>VZQC01003205.1:134355-441964 GCA_009823505.1 Rhizomys pruinosus | reverse complement strand
AATCCTAGCACTTGGGAGGCAGAGGCAGGCAGGTCTTTGTGAGTTCAAGGCCAGCCTGGTCTACAGAGGGAGTTCCAGGACAGCTGGGGCTACAGGGAGACCCTGTCTTGAAAAGACCAAAAAAAAAAAAAAAAGAGTATAATAATGATCTTAATACCTTATTTTCATAACAGTGGATTGCCCTAAAATACTTTTTATGTGTATGTTCAATGTATTCAACATATATTTTCTTGAGATAATATAAAACATATAATTGCTGATTTTTCATACAGATGAAAGAAAACTCAGCCACTACAAGATCATTTAACACCCTGGACTCTCTCTGTACAATGGAGCAGCAGCTTATATATTTGATTTTTCATCTGAGGGAGCCCACATCAGTTATAGTCACCTTACCTGGGAGTTCTAGATATCTGCCTCAAATTTCCATCTCCTTAAGTCTGTTCTCTGTAACTCTTGCATTTCCCAAAGGCCTAATATTCTTCTCATTTGGGGGACTCTGGAAGGGACTGGAAGCTACAATCTCACATTCATTTGACCCTGTCTACGGGTCATGTAACGTCAGGTACCCAAGAAGGACCCCAAAACATGTGAAGATTAAGCGAGAGAAAAGATCGAGACCAGGCAGGCTCTCTGTTGAGGTCTCATTTATTAAACGAAGGCCACGGTATATATTCCGCAGAAGGCGGGAAAGGTGTAGGGGGGAGGGTAAGGCAGGGTAATCAGTCAGTCCGGCCATCCAGCACCAAGGAGGCTGCTTTGCAAGATAACTGAGCAGGGACATTTGGCTGGAGCATCCTGTGATCTTTTTGCACGTCCACGGGAAAAGCTTAGGGTGTCAGCTCACATAGCCAACTTTATTGCAGGCCAGTTTTATTGCAGGCAAGTAGCTGTCCTTGAGCAAGGCAGGAAGCTACTCTGCATGTCTGCACTTCCCTGGGAACAGTTCTCAGAGTTAACCCTTTATGGGCAGGCTTACAGCTCCTCACGTATCCCCCTTCTTTACATTAAGAAGGCTAGGGAGATATTCAGGCAGAGTGGCATCATCAGCCGATTGTGTGACCGTTCCTGTCTTAGGATTGACCTCTACAAGACCCCCTTCCTTACCCGTCTTTGGATACCCTGTCANATTACTGTTGTCTAACACTGTAAGCCTGATACAGTCCCTGCAGAGGGTATTTTAAATTCCCTACTAATTGGAAGTCCCAAGAGTGTCCCTAAAAGTTTTATAAAATTCACTAAGCCACCTGTTTGTCTGTCCTCTGGAGTAGTCATTTTTTCCACGGGATTCATATGGAAAGGTGACGCAGATAGAGATCTAAGCTCATTTTTAATTGAGCTTTAAGAATGTCCCACCACAGGATAATGATAACTCTTCTTAAGAGACACTCTGGTGCCTTTACTGGGAGACCCATCTCATTTTCCCAGTTGTAGCTCCAGAAGAACATGTCTTACTTCCCACGATGTCCATCCAACTCTGATGCTTCCACTCCCAGACTAAAGCTCTAACCAGGACTCTGTCAGACTGCCACAATCCTCCCTTCTTTTTTATACAAAAAGAGGGGAGCCCCCACTTGTAAAGGTGGAGTTTTAATAATCTATGTATTATTTTTTTTTTTTTTTTTTTTTTTTTTTTTTTCTTCGCAATTAACAACCTAAGGTTCCCAGTAGATGTCCAATTGGAAAGAGGCTTGTATGCCACAAGCTATGTTGATCAATTAAGATCAGTCCATATTGCCTGTGAATCTCCACCCAATGTCACCCCAGTCTCTCCACGGTGATAGAGCCTACAATCTACCACCCTCCTTCTTCCGCAATTTGTTCCCTAGCTTTTGGGTGAGAGGAGGACAGGGAGGTTGTGAGAAGCAAAGCAGATGGTTATTTTTTTACTCCAGTCAGTTGTTCTCCTTCATAGGTGACAGGCTTATCCAGGGTAACTTTTTAAATGCCTAACATAACAAAGCACAAGACAATTTAGATGTTACAGGCATTTATAAAACTGCCCAATATTATATATGGCAAGCTTAACTGTTGAGGCATAGACACAGATGGTTGGATGGTAATGTTAATCCACAAGCTGTGGTCTCTCTATAAAAGAGACAAATTTTGTTATTGTGGCTCCTATAATCTCTTAACCACTAGAGGACATTAAGCTTATGGCACTTCAGCATGTGAATTATTCCTCCAAGGGAGAGAGCTAATAACCAATTAATTTGGGATATGTATAGGACACATGTGGCTGCCACTGTTGCACAGCATCTCCAAGGCATTGAGGTGTAGCTGATACTGACAGATGGAGTCTTGCTTGACTCAAGAGAACAACATTCTGCTTTGTTCTTTTTTTTTTCACATTAGTGGCCTTTTGGTAACGCTCTCTGGCAGTTTAAAGGCCCTGTGTACATTAGCAAGTGATGTTCTTCAAATATTTTTTTCATGCTTACACCAGGTTTTTAGATAACAGGGACTTACACACCTTTCCTTGTGAATATCCCATTTTTTACAGGCAAAGGCCTTTATAATGTGGGGGGCTGGATTCCCCCAGCCAACATCTCCTTTGGCAAGAACAATCCATTGCGTGACATCAGGCTCTCCTGCATTAACACATTTTGCCCAATTGTACCACTTATAAATTACGATTTATATTTTTAGCTTTAGATAGAGGAACCATCTCTGTACAGGTTTGTGATGTCTATCAATCAACCAAAGGAGGCAGTCACAGACCTGTCTATAAGCATTACTCAGACCATCTGTATAGCAGTTGGTTCCAATTTACAGTTGGGGAATGACTTCACTTACCATTCACATTTTTTCCTTTCCATATAAAGGTGAGAGGTAGAAAGGGATTCTCAGCAATCCTGAAAGGTAAACTTTATGTAGACACATCCTATAAACATTATCCACAAATAGAATTTAGAGAGATGTTCAGATGTCTGTGACTCAGGCAATCGAGGTTTCCTTTCTTTCAATGTCCAAGATGGTTCAGCCTCTCTGGTGGCATTTCTCAGTTCCATCTTGCAGTCAAAATATTTGTATTTTCTAGCATTTAGGTTGGTGTTTTTACCTGTGGGAACATACAAATCTCTCTCCATTGTTAGCTTCAAAAAATTTAAAAAATTCTCAAAGTTGGGAATATTAAGTAGAGGGAATATTATACCACCTCCTCTTTTTTTGATCAATAGATGACTAAAGTATATTACAAATAACCCATAAAAAAAACAGGAACCAAGTGTTAAGTTTTCATCAAATTCATCCAAACTGTCTATCCTTGACTGTATATTTGGGAAGTAAACTCAGACATAATTCTTTCTCAAAATTATCTTATAAGGCAAAAGGGCAAACAATAGTTACAAGAGTGTACTGTCATAACACCTAGCATAAAATACAGAGACCATTGTGCGCTCCAATCTCAAAGCCACGTTTAGAAATTCAAACACAGATTACAAATTAAAACAATTAACATTCCTATATTTTTAATTAATTTAAATGGCATTACCAATTTTTAAACTGTTCTTAAACCTACAAAGTGGATTATAATAGCTACCTTTTTTTAAGTTTTTTGGCCTTTTTAGGCCTGGCATGAAAGCCTACTTTAAGGATTTTTTTAATATCTAGCTCTTAATAAAATATTTTTCTATAGTTTTATGTCCATCAGCTCAGATTAAGGATTGGCTAGATATGTTCCCATTAGAAGATGTGTTACCATCATTACCATCTTGATAATTTTATAAATTTGCGTCTTAAGAGGAAGGCACATTCCAAACTTAGAGGCAACTGTTTTTATATTATCATGTCTTTAAATAATATACTTAGAAACACAAAAGTACACTCATCTCATACACACGTTTGTGCGCACACATTACATTTATAGCAAAACGATTCATTACATAAGAAAGATTTGATTAGGTCACCTGCTTAAGATAAGAAATACATATCGTTTTGATGGTCTAATGAGAAACCATGAAATTTTTATAATTGTTATAGGAGTTATTTTTACAAAAATATTAGAAAAATGTCCAAATAAAAAAAAGTAACATAAAACAGCTGAGATCTCATATGTCACCTCTTAGGCCCATTTGTAACCACTTGCTCTTAATGAACTATACCTAAAGTTATATATTTTTTCCCTATCTTGTCCTTTTGGTCAATTATTCCTAAGCTGTCCTTTTTGTTAAGCCTAACTGACCCGATATTATTAGTTATAAATCTAAAGATTGAGGATTCCCATAAAGTAGACAGGCAAAGTTGTTTGTCAGTCTTGAAATGTCCATCTTGTCCTGTTATTAAGGACTTTGCGAAAAATAATAATTATTTATAATAACAACAATTATAACTATATATTCCATTTATTAAATTATCAATAATTTACTATTTACCATCATTAGTTACAACAGTAATTATAATAATAATAATGGTCAAAAGTAGTACCGAACAATGAACAATTTATCATTGGACTGAATTTTTATCAATTATTATTTAATAATTATATTAATAACAATAACTATACATTAATAACAATTACTACTAATAAATAACAACATATCTATCATTAAACTGAATAATAGTGCATACTAAACCCAAATTAAAAATGTGTAACACTAAGGGGTTGTATAAAGCAAACATTTTTTTATGAATTCAAATCATTCCTTTGTTTATAATTAGTTAAAATAGATTTAAACTGTAGGAGCTATAATAAATTGAAAGCAGGAACTCACACTACTCACACAATATACACAGCTTGAAGAGTGGGCCTGAAGAAGCAATAAAACAGGTTTTTTAAAAGAATTTTTATTTAAAGTTAAACCAAAATATCAATTTACGTTGATTAAAGATAACTTTTACCAACGTTTCTCAAAAAAAGACAATTTATCGGACCAATGTTTGTTATTAAGGCCTGTAAATTTCTTTTAGACTTTAAGTTAAACATGCTGAGATGGATTTGAATGCTTAATTGATTACAAGCTGGTAGGTAGAGGTCCACAGTCTGTCTCAGTGAGATTGGAATCAAAGCTGCACGTTTTTTTTTTTTTTTTTGTTAGCTCAAATAAACTTTTCTTTTATGAACTTTTGCACATTTCATACCAACACATTATTAATTAAAATTTAGACTTCACCCCCCTTTTCCATGTCCCCACCTCTCCAGAGCTCATACATTCTGCCTATAAATGTCTTGGCATCTTTTCTCAGTCCTTCATTAATTTTTTTTTGGATGCAGAAGTTTACTGTTAGGGCAGAAGTTTACTGTTTTTGCTCAGTTCTTTAAACAAGTCTTTTTTTGTTGTTATCCCCTTTATATTTTAGTTTATCCTTCTTTTTTTTTTTTTTGGTATTTTTGAGACAGGTCTCTCCCTTTAGTACCAGTTGTCCTTGAGCTCACTCTGTGGACCAGGCTGGCCTTGAACCCACAGAGATCCACCTACCTCTGCCTCCTGGGTCTGCGGATTAAAGGGGCTGCACACAAACACCTGGCTATCCCTTTAATTTTATATGTGCTCTCCACAGTATGCGAATGTATATACACTCCACACACAAATACTCAAATTACCAACTTCTGCAAAAATAAGCTATAGGATACATCTAAAACATGTTTAGGGACATTCACATTTTAACACAATTGCAAGCAAGTAAAATTAAATATTACTTTACATTCCTAAATTACATAGCAAATTGATGTATGTTTGTATTTTTTTTTAACTTTTTATTTTTTTTTATTTGATGCTTTGTGCATTTCATACATCATGTTTCAATACAGTTCAGGCACATATTTCCCTGTTCCCTTCCCCCGCACCACCCCCCAAAGCTGTGGGGATAGCACAGTGGTATAACAGGCTGAGATGAGAACCGTCAAGGAACAAACTGCACTTTTAAAACACAACTACTAGATTGACAGAGTACCTACAAACAGCTACATGAAAAATAGACTAGGCAGCTCAGAACTAACAGACATCCGTTTGGATTAAAGGTCGTGGCCCACCACAAGCCCAGAATTCACAAGCTTAATTGAGCATAAAGCGCTTTAGAACACCTCTATGGAATGTTTCTGCAAAATGCTCCGTGGGCATGCCTGTCTTTCCAGCCTCTGTGACCTTCCCCACCTGTAAGCTGTGGCCAGAAGGAAACCAGGACCCCAGGCTGCAGGGCAAATTTTAACCACATTTCAAAACTCTCTAGAAGGCAGAAATTTGATGGGAGAGAGGGCGGCTTCCTCTCACAATTTTTCTGAATACTCTACCACCTGGGAAGACTGGGTAAGCAACAGATGGCCCCAATCACAGGGAAGCCAACAACACACTTAGGGGCTGCATAATCGTGTCCCTCTGAATGGGTGAAAACCACATAAAGAATGCAAGCTTCTCAAGCATCAAGTATCAGCAGCCAAGCACAGCACACCCAGGCACACACAGAATTCATCTGTATGTATCCCTCAGCCATCTTCGATTGAAATGCTAACTCTCCATGCCACAACTTGAAACAAGCAGCCACAGGCAAACTCACAGCACACAGTACAAAACATAGCCATACATCACAAAACAATCCTCCTGGAACATTGCTTCCTTGAAAGTGTAATTTTTTTATCTTGCAGAGATTTTAGCTATCAAACTGGTCTCTAAGACCCACAAGGTCCCCTCTTTTTTTTTTTTTTTTTTTTTTTTTTTTGTCGAGACGGGGCTACAGGGGGACCCTAGCGTTGTCTCTGGAGCCTCACTCTGCGGTAGACCTGTTTGGCTTTACAAAGATTAGTCTGCCTTTGCTTCCCAAGGGCTAGGATTTAAAGGCATGCGCCAACCACACCCGGCTCTATCCAGTCTTAACAGATAACAAATAAAACCTTTGAGAAAACCATTTAGAATTTTTTTGTTAGGAACTTAGGAACCTGGGTTCAAATTAGGCCTTGAAAAAGTTTAAGAGGCAGCCAAAAGTAAGCTAATTTATGTGCACAATATAGAATGGAAAAAACTGTTTGAAGTGGCCACTTTTTTAACAGAAACCAACACAGAGGAAACACATGACAAAATCAAGACATAGAGAGAACAGTTAACTACACAGAAAGCTTGTATAGACATTTGGAACTTAATATAATGAAGATTTCCTTTTCCTTAAGGTGGGCATTAAGTTTCTTACCCACCTTGTTTCATATTTTGGGATGAATGGAGGCCCGTCCAATATAAACACGTGGACAGAGGTCTCCAATGAATTATAAAAAACTTTATCCAAATCTATTTTTTTTTTTTTTTTGCGTGGACCTAGGCCCTTTCCATGTGGAGGTGTTCGGGTCAGCTCTCCAACCCCGAGCCCCACAAATTGAACATAAGGCTTATTATTTCCTTGGATTGCTTTAGGCTTTAGGAACGTTCTGTAGTTTTAAGGATAGGTGGCTGAAGAAGGGGAGTCTGGTAACCCAGGACATGTCTTCTCTCCCTGAAGGCTGTCTCTCTTCCTTTAGACAGCGACATGGCCCATCTTAAGACATTAGAACCAACTTGCCTTTTCTCCGTAATATATGATTTCAGGGTACGAACTCACTTCGTTTTCCCTAGGTTTCCACGCTCGCACGTGATGACGAAGGCCCTCTTTTTCTTACCGAGGTTTTTGCGTTCCTGCTGATGGTGAAGCGACCCTCTTTTTTTCCCAAGGTTTTCCACGTTCTGCTGATGGCGAAGCGCCTTCGGTATTAAGTCGTCCGGCCAGGACCTCCTTGTTCCTTGTCTCGTAAGGGGTCTCTTACCTCGAGCCCCTACGTCTGGGCGCCAATATTACCCTGTCTAGGGTCATGTAACGTCAGGTACCCAAGAAGGACCCCAAAACATGTGAAGATTAAGCGAGAGAAAAGATCGAGACACAGGCAGGCTCTCTGTCGAGGTCTCATTTATTTATATATGCGCAGAGTTATAATTCCGGGAGGGGCAAGGGAAAGTGTTAGGGGTGAGGTAAGGGCAGGGCAATCAGTCCAGTCCGCCATCTCAGCGCCAAGGAGGCTGCTTTGCAAGATAAGCTGAGCAGGGACACTCTGGCTGGAGCATCCTGTGATCTTTTTGCACGATCCATGGGAAAAGCTCAGGGTTCAGCTACATAGCCAACTTTATTGATCAGGGCCAGTTATTTTGCAGGCAAGTTAGCTGTCCTTGAGCAAAGGCAGGAAGCCCTCTGCATGTCTGCACACTTTCCCTGGGAACAGTTTTCAGAGTTAACCCTTTATAGGAGGCTTACAGCTCCTCACATTCATTGAAGTTCAACCTTAGAGGTCTTGTCTCCATGTCCTTGGAATAATTTTCTCTTCTTGACTTTAATGTGGAATTAGCTTTTCTTCTTTCATTTTCAGAACATGCACACAATCGCTTGGTGATTAACTCAGTCACCTGCTATCTTCTATGCCCACTTACTATTCATTTAAGTCTTCACTGAAGATCTACTGCAATTGAAAGGTTTACATACATTATAATGTATAAAAACCCAAAGCCTAATATTTAACAGAAAACTATTTTGTCCATTCTTCTACTCATGCTTTGATCTTCCATATGGTTTTAATATTTTACTTTCTTAAAGGGAAGGGCTTTTATGGTATAATTCTATTATTTTATAGCTTAAGGATACTGCTTTCCTTCAACCCCCGCCCCCCGCCCCCCGGAGTATTTTCAAATACTGTGACTCATTGGTGATTTCATTTTACAGTTACAGAAGGAATTCCAGAATTAGTAGGAACAAAAACTGGCAAACATACTCAGTAGAAATCAATATTATGTATAAGAAAAAAGAAATGCTCAGATGCAGAAAATAAGCTAGATTTATTTCTTATTTATTAATTATTTTCTTTTTTTTTTTTCTTTTTTTGTCTTTTCGAGACAGGGTCTCCCTGTAGCCCCAGCTGTCCTGGAACTCACTCTGTAGACCAGGCTGGCCTTGAACCCACAAAGATCCTCCTGCCTCTGCTTCCGAAGTGCTAGGATTAAAGGCGTGCACCACCACACCTGACTATTAATTATTTTCTTTATTCTTAATAATTTCATAGATGTAAAAAAAAGAATTTCATAGACATAAGCAATAAAATTTGTTCATACTACCCCTCCATTTCCCATTCCAACTCCCTTATATCCCTCTAACATGTCACTCTCTCCTGTTTTATAAACCTGTTTTTATAAAAGCTGTTTTATCTTCTCCTGTTTTATAAAGCACTAAGTCAAATTAGTTTGCCCATATTTACTTGGCTGTGGGTCCATCAACTGGAGTTTCTGAAAGCTAGTGGTGGCCACAGTCTCATTAAAGAATGATTCTCCCTCTGGCTAGCAGCTAACAGCTACCAATACCTCAGTAGTTCAGTAAGGGGTGGGGCCTGGAGTATACCTGCCCCCCCCATCTATGACAGAACTTTGGATGGCCTGATTTTGTATGAATTTTGCACAATCTGAATCACAACTGTTGTGGATCATGGATCCAATAGATATGTCATATCCAGAAGACAGCACTGCATAGCATTTGTTCCTGTCCTCCACATCTTACATTCTTTCTGCATCCCCTTCAGTGATGTTCCCTGAACCTTGCCATTTTTATCATGAAAATATCCAATTGAGTGTTCTTTGGTAAGATCAGGATTTCTCCACACTGTTCTACGGGGCCAAACTGTCATCAATCAGTATTTGTATGGTGTGGATCTGGATGGGAGGATAAATTATTTTATACTCTGCTCCCTTGCTCTACTGCTGTCATTACACTAATGATCAGGGCCTTATTATAAACCACTTGATTAGATATTTGTTGGAATTTTGGACTTTATGACTGTAGAGTAACTGGGGAGATGACTCCATGGTTGAAGTGCTTGCTCTGCAAGCTTGAAGCCTTAGTTCAAATCTCCATCATTCACATAAAAAGCCAAGCAGGGTTGCATGTATCTCAACCCCGGCATTGAGAAGCAAATACAGATAGATCTTCAGAGTTTACTCACCAGCCAGCTTAGCCCAAGGAATCAGCTTGCAGTTTTGGGGAGAGCTGTATCAAGTTAATAATGCCAAAAGTGATAAACATATATGATGTCCTGCTTTGACCAAGGCATGTGTGTACACACACCAATATAGTCATGTGGATGAAGCACAAACACATAGCACAAATATACAAGTGTAGGTATACATATACACACAGAGAGATAGGCAGACATAAAGACAGAGATTATGGGAGTCTGGTAGGTTGGCTGGAGTATGATTTTGAATCAGATATGTCATCTGGTAGAGAGATTATTAGGAGGAATAAACTAAAACCTCCATCTGATGCTATCTACTAAAAATATAAACATTTGGGGCTGGAGAGATAGCCTAGTGGTTAAGAGCACTGACTGCTCTTGCAGAGGACCTGGGTTCGATCCCCAGCACCCACATGGTGGCTAAGAACCATCTGTAACTCCAATTCCAGGAGAACTCCAGTTCCAGGGGAATCCGAGACCCTCTTCTGACCTCTGTGGCATTGCATGACATGGGTGTGCAAACCTACAAACAGACAGTACATTCACACATATGAAAATAAAAAAATTAAATTAAAAATTTTTAAAATATAAACATTCATTAAGTATAACATGGCATTTATCCAATGAAATAATGGACTTTTATAAACATTGCTAAACAAATTTTAACTCTATCCTGAAGGTAAATAGGAAATAATAAAAACAATTTAGGAAAGTCATTAAGTAGTTTCCCTTTTAATAATGAAGTTGTATAGAAACAATACAGATAAATTATGTTGGTAATTCTGTTTGAAAAACCAAATCAATAATAAGAAGAAATTGGTAGTAAACTTTGAGTTTTAGCTATCACTAAAGGGAGGAGACTTCTGAAATAACCATGTACCAAGAGAATATGGCAGATAGAAAAGTTAAGAGACTATTAGAGATAAATATTTCTCGAGCAAGGTATAAGAGACTAGGATCCTATAAATGCTACTTCCAAGGAACTCAGGAGGAGTTAGAGAAAGGATATTTATCTAAACATTGACAATGTGGAGACTGAGGTGCCTGCCTGCCATCTGTTAAATGGAAACATTTATGAAGCATATAAAATAGCAACTGGTACCCAACAGAGATATCAGAGTAAGAGATAAATCTAGAGGTATCTTCTGCACAATGAAAGGCCTACCTGGGCAGTTTTTTTCCCTGAAAATCAAGAAGAAAAGTTATGGTGGATAGAACCAGAGTATATTTAATTAAGAATGAAAGGGAAGAGAATTTGTTTGAGAAATAGTAAGTTAGGAAAAAAAAAGCAATCTCTTAAATATATCTTATGTCATGATTTATATCACTATCCCCAATAGGTTAACTGTACTACGTGAAATATATTGCACTGAAGTAAACATTGTCCTTGCCTTTTCCCTTTTCTTTAAGAATCTATCAAATTTGTCTTTGTAAAGAGGGACCAGTTATAAGGGAACAAGATAGACTCCATTTTTCTATTTTGTGGAAATACACCATATGAGAAACAGCCCCCCATCTTCAGATTCCAGGAGAAACCACAGAATATCTCAATATCTAATAGGGAAGGACCAAAGGTTGTTTGTTGAAAATATCTAACAGGGAAAGACCAATGGTTAAACATGTTTGCTCTTCCGCCAGGATGTACTCAGTGAGTAAAATACCCCCTCCCCATGGCACCACCAAAGCTGCCAGGTGGTCCCGACCTATCAACCTAAAAATCATGCTTCCCCAGTCCCTAGGAATCAATAACAAAATGCCAAAACTGGAAAATTCCCCATCTGCAGTTTTTCCTTTAAAAGATCACTCCCCCACACACACCCGCAGCTAAAGGACCATTTCCCCCAGCCTGCTGCGTCAGAAGGGTGGCAGTCCAAGCTCGAGCTTGAATTAAAGACTCTTAGTATTTACATTGGAGCTCTGTGTCCTGGTGGTTTTGTGGGGGTCCCAGTGATCCAAGCAAAACATCTTTTCTATAAATTCTCAAAGCCAGCTCAATTTCTAGTTCACAAACTTTGGTGCTTTTGAAAGGTGATCAACCAGGTCCTGCTCTGCTCAAAGTCTTCTCTGTAAGTTGCCTTTGATCAGAATGTTAAAGCACAGCATCAGAAAAGTAACTAATATAGAAGTTAGTACCAAGAAGTAGAGTTGTTATTCTGAAAAACATGAAAATTATGGATATTTTTCTTGGCATGTGGAAGAATTTAGAACTTTCAGCTAGAAATTGATTAAATTCTATAAGCAGAGCTTAATAGACTGTAAGTAGTGCTGAGAGCAAAGGGGACAGAACAATGGGCAGTAGAGCCCCAGTTCAGATGAGAACAAAGACTTCATTAGCAACTGAACTACAAGTCATTCAGGTAATATTTAGGCAAGAAATCTGGCTGACTTCTGTTCCTGTCCTCTGAACTTCCCTGAGGTTAAATTAAAAAGTAATGGACTAACTTCTTTATCAAAATAAATTTCGTTCAATCCATGGCATAATTATTATTAATTACACATATGCAGGTCTACAATAAAAAGGAGAGAAGCAAGTGAGGCAAAAAGAAATGCAGAATTTACATCTCAGAGAGAAAAACACCATGAAGAAGCTTAATGTTTACCCAAAGCATGTGCTGTAAGAGAAGTTATCATTGTTAAAGCAATCAGCAGCAGTAAGGAGAAGCCCCCTGACTTGCACTGAAACAATAGTAAGTTGCCATCAGGTCAACACTCCACCCAGTTAAGCTTTCAACTTGTAAAAGACCTGAGAAGTTTTATGACCCTAGAAAGCAATGGCATACAACAGCTCTTAAATGCAGAGCCATCTTTCTAAGCCCTTTGTACTTTTCTCAGTTTATTTTAATGAATTATGTAAATTTTATACAATATATTTTGATTGTATTTAGATCACTTCTGACTGCATCCTCTTTAATAACTCTGGCCTAGGGGCTGGAGAGATGGCCTAGCGGTTGACCGCTCTTACAGAGGACCCGGGTTCAATCCCCAGCACCCACATGGCGGCCGAGAGCCGTCTGAAACTCCAATTCCAGGAGAACTCCAGTTCCAGGGGAATCCGAGACCCTCTTCTGACCTCCGCGGCATTGCACGACACGGGTGCACAGACCTGCATGCAGACGGTACATTGATACACATTCAAAAATAAGTAAAAAAAAAAAAAAATGGAATTTGGGGGGCTGGAGAGATGGCCTAGCGGTTAAGAGCGCCGACCGCTCTTGCAGAGGACCCGGGTTCGATCCCCAGCACCCACATGGCGGCCGAGAGCCGTCTGAAACTCCAATTCCAGGAGAACTCCAGTTCCAGGGGAATCCGAGACCCTCTTCTGACCTCCGCGGCATTGCACGACACGGGTGCACAGACCTGCATGCAGACGGTACATTGATACACATTCAAAAATAAGTAAAATTAAAAAAAAATTTTTTTAATTAAAAAAAAAATAACTCTGGCCTAATTACATGACCATGACCTCTAATATACATATTAAGACCTATAAAGTCAAATTTGGGTCCTCAAATGCTGTCCATTGTAGATTCATCCACTACAGCCTCATTAATCTGCCAAGAGTCTCACCCTTAAACAAAACTGACTTCCCTTCCCAGCATTCATGAGTTGCCAACACTTCTCAGGTAGTGCTGGAGTTTCTTCTCTACTTTCATACAACTATGCCTGGGTTTTATCTTGCTTGAGCTTAACATGGGGAAAAAAAAAGTTTCCTTATGAAGCAGAGAGTGATTAACATAGAGACCCACAACTGGACACTATGAACAAGAGAATAAGAAAATAAGAGAATAAGAGGCTGCAGAAGTCTTACCCATGACTAGAATCTGTATATCAAATTTCTGCTTCCCAAGGTTTGGGGACCATTATGGGAGAAAAAAAAGTTTCCTTATGAAGCAGAGAGTGAGTAATACAGAGACCCACAACTGGACACTATGAATAAGAGAATAAGAGGCTGCAGAAGTCTTACCTGTGACTAGAATCTGTATATCAAACTTCTGCTTCCCAATGTTTGGGGACCATTGTGGGAAAGACTGTTAGAGGCAGGTCTGGTACACAACCACAAGGAAACAGCATTTTATAGCTATCTAGTCAGTCACTCATATGAATTCACTCCAATGGCAATAATATGCACAAGTCTCTTTGGAGTTTTGAACAGTGTTGGGACTATTAAAGAGTACAGAGACTTTTATGTTAGAATAAATGCATTTTGTCTTGATTCTATGGGAGCCAAGAGCAGAATGTGGTGGTTGAAGTGAGCAGTGTCTCCCATAGTTTCAAGTATTTGAACACTTGGTCCCCAGATGGTAGTTTGCCATGGTTATGGAACTTTACAAACATGGAAACTTGCTAAAGGAAGTATGTCACTTGGGATACGCTTTCAGAGTATGTAGTTTTGCCCCACTTGCATGTCTCTGTCTCTGCTTCCTGTGTGAAGTAGAAGTGTGACTCTCAGATTACTATTCTTGCTGTAGTACCTTCCCTGTTGTTATGGACATCTAGCCCTTTGGAACCATAACCCAAAATAAACTTTGTCTTAAGTTGCTTTTGGTTACAATATTTTCTCATAGCAACAGAAATGTAACTAATACAAATATACAAGTAGAAAGGAAAATATTTCAACTAGAATTAGGTATTCAGGATTGTAGAGAACAAAGAGACATTTAAGAGTATGATGCAGTTAAGAATTCATCCTGGGGGCTGGAGAGATGGCCTAGCGGTTAAGAGCGCCGACCACTCTTACAGAGGACCCAGGTTCAATCCCCAGCACCCACATGGCGGCCGAGAACCATCTGAAACTCCAATTCCAGAAGAACTCCAGTTCCAGGGGAATCCAACACCCTCTTCTGACCTCCGTGGCATTGCACGACATGGGTACACAAACTTGCATGCAGACAGTACATTCATACACATACAGAAATAAATAAAATTAATAAATAAAGAATTCATCCTGAGTAGGTTATTTGTTTTCTTACTTCTTTATTTTTTGAGTAGTTTATATATTCTGAATGTTAATGCTTTCTATCAGATATATCACTGGTGAAGATTTCCTCCCACTCTGGGTTTTCTCTTCACTTCTTTGATTGCTCCTTTCACTGTACAGAAGTCTTGAGTTTAATAAGGTCCCACTTGTCAATTGTTGACCATATTTCTTGTGCAGTTGCTGTCTGATTTAGAAAGTCTTTTCCTATGCCTATGCCTTGTAGGTCACTGCCAACATTTTCTTCTATCATTTTCAGAGTTTTGGGTTTCACTTTGAGGTGTTTGATTCATTTGGAGTTGATTTTTGTGCAGGGTGAGAGGTAGGGGGTTAATTTTATTCTTCTACAATTGGTGATCCAGTTTTGCCAACACCATTTGCTGAAAATGTGTTTCCTCCACTGAGTCCCCTTGGCCCCTTTGCCAAATATGAGGTGGCTGAAATTGCATGTACTCAAGTTTGGATCTTCAATTTTGTTCCATTGATCTATGAGTCTCTTTTTGTGCCAATACCAGGTAGTTTTTATGACTATAGCCCTGTAATATAGTTTGAATTCTGGTATAGCAATTCCCCTTGCATTGCTCTTTTTGCTCAGTGTTGCTTTGGCTATTCGGGCCTTTTGTTTTTCCATATGAACTTTAGGATTTTTTTCTAGGTCTGTGAAGAATATCATGGAGATATTAATTGAGATTGCTTCTGACTGTGATCTTCCTGAAATTCTTAGCAGAGTCCACACAAGAAAATGCCTGTTGAGTGGATAATAGTGAAGGTCAAGACATACTGGGACAGGAAAGCTTGTATTCCCTCTATCATCCCACCTGTCCATGACATGCTAAGAATCTTTTCCCTCCAAACTCTTGAGCACAATGGCCATCAGTTCTTTAGTTACATGTTCATTTCACCCAGAAAAGGAGTTTTCACATTCAAGGGGCAGAAAATTATTATAAAATTAGAAAGCAGAATCAAATCCATAGTCCAGCAGTACGTGGTGTGGGTTCTCCTTTGGGTTGTTAGCAGGTACACTGGAGGAATGCATATAAGTTTAAAATGAATGACATTATTGCCTAGTAACCAACACATTTTGCCAAAGATGACATTTTATGTCACCATCCATCAAACAGTGCAAGCCATTGAGGATGAACTTGTGAAGTCTTGTGCTCTTTGAACTACCTCTGAGATGCAGAGACTGAAGGCATTCCTGTGGGTTCTTCTGAACCACTGGGAGTATTGAAAGTTTCAAAGAGAAGAGCCATAATATTCAAGAGGAAACACATTGCTTGAAGGAATCAGTCTGAAACAGACTTTGATAATGACCAGAAAGCTGCTATCAACTAGTGTTTTGCTGCATTGTATTGTATGCTTGTTGGTTTAACAGTAACATTGTAGGTTATGTCAAAGGAAATCTCCATAAGTAACAAAAGTAAATGTAATGTGCATGATAAATAACTTACATTAGATGCACCAGCATGCATTGATTTTTATTCACTTACAAAATACTATAAAAAACAAATATGGATGTTAAAGAGATGGCCCATCTGTTAAAAACATTCTGCTCTTGCAGAGGACCCAGATTTGAGTCCCAGCATCCACATGTCAGCTAAGAACCATCTGTAACTCCAGTTCCAAGGGATCTGATGCCCTCTCCTAACTCTGTGGGCATTGTACAACACAGGTGCACTTGCACACATACAGGCATTATACTTGTACACATAAAATAAAAATAAATATATTTTAAAATATGTTTAATAAAACATACTGTTTCTAATATCTGGTTTGAAAACATCCACAAGTTATGGTCACATGAAATTTACTGATATTTCAATTATAAAAACATAATTTCTCCTATTCAATGCTGTTGAAAAGACTCTAGTCATAATACTAAAATTGCTCCTGATGACATCACTATGCCCATAGATTAATGAATCTATCAACCTTCATCAGAGAAGGTTCTTGCAGTAGGCAGTAATCCACAAATGTAACTACCAGTCTGTATTAAAGGAAGAAAAGGCTGGAGAAATCTAATTCAATGTGTGTGCATCACAGTAGGGATCATTTATCTTTACCAAATTTAATGAGATTTGAGTATATTGAATATGTAGACTTTATAAATGTAGTCTGCTCATTTAAGACTGCCAAAGCAATCATCAAAATTACCCAGCAATATCAAATTTCATCCTATACTTAATATGTACATACTTAAATTTGTAATATGGAATTAATAACCCAAAATTAACAATGTTCTTTCCTCTAGTAAAGTCAGATGTTTTACAGTGATATTTGAGCTCAAGCTTTGAGTGGAAAAATTTGTCAGAATTCACACGTATATTTCCACATGTGGTATTTAGACTTTAATTCTCATTTGTGGCTTTTATTGTTCCCTTGAACAATAAAACATCTACCATGAGAATGGTAGATGTTTTAAAAGCATGTTCCCTTTGACAGAATGGCATTGGACTGTAACCATGGGGTTACAGCTAGTGAATTGTGTATATTTCCATTGATCAAAGTTACATATGCATGTAGTAAAAAATTAAATAATGGCTTGAAGAATAAAGTGAGTCTGTCCCTGCATCCCTTTCCACACCATTTTCTAAAAGTAGTCACAGTTAACTAGTCTGGTGTCTAGTTCTTTTGTCAGTTAAACATGGATTTGAATTGTTTTTAATTAGGAGTAAATGCTCTGTAACTTTGACAGTCTAATGTTCCAGTAAGACTGATTGATGATGTTTTTTGTATCAACACAGTCACCATGCCATCTTCTTGTTTTCTGTTTTTGATAGTTATTACTATTTTTAGTTCTTTTTTTTTTAATTGTAGCAACTCAAAAGTGAAATCTGTAGCCTCTCCTTTTATGCTTTAAAATGCAAATAAAATCAATAATTTGGAAAATAAGATCTTTCTCCCTCTTCCCAATTTATTTCAAGATGTAATTATAAACTTTGTTTTGTTTTATATTTATTTTTCACTATATTTATTTGTGGGGGGTGGCAAAGCACAATGTCCTTGTGGAGGTTAGAGGAAAACTAAGATTTGATTCCCTCCATCTATCAAGTGGATCCCAGTGATTGGGTCATCAGGCTTGTTAAGAGGCAATTTTACCTGCTGATCCATCTTGTCAGAGCTAATTTTTTGTCTTCTTTTGACTGTAGGTTAGCTATAAATGTTTACAATGTTTAACATGATAACAGGATTATATATTATTTATTGTAAAATCAAAGAGCAGACTGGAATTGTATTTCATTGCATTTCCTATATTCTGATTCCTCCTTTTGTACTTCAGATTACCACATTATTAGTAGAAATATTACTGCCTCTAAATAAAATAAAAACTGATAGTAAAATCTTTCCTCTCTTACATATACATTAGCTTGGTTCCAGAATATACTTTGCATAGGCCCATAGCCTGCATGCTTCCCTCACATTTCTGGCTGCCGTATATGTGATCATGACCTTAATAAGTTCTATGTATATTTTAATTGAAATTTTTAAATCTTTTATTGAAGTTTTGTGCATTTCATACATCACTTCTCAGTTCAATCCAAACTCATTTCCCCCTCCATGCCCCTCTCCCCTCCCAGGTTCATGCAGTCTGCCATATATGTCCTGTTTCCCCTTCTGAATCTTTTCAAAGTTTTTCAGAAGATTATATTAGGGGGGACTCCACTGGTTCAGTCAGTTCCTTGCCCAAGTTCTTTTGTTTTTGTTGTTCCCTCCAATCTGTATTGTTTCAACATATGCATTTATATGTCACACATGTACTAAAATCGTGTCATCTGAAAACATACTGTATGTTATTTCCAAATCATATTTTGGTATTCACATTTTCCCCTTTTAATTTTATATTGCTCTAAATTACACAAACATACCCTCCACCCCTGTACCAAAATTGTAGAGTCTAAAAATAAGTCCTAGGTTAATTCTAGAGCCGGTTAAGGGATTCACATTCTAAGAGCACAGTTGCTTGTAGATAAAGAGAAATATAACATTAACGTTGCTCAGTTTGTCTTACTTGATGCTAGCATCCACGAATGAGGGTTATCATTCATCGTTTGGTTTTCCGAGACTGTGTTACCTCTCTTAGCATAATATCTTCTAGTTCCATCCATTTACCTGCATCTCATACAAAATATCTGTTATAGTTTTATTTTCATTGCTGTGACAAAACATTCTTACTACTACAAATTTGGGGAGGAAAGGGTTTATTCACCTTATATCTACCAGGTCACAGTTCATCACTAAGGGTACCCAAGGTCAAAACTCAAGGCAGGAACTAGGAGATACCAGCTGAACCAGAGACCATGGAAGAATGATGCTTAATCATTTGCTCCCCTGGCTTAAGCTCTTCTTTCTTACATAATACACAATGGTATACCCAGGGGTGGCACAGCCCACAGTGGGCTGGGGCCTCCCACATCACTAAACAATCAAGAAAATGTCCCACAGACATGGTCACAGGCCAGTTCAATGTAGACAGTTCCTCAGTTGAGACTCCCTCAACCCAAGTTGACAATAAAGCTATCCAGTGCACCATCTCTTTCTTTGGGGGGGGTTGCTTTTGAGACAAGGTATCCCTGTAGCCCCAGCTGGCCTGGAACTCACTCTGTAGACCAAGCTGGCCTTGAACTCACAGAGATCCCCCTGTCTCTGCCTCTCGAGTGCTGAGATTAAAGGTGTGCACCCCCATGCCCAGCTTCAGCACAACATCTTAATTATCCTATCTTACATCCCCTTACAAATCCATATCCCTCATAGCTGCCCCACTAGATGTCTTTCATTCTGTCATATATATTAAGTCCTATAGAGTCGTTAGTGTACCCAGATATCCCTCTTTGCAAATTTATCCACTGAGGTCTAATCAGTCTATTCATTAAATAAGATTAACTCTTCCCCTACAACCTAGCAATAATCAGCTGCCAATAACTATCCTGCTAAGGTGGGGATCTGCTGAGCATTTCCCCAGTTCTATGCATTTTTTTCCTTTAGTTTGTGTGAGCCTTGTACATCTGACACCATTACTGTAGGTTCATATGAGCAAGGTTCCAGGAGCCTGTGAGACTGTTTNACTCACTCTGTAGACCAGGCTGGCCTTGAACTCACAAAGATCCACCTGCCTCTGCCTCCCAAGTGCTAGGATTAAAGGCGTGCGCCACCACGCTTTCCATATGCATGCACCTCCTCCCCTTGCTCTTATATTCTTTCTACCCCATCTTCCCCAAAGATCCCTGATTGCTGGGTGGGTGAAATTTAAAATAGGAGTTCTGTCCAGGGATCTACACTCTGCAGACTCTTATTCTCTATAATTTGACCATTTGTGTCCTTTTGTGTTCATTGTACTCTGTTGCATGAGGGAACTTTGCTGATAAGAGTCAAGAAATGCATCAGCATTCTCTCTACTCCTTGTTCCACTATGTTCTTTGTGCTTTAGGTGTAGAGATTTCACTGTAGGCATGCAGCTTATGGTTTGACATCTCACAGACCACCTGAGCGTGGAAATCTGTGATAGTCTCAGTCTGTTGCAAAGGAACCTTCTTTGATGAGTGGTGACTAGAATACTTATGTGTAAATATAAGAATCCATATTTAGCATATACTAAAAACTGTATTTGTCAAGGGTTAGGACAGCCTTATTCCTCTCCAGCCATGTGTCTTTGGCTATCTTTACAGTACCACACAAGTATTCTGTCCCATGGAGTGTGATTTAAGTCCCACTGTAGCTGTTGATTATGCCTGAGCCCCAACTAAAAGATAAGCTATGAAGTTGAACAGATATTGTTCAACCAACAATATTGTTCAACCAACAACATTAGTTGAGAAGTTCAAATCAAAACTACTTTAAGATTCCATCTTATTCCAGTCAGACTGGCAAGGATCAAGAAATCAAATGATACCAAAATGCAGAAGAGGGTGTAGGGAAGGGAAATGATCACAAACTGTGGAGAGGATGGCAAACTGATGCAACCAGTACAGAAAGCAGTGTGGACAACACTTTTAAAACTAGAAAAAAAAATCCCAGGAAGGTAGAGGGAAAGAGGGAACCTGAGACAGAAGGCTAGTAGGTGGCAGATGTTACTAAGAGAGAAATGAATAAAATCAGTGTATCTAAATGGGAGAGGATTGGAAGGGTTATAGAAGGAAAGGTGGGGATGAAGGGGAAAAAAGTAGCCCAAGAAAAGTGGGGCCATAGAAGACTGGCAGTATCAAGGGAGACATGGTGATAATTTAAATAGAGAAGTCATGGAGGGAGGACTAGACAGCTAAAGGGAGAGAGGAGATATAACTAATGCCTTTCTGGTGTAAAAAAAAAATGAGAGAATTCTATTAGTCTAACAAGCTATTTACAAATTATACATTCAAAACCTGTACATGAGTTTGTATGCAAATATGAAGGATGCATAACAAGAAACAGTACCAGACAGGAGAAACCTTTCTTTGTGTCTTTGGCCAGGGTAGTCCAAGAGACTCACAAAATAACACAGACCATTGCCACAGCCTTAGATTGCCTCCCAGAACCCTTACATAAGACCCTATTGTTGAAGACAAGACACTTTGGAAACCGGATCTTGTACAATGGAGCTGGATCTGACTTGGAAGTGACCTACCCTAAAGGCTAGCTCTCATAGCTTTGGAGAGCACTATGCAAGCCACTGAGAGAAAATGTCAATCAATGGTTCAACATCAGCCTCAAAAACAAATATCCACATCAATGACCAGCACACCATAGGGCATGGGTGTAATAATGACACTTTTATCTTGGGGGAAATCAATGGCTAACTTATTGGACCTAAATCTCACTCAGTGGGAGGAAACTCATGTGTGATATTGTAAACATAGTCAGATACACACAACTGGAGATGTCATAGATCTTAGAGAAGTCCCCAGGGTTAACACATCTTTAATCGAAGGTAATATCTTACTAACTACAAAACAGGTATCCTTATATTTACAGACAAATATCTCAGACACAACTCAGATAAGAAGCTTCTTGTGTGTCAGATGAGAACAGTACAGAGTCCCACAACTGGACACACACAGACACAGCCTGTGAATGGTAATGCCTAGTTGACACATATACAATGCAACATCCACACATAAGCCCCAGGCAATATAGAAATGGCTCCAAGAAGGCATTAACTACCCTTTATCTCTCATTAAGGAAGCTCTCCTATGCAACAGGAAACCGGGAACTCAAAAAGGCCTGAATGGCCAAACCATGAAGATTAGCAGTTGACAGTGTGGTTCCATGGATAGGTCAATTATACTTAGATTCACCCACCCAGGGCTCAAGGAAAATTGCAGAAGAAGGGGCAGAAAGATTGAAAGAGCCAGGGAGGTGATACAAGACAAAACAGAAATGAATCCCACAAGCTACTGTGACCCTGCTCATATGAACCTACAGCATTGGTATCAGCAGACACAAGACCCATGCAAGCTCAGCTGGATGAAAACCCTGCACAAAACTACAGAAATTGTAGCAGAGCTCAAACTTGGCTTAAGAAATATTGGCAGCTGGTGGCAGTCTGGTGAGGAAGACCTGGCATTCTTTAGGAAAGGGACTACGGAAAGGCTGAGTAGAGCACTGAGGACTGGGCAGGGAGGGAGGGTAATTGGGAGCAATGGCACCTAGCACAAAGGACAGATTATATGAACTTGGGGGGGAGGGGGAGGGGAAGGGGAGGGACTGATGAAGGGTGCCTAGGGAGAAGCAGGTATAAAGGAAATTAAGACTGATTATGCATGAAACACACAAAAAATAACAAAAAAAAACTAAAAAAAATGAGAGACTGAAGAGATGGCTCAATGGTTAAGAGTATTGGCTGATCTTGCAGAGGACCTGGGTTCGATTACCAGCACCCACAAGTCAGGTAGCAACTGTACTTAACTCCCATTTCATGGTACCCCATGGCCTCTTCTGACCCCCATGGCCATTGCACTGCAGGGAGGCAATTACAACCACACAGGCAAAGCTCTCATACACAAAAAATATAAAAAATAAATAAAATATTTTAAAAAATAAAAATGTACCTACCATATAATTCAGTTATACCACTCCTTGGCTTATACCCCAAGCTACTCATCCTACGGCAGAGATACTTGTACATCCATATTTCTTGCTGCTCTCTTCACAATAACTAAGAAACGGAAGCAAATCAGTGCCCCTCAACTGACAAGTCACTCACTAATGAAGTAGTAAAGAAAGATGAAATCATGAAATTTGCAGTTAAATGAATGGAACTAGAAACTGTTAAACCAAGTGAAGAAACACAGGCTCAGAAAGAAATAACATATGTTCTCCCTCATTTGTGGATCTTAGCATCAAATCCTTCCATGTAGTATATATCCTGTTGTAAATGCAAGAGCCAGAGAAATGGAAAGAAAACATATGACAGAAAAGGTAAAGAAGGAATTTCGGAGTGAGGAATAAGAGGAGACAGGTGTTACCAAAGGAGAAATGGCTAAAATGAGGTACTTAACTGGGAAAGAAGAGAGAGGATTACTCAAGGAACCATGATTGTAAAGGGGAAGAAGGAGCTCAAGAGAGGGAAGATCCTAGGAGACAGGTATTATCAAGGGGGAAATGGGGAACATGTGAATGCTTTAACTGAGGATGAAGGAAGAGGATGAGAGAGCAGAGAGAGGAGAGTTAAATATTGCTTAGCTGGTGTGAAAAAAAGCAAAAGGAAATGTATTCATTCAAAAGCCTACTGAAAAATTACACATACAATATCTCCACATTTGTGTCGCTTAAAGGCCACATAAAAAGAAGCAGTGCCAGATAGGAGAACCCTCCCTTCAGGCTGTTCATCAGGATAGTCTAAGAACTTCCCCAGATTACACAGATTATCATCTCCAAGAACTTGAAGGAATGTCCCTGTTGCTGAAGACAGAACAAACTTCAGACACAGAACTTGGAGCAATGGAGCTGGAACTGACCTGGGGCCAACTCTCTGAAGGCTGACTCTCATAATTTTGGAGAACACTATGCAAGCTACTAAGGGGGAACATTAATCAATGGTTAAAACCCAACTTTAAAACTATTTTTGATGGTTCATCACATCTTTATTTTTCTTTATTTGTTATTTTTTTTTCCTGAAATTGGATTTTATTTTTGGCAGCATTGGGAATTGGATTTAGGTTCTCACACATGCTGTGCACATATTCTGAGCTACATTCTCAGCCAATAATTAGCAGTTTTGAAAAAGCAAGGTTGTTTCTTCTGTAAAGCATTGAACAAAATATATGTACCAACTATAAGTAAAAACTAATATCCTGGAGCCAGCAAGAAATTCTAAGAAATTTTAAATTTTTAGCTTCCTGGGGTTTTTTATTGTGCATTTGCACAACTCATACAACAGTTCCCAGTCAAACCCAATCTACCCCATGCCCCAACCCCCTCCCATCAGAACTCATGAATTACAACATTCAAGCTAAGCCCTATCCACTCAAGCTCCCAAACCTAGACATCCTTCTGTGCAAATAGATCCACTGGAGTCTCGTCAGAGTATCTAAGAATCTTAGGTAAGGCATACTCTTCCTCACCCAACAGTACTCAGTCTCCTATAGTTCTCAGTCCAGGGCCAGGCCCCACCCATTTCTCTTGCCCCACTTTGAGACCTTGTCCCAGTTGGCATGGGTCCAATGCCTCATGCCAAGATTGCCAGAATTTTACATGTGAAAGCTTACAGTCCACTGCAAATCACTGCTTCTCTACGTTCATACACCAGCCCTGGCTCTTACAGTCTTTCTGCGTCCTCTTCCACAATGATCCCTGAGCCCTGGGTAGCTGAGGTTTAATGTAGGGGCCGCATCCAGGGATACACACTCTAGAGGCTCCCATTCTTTAAAGGCCACTAGTCGTGGCCTTCTGTTTGCATCACACTCCATTGTATAAGGAAGCTTTACTGCTGAGAACTGATTTTCATTTTCTCTCTGCCCCTCATTCTGCATGTAGCAGTTCAATTGTAGATGTGTCTCCTAGGAATGGGGATTTTTCAAACGTCTGTATTCTGAGTCTAACCAGTTGTGGGATTCTACAGTAGCTTCCATCTGTTACAAAGAGTAGTTTCTTTTGATGAGTGGGGTATAATATGATTGTTTGTAAATATAAGAGTCCATAGTTAGTGTACGGTAAGAAATTTCATTTGTCTAGAGATACGACATTGATACAGTTTTCTCTAGGCTCTATGTCCTCTCCAGCCCTGTGCACTTGGCTGGGTTTACAATGACTCTCAGAGGTTCACTTCCATTGAGAGGGTTTCAAGTCCAATTACATAGCTGTTGACCATCCCCCCAGACAGCAGTGCCTCAACTCCATCAACAGAGGTAGTTTGCTGGAGAGATCATCATGGTAGTTAGGGTTTGGGGCCTTATTAATAGTCAGAATATACAAAGAACTCAAAAAACAAAGTAGCAAGAAAATAAACAACCCAATAAAAAGATGGGCTATGGATATGAACAGAGAATTCTCAAGTAAACAAATAAAACTAGCTAAGAAACACCTTAAAACTGCTCAACATCTTTATTGATTTGAGAAATGCAGATAAAACCACTTTAATATTCCATTTCACCCCAATCAGACTGGCTAAGATCACAAAAACTAAGGACACAGATGCTGGTGAGGGTGTGGAGAAAGGGGAATACTCATTCACTGTTGGTGGGAAAACAGACCAATATAGTCACTATGGAAGGCAGGGTGGGGAACTCTCAAAAAACTAACAATGAACCTATCATACAACCAAGTTATACCACTCTTCACCATAAACCCAAAGGACTCATATTGTAAAGATACCTGTGCATCCGTGTTTGTTGCTGTTCTCTGTTTTTTATTTTAAGTTGAACTTTAGAGTAAGCATAGTATCAAAGTAACATAAATTAAACTTTTGATACCAAAAGAACATTAAAATACAATGATGCTTTAACATGGAAATTCTATTTTTTCTCCAACTTGTATTACTTCGATATATATGCATAAATATATTCATATATAAATATAGATATATGCATACAAATATCACCTGAGTTGGAGGATTCTCTTTCTTTCTTTCTTTCTTTCTTTTTTCTTTCTTTCTTTCTTTCTTTCTTTATCCTTTTTTTTTAACCATGTTTTCCCCAAGGAAGTGCTTGAAGTTTCCTCCTTGGCAATCCAAAACAACCACGAATCCTGCCCCCGTGCTCCACACTGGGGTCCCCCACTATGGTCACTCAAATGAGGTCCAGCAAACGTTTTTCCTGTCTGATCTTCCTGCACTGGCCTCCATGACACAGCCTGGGTAGTCCAACAACAGCAGTCTACACAGGTAAATAGATGGAACTAGAGAATGTTATCTTCACTAGAGTGAAGTAACACAAAGGCAGAAAACCAGGTAAGGTATGCTCTCCCTCATTTGTGGATTGTAGTGCCAACCTCCTCACACGAGTATATATCCTGATATAATACCAAGATCTAAGAAATTGGAAAGGATATAGGGAGGTAAAAGAAAAGAAAAACCATGTAACAGGGCTACAGTAAGGAACAGATGTTATTGGGGGGTAGGTTGGGAGGATGAGGGTGTTGGTTTGAGAGGGGAGGAAGAGGAGATAAACGAGGGGCATAGTGGTAGGTTGGGGAGGTCAGGAGAGGGGAAGAGTGGGCATGATGGGGAGGAAGGAAGGGGTTGGGAAGGGATAAAGAAAGAATACAAATGATTGGAACTTGAGTGGCTAGAAATCCCAGAGTGCAAAGTGATGTCCCCAAGACCCCATGAGAAATTCACATGCACTGTCTGAACATTAGTGCATGAGTTGTACAACTTAGTGGCTGTGTGGCAGGGAACACAGTGCACGACAGAGGACTGATACCTCCCTTTGAATGGTTGGTGAGAGCAATCCAAGTGACTCTCAAAACAAAGCAGGCTATTTCCAAAGCTCTTGGTTATCTACTAGAAATAGAAAATACTACTCTACTGTTCAGAAAAGGACACAATTCAGGGATAGGACTTATATTAATGGAACTGACCTGGAAATTTTCTATCTGAAGTTAAGTGCTCATAATGCTAGACAATGTGCACACTGCTAATGGAGAAAGTCTATCAATGGTACAATCCAGCTTTAAAACTTAATAACCACAATAGTGAGCAGCAGGGCAAATTATATTGGTACAGTGTGGCCACTTTGACCTTCATAATTCTTTAATGTTTTACAGGCCCTTCTGAGACTCTTTTGTTTGATACAAATCCTATTTTTTCTTTATGTGTCTTCTTTTATATTTTATTTTTATTGATGTTTTGTGTATTTCATACATCATTTTTCAATTCAGTTCAGGCATATTCCCCTATCCCTTCCCCCCAACCCCCACGCCAGATCATACATTCTGCCATAACTGTCCTGCATCTTTCTCTCAGTCTTTTTTATGCTTAGGAATTCACATTTTCCTCCATTAATTTTATATTATTCAAAAATATGGATACATACTCTTCACCCATATACAGTAATTACAGAGTCTGAAAATAATTGGTGGGTGGATTCTAGAGCCTGTTGAGAGATTCACATTATAACAACTTAGTTGCTTTCACATAAACAGAAATATAACAATAATGTCATTCAGCTTGCCTTTCATCTGGGAGATTTGGTGTTAGTATCCACAAATGAGGGAAACCATTCTCCATCTGTCTTTCTGGGACTGTGTTACTTCATTCAGCATAATGACTTTGAGCTCTATTCATTTACCTGCAAAGTTAATAATGCCATCTTTCTTTACCACTGAATAGTACTCCATTGTGTAGATGTACCACATTATTGTCATCCACTCATCTGTTGAGGGGCATTTGAGTTGGGTCCAGCTCTTCACTATTGTGAAGAAAGCTGCAATAAACATGGATGTGCATGTATCTTTGAGGTAGGATGAGTCTTCGGGTTATATACCCAGGAGTGGTATGACTGGGTCAGGTGGTAGGCACATTCCAAGTTTTTTAAGGGTTTTCCACACTGATTTCCATAGTGGCTGTACAAGTTTACATTCCCACCAGCAGTGGATGAGTGCTCTTCTTTCCCCACAACCTCTCCAGTATCTGTTGTCTTTTGTTTTCTTGAACTTAGCTAGTCATACTGGAGTTAGACAATATCTGAGAGTGGTTTTAATTTGCATTTCTTAATTATTGATGACGTTGAACACTTTTTAAGTGTTACACAGCCATCTTCAATTCCTCACTGGTGAAGTCTCTGTTCAGCTCTTTACTCCATCTTTTGAGTAAGTCATTTGCATTCTTACTTCTTTGTTTTTTGAGAAGTTTATATATTTTGGATGTTAATGCTCTGTCAGATGTATTGCTGGTGAAGATTTCCTCCCACTCTGTGGGTTTTCTCTTCACCTGGTAGAGCAATCCCCCCATACTGCATTTTTCACTCAGGTTTGCTTTTGCTATTCGGGGTCTTTTGTTTTTCCCTATGAATTTAATGATTTTTTCCAAGTCTGTGAAGATGCTCATAGGGACTTTGATTGGGATTACATTGCCAATGTAAAATGTACATTTTATTATATTAATTTTCCCAATCCATAAGCATGGGAGGTCTTTCCATCTTTTGATGTCATTTTCAATCTCCTTCAGGGGTTTAAAATTTTTGTGGTAGAGGTCTTTGGTATCTTTGGATAGGCTTGTTCCCAGGTATCTTATTATTTTTGAGGCTACTGTGAGTGGGAAGGTCTTTTTATATTCCTTCTCCACTTGTTTATTGTAGGTGTAAAGAAAGGCTACTGATTTTTCTAGGTTAATTTTGTAGCCTGACACTTTACTAAAACTCTTAATTATTTCTAGAAGTTTTCTGGTGGAGTTTTTAGCATCCCTTAGGTAAACTATCATATCATCTGCAAAAAGGGATGGCTTAACTTCTTCTTTTTCGATTAGTACTCCTTTGATTTCCTTCTCTTGTCTTATTGCCCTAGCAAGCATTTCAAGCACTATATTGAAGAGGAGTGGTGATAAGGGGCAGCCTTGCTGGGTTCCCACCTTTAGGGGAAATGGTTCCAATTTTTCTCCATTTAGGATTATGTTGGCAGTGAGTTTGCAATATATGGCTTTGATCATGTTCAGGAATGTTCCTTTCAGTCCTATTCTCTCTAGGACTTTAAACATGAAGGGATGCTGGATCTTGTCAAAGGCTTTTTCTGCATCAATTGAGACAATCATGTGGTTTTTGTCTTTCAGTCAATTTATGTGTTTTATGATATTTATTGATTTACATATGTTGAACCATCCTGTCATTCTTTGGTGTCTTTGAGTCACTCGTGATTGCATTCCACATGCTGTTCTTCCCATCTTGGCTCAGTTCCAGGACTTGTCTCCTGCCTGCAGGCTGACAGTCTCTAGGCTTCACTCTTGCAAGAGGGAGGAGGTAAAACCACAGGAGATCACCCATGGAAAATGAGCAGACTCACACGCAGAAAGCCAGGGAGATAGTAACTCCATTTATTTTCTGTCAGTGAGGTCTATATATTGAAGGCTACTGTGCTCTGGGCAAGGAAGTGAGGGGTGAGCCACCTTGGTTCTAATTGGGGGCTGCAGAGCTCTGGTTTGTGCAACAGGTAACTAGAGGTGTGACATTTTGCTCAACGCCTCAAGGGAAGGGGCCATCCGGTTCTGGAACTTTGAAGAGATAAGGCAAAGCAAGAATCATTGTAATATCCCAAATCTTCCTGCTACAGATAACTCACAGAGGCAATCTGAATGCACACAGAGATATCAGATAACTGGAGATCTTCCAGGACAGGTCTTACAAGTTCTTGCTTCAAGCCACACACAAAGTTTCATTCCCACACCATCCCTGCATCTCTGGTATGAATCCAACATGATCATCATGCATGACTTTTTTTTGATGTGGGTCTGTTTGCGATTTGCAAGTATTTTGTTGAGAAATTTTTGCATCTGTGTTCATTAGTGAGATGGGTCTGTAGTTCTCCTTTTTGGTTGTATCTTTGCCTGGTTTTGGTATTAGAGTGATGCTGGCTTCATAGAAGGAGTTTGGGAGAATTTCTTCTGTTTGTATCCTTCTAAATAGTTTGAGTAGCAATGGTTGTAGGACCTTTTTAAATGTTTTATGGAATTCTGCTCTGAAATACATGTCTAAGAAACCAACACTTCAGAAAATCCTCAAAGCAATCCAAAGAACAGAGGAAAGAAGCAACTATCCCTAAACAATTAAAGAGAGAAATCAACAAAAGCATAACAGAGTAAATACAAACCTAGACCAATAATGCAAATACAAAACCTAGACCATCTTGACTGAGGCTTTTTTTAGTTGGGAGGCTTTTAATTACATCTTCAATTTCCTCAGACATTATTGGTCTGTTTAAATGGTCAATCTCTTCTTGGTTAAGCTTTGTTGGTTCCCAGGATTTCAGATATACATCCATTTCTCTTAGGTTTTCAAATTTAGTGGATTATAGATTTTTTAATTATTCCTGTATGATTGTCTGGACCTTTTCTTTGTCTGTTGTGATGTTTCCCCTTTCATCACGAATACTATTGATTTGGAGTTGCTCTCTCTTTTTTTGTTGTTGTTGTTGTTAACTGGGCTTGTTTATTTTTTTCAAAGAACCAGCTTTTGGATCATTGATTTTATATATTGTTTCCTTGTTTCTATTTCCTTGATTTCCGCTCTGATTTTTGTTATTTTTTCCTGTCTATTGGGTTTAGGGTTCATTTGTTGTTGTCTCTCAAGTGTTTTTAGCTGTAGTGTTAGATTGTTTATTTGTTCCCTTTCTGTTTTTTTGATGTGGGCACTTAGGGCTATAAATGTCCCTCTCAAGACTGCTTTTAAAGTATCCCACATGTTTTGTTCTGTTGTATTGTCTTTTTTGTTCGGTTCCATGAATACTTTTATTTCACTCTTTATTTTCTTCCCTGACCCATTCATTATTCTAAGAGAAATTTAGTAACATTTTAAACTTCTTAATAAAATGAGAGCCTGAAAACCTTATTTTATTTTTACTTGTTCTTAATAAGTAGTATAATACAACCTAGAAGACAACCACATTAATATCTGAGTATCTACAAACAGAGCACTGACTGCTTTTGCAGAGGACCAGGGTTTGCTTTTTAGCACCCACATGTTGGCTAACAACTGCTCATAACTCCATTTCCATGTGATTTGATACCCTCTTCTGATCTCCACAGGCATTGCACAACACAGATGCATACATATATGCAGGCAATACACCACACACACATAAGATGAAAACAATAAATAAAATATTTTTAAAAGAAGAAACTGGGGAAGATCAAGTTTGTTCTTTTCATACCCATTGTCATAGGAACTAACTCATTCCTGGGAAACTTGATATACTCAGTAAGGGAAACACTAATCCACTCATGAGAAAGGAATCCCCAGTGACCTAATTACCTTCCACTACTTCAACAGCACCACTCTGTGAGAACTTCCAATGCATTATAACTTTGAAAGACACACTCAATCTGTACTGAATCCTTAGCCCCCCAGGGTATGAGCTCCTCTCCCTCTACTCCTCTAACCCACAGAAATCTAGAATTATACAAAAGCTTTTTTTTATCTTCTAAACACAAATTATTTCATCTTCTACTTGGATTTTTGAAGTTCAGTGTTTGCTAACAGAACCAAATTCTAGATCATACAAAGAATCGGTTGAGCAAAAAATATAGAGAGAATGGAGCTTCACATGTGTTCTATCATGTCTCCTTTTTTCTCCCCCACATTTTAAGATCCACAGAAGTTTTAGGGAAAGGAACATTGTATTCAAACTCACCACTTCACCAGGAAAGTGAAGAGGAAGTGAAATAAGACAAACCTATCATATCAGTTAAATATATTCCCATTGAGATACTGGAAGGCAGGAAGTTGTTCAGCCGTAAAACAAAGGTAGTTCATTTTTATTCATGAGTACTTCTGAATAAAGCTGAGTGTTTTTCAAAATCTTCTCAAAGACGCTTCAGAAAAGAAAAATGCTTTGAAAGTTCAGTCACATTGCATTAAAAAATACACTAAAATATGAAAGAACTGAGGGAGGCTTTGACAGCATACAAGAAATTGTTTTAATAAAGTGTTAAACAACTAGAGCCTCAGACTTAAAATACAAGAGTAGGTTGGTCCAATTTGGTACTTTAACAGGATATTTAAATTAAATCCAAATTTGATCAATGTTTTCTTTCCTATAATTGTATGTATATATTTGGGTTTTCTTGAGAGTAGACTGGATGTTTCAAAGTTCTTTAAGGAGCCTGAGTAGTATATATCATTTAGAAATGCATATTCTAGAATCATAAACAAAGTGTACTTCCTACAGATAAGGAAACTGTACCTGGAAACTCAGCAGGTACAAAATGATCATGATGCAAAGACTCAACATAAAAACTCAACAACTAAATGATTCTGAAAGAGTGATTATTATAGCTGTTAGCCACATCTGCAATGAACTTGATGACCCCAGAAGCTTTCCTTTACTATTTTATTATCTTATAGGAAAAACAATTGTCATAATTTCTAATTGAAAAGAAAATGACTAGAGACAGAAGAGAACAATCACCGATTCAAAATTCTCTAAAGCCCAGAAATCCCAGTGCTATGGTTTCTAATGCTGCCATTTGTCTTTGCTCTATTCTATCTAATCTTCCCGTTGACAGTAGACTAGCTTTTTACCTCACTGAACTTGACTTCTTACCTGAAAAGTAACGTTGGTAATCCTCCTACACCTTCACTCCAGGACACGATAGCTGTGTCTAAAGCAGGATTTAGACAAATGAGGTCATGAACTCAGGCACTGAGAAAGCTGGTCTACACTATTTCTAGGATGAGAGAACCTGCGACTAGAGACGTTGGGATAAAATGTTAGTTACAGAGTTGAACCAGATGTTCGGGTAGAGGATGGAAACTCATGGAAGAAGGAAATGAACCTCACACAAAAATACTAAAAGGCCACTTTGTATTCCAAGAGACACATTTGTAAATAATAATATAGGTCTAGTTTGCTTTAGTGAATCAAAAGTAATGTAATTCCACTATTCTTGTTAAAAAGAGATCACACCCCTGAGGATAGATGATCTGAAGTCAGAACAAGAATCAGAACCTCTGGCTCTACCAAGCACCTCCAACTGATCCATAATTCTACATATCCAGATGAGGGCAAGATTTGAGGCAGAATTAAGAGAGTCATAAAAAGCCAGACAGCATAAGTTAAAGGTGATGTGTACATTATCTCTGTGTTTGGAACTCATATACCTTCAGAGAAGGGAGCAAGGAGACATGTGACTAAAAGGGTGGCAAGTTATTAGAATACATGGACACTAGAGTGATTAATCTATTAATAATGAGCTACTTGTGGTCCAGAGACATGGATTATCAGGTGAGGTTGCTTGGCTTGTGTTAGAAGCATCTCAAGGAAGATGAAACAGACAGAATTAAGATGATGTAATCCTGCCCTGCGTGGCAGTAACCCTATTCTGTGTGGTAAAGATATGCTAATATGTGTGGCACTTGAAGTGTGACTTGCAGTGATATCGTGTGCCTAGATGATGTAACCCCAGCTTGAACCGTGTGTGACTAGTTAAGATAAAGTTGAGACAGAACCCAATTAAGACAATAAAAGCCCGGAGGTCAGAGACTTCATCGCCTCTTCACCAATGCACCATGCCCGAGTGAAGGCGAACGCCCAACGTGGACCACTGCCCGCACCAACCTCATAGTGGCACTTGTCTCCCGAACGCGTGGAACAAGGAGGAGAATATCCTCGTGCCTGGAGGTTGGCTGCTGAACCCGCTAACGTGTCATCACGTCGCGCAGATCAGGACCGAGATGCTGGCCCTGGCTGAAGCACGAACCTGAACAACGCTCACAAGCCACGAGGGACTACCGAGACAGAAGACGTCCCTGTCCAACTGACCTCCAGGGTAAAGTAGACTATAGGGCTGATAGCTTGAGTGAGGTTTTATGTTTGCTAATCAATAAATATACTTAATATACTTTCAAAGACACACTTGGCTCAGTGTAAGTTCTTCCCTCTGATCGCGACAGTTGGCGTAATCGGCAGGATTCTCTCTCTGTTAAAGGAGTGAGAATCAAGTAAAGATAAAGAGGCCCACGTTAGAATGGGATGTAACTGGCTGGCCAAACGGCTAGTCAGGCGGGCAGATCTAAAATTTGAAAAATTAGCTAAAGTACCCTGGGATTTCCCTAAGTGGCAATACTACTTTAGAAAGCGAGAAGTAAAATTCTTTTATAGCCTCGCCACTATTATTAGTTAAAAAAGAAAATGGAAGCTCTAAGGAGAAAGTTTAAAAAATTAACTACTGAAAACAGAGAGGATGGATGGAATGAAACTGCTAAAATAGTAAAGAAAAAATGTAATTCAAAGGCTATTCAGATAGACCGAGAATTAACAACACCAGAAATTGTGGAACCTTACGTTATGGCAGCCTCTAAAAGTCAGGTACCTGAAGTATTAATGAAAACTATCCAAGATACAGACAAGGACAGAGTCACAGGGAAAAGGATGGCCTTAAATATTATAAAGAAAAGGAAAGATGCTATTAATGAACCAGCTGTTTCTCTCCCAGTTACTACTAGCGAAATTACAAACACTCCTATGGGTGTAAAGTTGTTAACGCCCAAGCTAGAGTATCAGGAGGTTACCAAGGAAACGAGGGCGTATACTCAGCCTGAGCTCAGCGAATTACGTAAGCAATACGCCCAGAATGGCCTGACAGATGCAGCCTGGATAATAAAGATATGGGAGTTGGGAGCTGACACTGTTATTTTAGATGACTTAGAAATGAAGAGAGTCAGAAACATAGTGGAGAATCCCACCATAGCAGAGGCTCTAGAGCAAGTAATAGATTTAAGCAGAGGGGATTTACACCCCCTTCTGGACTGGATTACAGCGGCATGGAGACATGCTTTTCCGAACATGGACTTAACACAACTAGAAGCACAGCCAGGTGGTCCAGTCTGTAGGAGGCTATCATGCTAGCATGCAAGCTGGGCATCCTGTACTTAGTCTATAATGATGTACCCACTCCCCAAACTTCCCCGTTATTGCCAGCATTTAGGAAAACATTAATTAAGGGAGCTCCCCAACATTTAAGAATGCCCCTCACAGGGCCTATACAAAATTGTAAGACGGTAGGAGAAGCTATAGAAATGCTTAAGCAATATAGAGAATTAGACTCTGAAAGAGTAGTAACTTTGAATATAGTGAGGAAAAATAAAAAAGGGACACAATGGTTCAGAAATATTAGACCTTTTGGCAACCGAACAACTATGCCTATTAGGCCAAACCTACCAGATAGACGACCCATGGCTTGCATTTGGGGTAAACCTAGACCAACGCTATGGAGAACCCCAGGCAATAATTTTAGAAATAATTTTAGGAATAATTTCAGAAATACAAACAGTGCAAATGTCCTTTTTTAGGGCAATGGAGACGGGGACCCTGGCCAAGTCTTCGTCCCTATTTTCCTCCTTCAGAAACAGGGCGAATTCACAGGCAAATTTCCAATGCCAAACGAGAAAAAGGACCTAAAACCCAGAATAGCTTTACCTTTGATCATAGACAACACTGAAATTTTAGTAAATTGGTTATTAGACACTGGAAGTGATGTAGATATACTTAATAGAGACCTTAAGCTTCCCAATAAAATTGGAGAAATGACTATAGAAGGAGTATCAGGAGATGTCAAAGCACCAATACATGCATGTCAGTTATGAGTCTATGATAAAATATTACCTATTGAGTTAATGCAATACCATGCACCAGATAGCTTGTTAGGCATATATACAATTAGGAAGTTATTTCCTGACTTCTTGAAAGTCAAAAGAATTAAAAAATTTAATTGTTTACTTACCAAGGTAAAAATTGAACCAGTAGAATTACCTAAAATCCCATCATCCTTTACTCCCCAATACCCTATGAAAGGAGGAGTTAAAGAAATATCAGACTTAATTAAAAAATTGTTAAAAGAAGAAATTATAGAAATTACTACAGATTCAAATTATAATAGTCCCATATGGCCAATAATGAAACCAAACAGAGACTGGAGAGTCACAGTGAATCATAGAAACATTAATAAACTAACCCCCAAAATGCCAGGACACCTTCCTGATAAAGAAACCATATTCTTTCAAATAAGACAGAAAGCACCCACAGTATTAGCCACTATAGATTTATCAGACATGTTCTTTAGTATTCCATTACACCCTAAGTCTAGACAGATTACTACCTTTACATGGGAAGGTATACAATATAGATTTACACGATTACCCCCAGGATACATTAATAGCCCAATTGTAGCACATCAAACTCTAATACAAACATTTAAAGACTTAGGACTCCAGAGCCAATGGTTCAGTTATATAGATGACATATTAATAATAGGACATGACAAGGAACAGGTTACTAAAGATTTAGAAAGAATGATCAAACATTTACAACATAACAGATGGACCATAAACCCAGATAAAGTTACATATCCCACAGACAACGTAAATTTTCTAGATGTTCACTGGTCTACCACAGGACCTACTATCCCACCAAAGGTCATTAACAAATTAGAAAACTTAGAAAGACCATGTAATAAAAAACAGGTACAACATTTAATAGGGTTATTTGGATATTGGAGAAATCATATTCCATGCTTACAATTATTATTAAAACCTTTATATGATATTACTAAAAAAGCTTCAGACTTTGTATGGGGACAGAAACAGGAAGATGTAGTTAAAAAGTTAATAGAATACATCAAGAGCTACAGTGGCTTGGCATATGTAAAACCTAATGATACTATAATTATAGACATTATGTTTTACAAGGGATATGGAAATTGGAATATATTCATTAAAGAAATGAATCCCAGACCCATTGGATTCTATTGCAAAAGTTTCCCATGGTCGGAAAACAAATTCTCTTTATTTGAGAAAACAAGTTGGACAGCTTATGAGGCCATTCAGAAGAACCACAGTATCTTAAAATTGAACCCAGTGGTACTCAGATCCACCATCCCAATCTTGGATTGGGTAAAGGCACCTGGAGAGGCATGGGCAGGGCTGCCCATGGAAGGAAAGGTACTTCAATGGAAATGGTACCTCTCTGAGTTCCTTCGAGGACCAAACCTGTCTGCAAAGGGGACGGTACCAATGGTCTCTGAGCAGATATTGACGACAAACAATGAAGGATTTGTACCAATACCAACAGCGGAAGAGACCTCCCCTCCCCAGAAAGAGGTACCCATAGGCAAATGGGGGACAGGTCAATACTCCCCCTCGATGGTTAATGCCTGGTTCACTGATGGTTCTGCTACTACAGTGAGCAATGTGGTTCGTTGGAAAGCAGCTGCATATAGGCCAGGGGATGGCATGGTCATAGTAGACCAAGGCACTTCCTAATCAGCACAACATGCTGAGGTTATAGCAGCCTTGCTGGCCATCAAACAATCTGCAAAAGAAGGAAAAAACATAGATTTGTTTACCGACTCATTGTGCGTTGCAAATGGAATAGCAATTTGGTCCGGGAAATGGAAACATACTTATTAGAAAATCAATGGCCAGCCATTGTGGTCTCGAGATGCGTGGATGGAAATCCATAACAGCACAAGATATCAAAATAACAGTATACCATGTAGATGCTCATCAAAAAGACTCATCATTACAAACTAAATATAACACGGAAGTAGATAAATTAGCGGCTCTCACAATAAAGTTAAAGGCAGATTACTTTAGTCATCCTGTTATGGATACTAAAACTATTATTAAACGAACATGGAGAAAACGCATGGAACCTATCACTATTAGAAACATACATACTAAGCCATGCATCAATAAGACAATTCAACCTGTTACACAGCAAAAAATCTTAGAAATACATAAATTTCTAGGGCATGGAGATATGCATGCTGTTTTCTCATGGTTTTCACATAGAAACATAAAGGTTCCATGGCAACAGATAAATAACACACTCAAACAATGCAGAGACTGCCCAAATAGCATCTCGAGATTTAGACACAATTACCATGGTCAAACCTCACACAAAATATTTTTCAATAAGCTTATACAAATAGACTTCATAGGTCCATTATCAATTCATAAAAAATTATATGCAGTCACATGGTAGATTCACTTACTGGATTAGGAATGGCAGTATCCGCATCAAAACCAGATCAAAAGGCAACTATTTTTGCAATTCGGTCATGGATTTCTGCATATGGAATACCACATATTATAGCATCTGACCAAGGTAGTCATTTTACTGGAAAAACAGTGCAAAAATTAGCAAAGGATATTGGAATTATGTGGGACTTTCATATCCCATATAACCCTACTGCAGCAGGACAAGTTGAAAGATTTAACGGTTTATTAAAAAACCAAACTACTCCATTTTACAGAATATCCATTACCCAAAGCCCTTAAAATCGCTTGTTTTGAATTAAATAATAGGTATAGATTACATAGAGAAAGACCATTTCAAGAAGCCCTTAGAAATAAACCTATTTTAGAATATCTGCACTCAGTAGACACACCATTAATTAGAAATTATAATTGTATTCATAGGAACCAAAAGGAACTGAAAAATGCTGAAGTAGTGGCCAAGGGAGAAGGAAACACCCTTTTGGATGACCAGCAGCAGAGGGGACCTTACGTATGTAAATTGGAAAACATAGCATGAAGAAAGTACTGTGTTGAAAGGTACCCTGTTCACTGCTACAGTTCTATTACTAGTCTAGAAATGGCCATAGAATTAGCATGAAACATCAACTGCTTCAGGGAGGAGTAATCATAACTCTTTTGTTCCTTTGTGCTATAATTTCTAGCACTCCTTATTGGAACAATTCTTATCTTGTGATATCATGGAAGTATCTGAATAATTGTACCTATCATAATACTGGGGCTACTCCTAGTACTACTAGTACTCTAGTACTTCTAGTGCTACTCTTAGCATTATTTCAAGTACTACCACCAGTGCCAGTACCACTACTAATACCATCAACAGTCGTGTTGCCACTGCTTCTATTTCTACTTCTACTGATAGTCCTAATATAACAACTCTTATAATCACTAGCACCGATATCACAAACAAATATGAGTGCAGAATCATTTTCTTTTGATAACCTTACAGGGAATTGGAATATTCTTAGTACTTTTCTGGTACATAAATTTTTTATTTTTTATTTTTTATTTTTTTTTGTTATTTTTTAATTTAATTTTTATTGATGCTTTGTGCATTTCATATATCATTTTCCAATTCAGATCAGGCATATTTTCCCTTTCCCTTCCCCCCCACCCCCACCCCATCGAGATCATGTATTCCTGCCATAACTGTCCTGCATCTTTCTCTGTTGTTTTTTTTTTTTTTTTTTCATTTTTTTAGCATAAGTGAAATCCATAGTACAGCATCCTTCGTGCAAAACCAATCTGCAGGCTGTTGTGCCCAAACCCCCACAGCCCCACCATCCCAGTGGGGGGGGACAGGTTGTTTTTCAATCAAGTTGATCAAAATGTGATGTCCAGACTACATCGCTGTAGTTTTCACCATTCACCCCAATCGCAGCCTTACATTCTACCACGCCCCTCTTCCGAGATGTTCCCTAGGCTTAGAAAAGGGGCACAGGTGGATGAGAGAAAACAGTCCACTCTCCTGGAGCTGTTGACTTGGACTCTGTCAATTCTGGCTGTTTCCTTTCATGGGCTGACAGTTTGTCCAGGAGTTAACCTTTCGATCCTACTAATGAACACAAGCAATTAGATATATAGGTATTTAAGCGCACTTAATAGTTATGGTAGGTTACTTTGGATAGACACATATGTTTGGATGATATGTTAATCCATGAATTACAATTTTCCCCCTGTTAATATGACAGGGTCTTACTGGGCTTATAACATCTCCTAACCTGTAGAGGATGTAAGCTTGTGGCATCAGCCATGGGTGATTATCCTCCAAGGAGAGAGCCAATAGCTAATAGATTTGGGATATACAGGCACATGGCTGCCTCTGCTGCACAGTATCCAGGCAGGTGAGGTGTAGCTGGTGATGACGGTGGAGTCTTGTCTTGACTCAGGGAGACCCGTATTTGCTTTATGGTTTAGTGGCCTTTGGTAACACTCTCTGGCATTCCAGAGGCCCTGTACACTTGCATGTGCGGTCTCAATACATCCCTCCCATGTAACTCAGGTCTTCGGCGAGCAGGGTTTTATCACCTCTCCTCCTGCAGGTATTCCAACTTAGAGGCAAGGAGCCCTTACCTTTTTGGGGCCTTGGATCCCCTGGCCAACACCCCCTGGTAGAATAATCCATTGCTGATGTTAGAGCCCTGCAATTAATATACCTTGCCTAAGTGCATAGCCCAAGGACTGTAGATGATATTTGGTTCTGAACAGAAGTATAATCCTTTTCACAGTTCTTTATGTCTATAGTCAATTAAAGAGGAATTTTTACGGTTTTTATAAGAGATTACCTCTATAATAGTTTTCTCCAATTCAGTTGGAGAACGACCTCTCATCGTCAATATTTCTCCTTGTTCTATGGGGGGGAAGGCAAGAAATCTCTCAATCAAAACCTTTGTGGCACCTAGAAGGTATAAGATCATTAGGACTATTATAAATAGTTGTTACATGTAGGATCCACAGAAGGGTTCATGTTATGGCAATCGAGGCTTTTCTTCCTTTCAATGTTCAGACGGCCAACCTTTCAGTTGCCACTTTTGGTACATCCTACCTCAATGCAAAGCTGTATCTTTTCTTTCTCAGCCGTTAAGTTGGTGACATTTTGTCCTGTTGGAACAAACAAAACTTTTCCCGTGTTAGTTTTAAGATTTCAAATTGCAAGGTTTTTGACGAAAAGGTTCATGTCTGTCGTATCCCCCCCCTTTTTTTTTTTTTAATCCATGAGTCTCCAGAAGACAGTTGTATTATACATACCTATAGGGTGGAATCAAGGCACGGATTTCATCAATTCACCCATGTTGTTTTGGGTGACGATATATGATAACTTGGGAAGCAAACTTAATTTTTCATTAATCATCCTTAAAGAGAATGCTACAAGTGATACTGTACAACAGAGAAATTATAGAGAACATTTGTATGTGCAATCCCAAAGTTATTGCTCTACAGGTTTTGTGTAAAACAAATGTGACAACAGCGAATTATATCTCATTTAACTCAGTTGCATTAACGTTTTTATCACAGTATGTAAACCAAGTGTTGTTTATATACACATGTTTACTGTTTAATAAGCCTAAAACACCATGTATCCTGTAGACAGTGTCTAGGGAAACTGGGTACTTGGAACCACGTCAAATTAAATATGCCGTTAATCAATATACACCATGTCCCTCCCCACCCATCCCCCCTTCCAATTCACCATTTCAGTCCATTTTCTGATGCAGTTCTTTCTGTTGTTGTTCTTTTACTAGATCCTCTCCATGAGAAATTTTATATCTGGGTTGTTGTCTAGCATCCACATATGAGGGACCCATTTGTCGTTTGTTTTTCTGGGACTGTGTTACTTCACTTAACTAATGTCTTCCAGCCCCATCCATTTACCTGCAAAGTTCATGATGTTGTCCCTCTTTACTGCTGCATAAACCCCATTGTAGTACATGTACCACATTTCTCTAGCCACTCGTCAGTTGAGGGGCACCTGGGCTGGTTTCACTTTTTGCTATTGTGAAAAGAGCTGCCAATAAACATAGCTGTGGGCATGTAGCTTTGCAGTAGGTTGTGGTCTTGTGGGTATATACCCCAGAGTGGTATGGACTGGGTCCAATGGAAGGCTCATTTTGAGTTTCTAAGGGTTCTCCACACTGCTTTCCATAGTGGCTGTACAAGTTTACATTCCCACCAGCAGTGGGATGAGTGTTCCCCTTTCCCACAACCTCTCCAGCATTTGGTACATTCGTGTTCCTGATCCTAGCCAGTCTTATGGAGTAAGGTGATATCTCAAAGTGGTTTTAATTTGCATTTCTTAATTATCAGATGATGTTGAACAGTTTCTTAAGATGTTTCTCGGCCATCTCTATTCCTCCTCTGTGAAGTCTCTATTCAGATCTTTGCTCATCTTTTGAGTGATTCATTTGTTTTCTTCTTCTTTTGTTTTTTGAGTAGCCTGTATACTCTGGAAATTAATGCTTTGTCAGATGTATCTGCTGTGAAGGTTTCCTCCCACTCGGTGGGTCTTCTTCTCACTTCCTTTAGTGCTTCCTTTGATGTACAGAAGCTTTTGAGTTTAATGAGGTCCCATTTGTCAATTGTCCGATCTTATTTCTTGTGCAGGCTGCTGTCTGATTTAGGAAGTCTTTTCCTACACCTATGTCTTGTAGTCTGCTCCAAGCTCTCTCTATCGCCTCCAGAGTTTGGGGTTCACATTGAGTCTGGGTCCATCGGGAGTTGACCTTTGTAACAAGGTGAGTGGTAGGGTTTCATTTCGTTCTTCTACACTGGTGGTCCCATTTTGCCAACACCACTTGCTGAAGATGCTGTCTTTCCTCCATTGTGTCTTCTTGGTCCCCTTGTCAAATATGAGGTGGCTGAAATTGTATGAGCTCAGGTTTGGATCTTCAGTTTTATTCCATTGGTCAACTGGTCTGTTTTTGTGCCAGTACCAAGCTGTTTTTATGACTGTAGCCCACGATGATGCAGGGAATATCCCCCATATCCTTCCTACTAATGGAACAAAAATTTTGTTTCTTGTAGCCAAAAATACTTCAGTTCCCTCCTTTATGAATCAAACTTCCTATATAGGAGACTTCACAAAGAATAATTCCATATTCGATTTTAAACAAAACAAACCTAGAGTTTATTTTGACCTTGAAATCAAACAAATTTTTATGAAAATTCCTGAAAATTTTACTAGATATAAGATAATTAATTACAGAAATATTTCAGTATATAATGTATCAATAACTAATACCTCGAGCAGTAATGTTTTAAAAAGATACTTATGTTGATGTGATGAATGAAACGTATTATAATATACATCTCACTGGTTCTTTTCCTGGTAACACAGTTCAGATACGTGATATTAGAATAAATAGCTCCAGAATTGATGAAGCCATACCATTAGAGGTTATAGGAGAGAGGGGGGTAACAAACCTTTTTATTCCAGCACAAAATCATACTCATGATACACCACGAAGGACAATACAGATTCCAGCATATAATTATTCAGGACTCATTAATATCTCTTATGTTAAACCTAATTAAACCATTGCATTAGTCCCCACTACAGGAGCACCAATTACTGATAGCTCAGTTTAACCTCATTATAGTGTTGGTGGAGAACCTGGAATTTACAAACTAGAAAAACATTACAACTTTTTCATAGTAATTTGCCATATTATTTTTCTATGCTACTGCCCCACCCCCAGACGGGAGAATGGGCGGAAACAGATTGGGTCACACAGAAACCTAAATTAAATCCAATGCTTACTTTAGCTAATTGGGATAGAATATTATATATCCCAATGTCATATGAACTTTGCTTTAAAACTTACCAAAATGCATCAAGGAATCCTTGCATTATTGATAGAGGTGGCTTTAATGTCACCGGAAAACATTTTTATAATACCACTGGAAGAATAAAATGGCTAACAATTCATTATCCAGAAGGATTTTTAAACCCACCATGTAATTGTGAACCTACTTTAACAATTTCACCTTTCATTGTACCAGATATGACTAGACCTACAACTGTCATCTTATATCCTAGGATAAGAAAAATACAGATAAGTTTTTCATTACAAACGTTTAAACCCCCAGATCATTATGTGTTGTGGGCTTAGCAGAATTTCAGTATGCAAGTCCAGACAGAATGCAAGCAAATATGAATAGACAAAAAAGACAGGTCCTCACTATCGGAGCATTCATGGCTGTAGCATCATTGGGCAGACTAGCAGGAGCTGGAGCTGCCTCCGCAATGATCCAACCTCTTAAGGTGGAAATACATAAGATTCAAGTTCTAAACCAGAAACAGGCACAGGCAGTTCATGCCATATCACAATCTTCGGACTCACTAGTAATAATTACAAACCATTTACAAGTAGAATCTAAAACTCTTAGGGACCATTTTGAAACAGAAATGCAGTCAGTATGGGAACACACTGCCGATACCATAAGCTCTCCCTATGTAACATTTATAAGCTTAACCTACTACAAATGAAAATTGAACTTAATAATCTATTTACTACTGGACTAGGAAGACGTACACCAGAATTTCAGACTTTACTTGACCCAGAAACTCCTTCTTATTGCTCAGAAGGAATTTGTGAATTGCATGTCATTCAGGTCTTTTTGGACAATGCATTTCCAGCATATCATACAGAAAACATTCCACAAAAATATGCAAATGAAGAAATCATCCCACAAAGCCACTTCCTAAGGTTATTAGCTAATCAAACAAAACCTTATTTCATACCAATAGATGAATGCATACAATTAGGATTTAACACTCACATTTACTCTGGGATGCCAGAAGCCACTTTACAGCATACGACTTTTGCTAAGGCTATTATGCCTACCAAAGCAAAAGACCTTGGTAATTATAAATGGCTAATTTGCACCAGAGATACACAAATTATATCTTGTGAAAACCTAAATGAGACTAGTTATGATACAGATTCTTATGAATATAACATAACAAAAGGCTGTTACATTTTATCCAACTGTTCTAGATTAAATGCATTCAATTCATCACAAGTTACCAAACTGACAAGAGAACATAAACATTATTTTGATAGTTCAGGTATGTTTGATTTTGAATTGGAAAAAAACACATTATGAAAATTATTTACAAAAATTAAACGAAGCATATGATATTATTCAACATAATGAAAAACAATTAGACAGCATTGACCCCAAAATACAAAATGAAAATAATAAATTGCATTCACACTTGGTGGAAGTACATAATTTAGCAGGAGTACTATTATCTAGTACTTACATTCATAAGGATTGGGCAAAAAACATTAATAAATGTGGATTTTTTGATCAATTAGGCAGACTTGCTAAATTAGACGTCTTATGTACTCTTTTACATTCTTGGTGGCAATGGATTAAAGATTTAGGATGGAAACTTCTATATATTATTTTGGTTTGTGTGGAGATACGCCTGTTATTTATGTGTTGCAGGGAAAGAGATGGATATGCGCGGATCCGCAACAAGGAGATATAGAATGGCAGCCTTTTCCGGACGAGCATTTGACCTGGGAACGAAAGCTCGAGCAAACCACTTCTTCAAGAAAGTATTTTTCAAAATTTATAATTCCAATATGATTATATTTAATATGTGTACCAAACATTTAGTTAAACCTCCTTCGGAATGTATATTTTGTTTATACCCGTGGGCACAATTGCATCTATCATGCAAAAAGCAAGATAATCTTGTAACACTGTTTCACCACCTGATGTACCATAATATCGGATCTTGGTCTTTTGATTTGACCCCTAGTGGGGCAATTCATAGAGCACTAGCTTCCCTGTTAGCAGCTTACCTGGATAAAGGTAAATTCCAAACCTTCTTTATGTGCTGGAACATACTAGAACATGCACCAGACTCTTGTTATAAACTTTTAGATGGAGACTGGTATGCTAGGGACCCAACGACAGAACATAACCCGGACTTTCTTTGGGCTTTGTGTGTCAGGTCCCTACTTAAACCAGTAATTAAAAGAGCAATCTTTGAATGGAATGCAGATAAAAATTGGAGACGATTTTATTATGGTATTAATCCACTTCGAAGGCCTGGTCCGAGCCCAGTGGATCCCATAGTGGATATCGCTGTGCGCTTCCCACTCCGGGATCCAGGGGATGGAATGTTAGAAGCATCTCAAGGAAGATGAAACAGTGACAGAATTAAGATGTAATCCTGCCCTGCGTGGCAGTAACCCTATTCTGTGTGGTAAAGATATGCTAATATGTGTGGCACTTGAAGTGTGACTTGCAGTGATATCGTGTGCCTAGATGATGTAACCCCAGCTTGAACCGTGTGTGACTTGTTAAGATAAAGTTGAGACAAAACCCAGTTAAGACTATAAAAGCCCAGAGGTCAGAGACTTCATCGCCTCTTCGCCAATACACCATGCCCGAGTGAAGGCGAACGCCCAACGTGGACCGCTGCCTGCACCAACCTCATAGTGGCACTTGTCTCCCAAACGCGTGGAACAAGGAGGAGAATATCCTCGTGCCTGGAGGCTGGCTGCTGAACCCGCTAACGTGTCATCACGTCGCGCAGATCAGGACCATGACAGCCGGCCCTGACTGAAGCACGAACCTGAACAACACTCACGACCCACAAGGGACTACCGAGACAGAAGACGTCCCTGCCCATCTGACCTCCGGGGTAAAGTAGACTATAGGGCTGATAGCTTGAGTGAGGTTTTATGTTTGCTAATCAATAAATATACTTAATATACTTTCAAAGACACACTTGGCTCAGTGTAAGTTCTTCCCTCTGATCACGACAGCTTGGCACACAATCCTGGTGAACTGCACTCAAACTGGACAATTCCACAAAGTATTATGACTTCCACATGCTCTCTGTGAAAGAGTGCTCACACAAGCAACACACACACACACACACACACACACACACACACACCCCTCATATAAAAATGCACAGTGACACTGGTAAATAAAAAAATAAAAATAAAAAAAGAATGAATGGCAGAGAAATGCACGCCATAGGCTCAAGCATTTGAGCTTTGAGCACTTGCCTAGCTGGCAGCACTCTGGGGAGATCATGGAACTTTTCAGGAGATGCAGCTTTTCTGGACAAAGCACATCACTTGGGCTTTGAGAGTCCATAGCCTTCACTTACTTAGAGTTCACTCTCTCTGTTTCAACTTTGTTGATCATTGAAGATGTGAAGGCTCAGTTTCCTACTGCTGCTGCCAAGCCTGCCTGCCATGATGGAAATAAAATAAAAGGTCCAAATAAAACCTTTCTTACATAGGTCACTTTTGATCATGGTATAAAACATGGCAATGAAATAGTAATTAATGCAGAAGTAACTAATACAGAAAGTAAGTGAAGTTAATTTCACGTACTCTAAAGTATAAGACTCATATAGAGATTGGTTTCCTTATCTTTAAAAAATTTTTATTGAGCATTTGTACATTTAATTCAATTGTTCCAAACCAAATTTAACACCCCTAGGCCCCAAGCCTCAACAAAACCAATGCATTAAATCATCCCAGTTAAGCCTTATTCAATCAAGCTTTTGAACCCAGATGTCCTTCTGTGCAAATTTATCCACTGGAGACTAGTCAGCACATCTCAAAATGTCAACTAAAGCATACTCTTTCTCACCCAGTAGTATTCAGTCTCCTGCAGTTCTCAGTCCAGGGCCAGAACCCCATCCATTTTTCTTGCTCTACTTTGAGACCTTGTCCGAATTGGCATGGGTCCTGTGCCTAATGCCAACATTGACACGAGTTCACTTATGCAATTTTCCAGCAGTCTGTAAGCTTCTGCTTCCCTGTGTTCATGCAACAGCCCTGGCTACTACAGTCTTTCTGCCCCATCTTCCACAATGATCCCTGAGCTGTGAGCGAGTGAAGTTTAATATAGGGATCCTATCCAGAGATATACACTCTAGAGGCTCCCAATTTTGTTTTGTTTTGTTTTTTTATTTTATTTATTTATTTTGTATGTGTATGAATGTACTGTCTGTATGTAAGTTTGTGCACCCGTGTCGTGCAATGCCTTGGAGGTCAGAAGAGGGTGTTGGATTCCCCTGGAACTGGAGTTCTCCTAGAATTGGAGTTACAGACGTTCTCAGCCACCATGTGGGTGCTGGGGATCGAACCCGGGTCCTCTGTAAGAGCAGTCAGTGCTCTTAACCGCTAGGCCATCTCTCCAGCCCGAGGCTTCCATTTTTGAAACTTGGTCAGTTGTGGCCTTCTGTGTGCATTTCACTCTATTGTGTAAGGAAGCTTCACTGCTGAGAACTGAGGGATGCAACCATTTCCCTCTGTCCCCCATTCCCCTGTGTTCCATGTGTCTTAGGTATAAAGCTCAACTGTAGATGTGACTCCAAGGAATGAGCATCTTTCAGATGTATATTTTCTGTCTGACCAGTTGTGGGATTCTGCAGTATCCTCCATCTGTTGCAAAGAAAAGCTTCTTTGATTAGTGGTGTACTGTATGTTGTCTGTAAAAATAAGATTACATGTTTGGCATATGGTAAGAGATTTCATTTGTCTAGAGATATGACACTGATAAGGTTTAATCTGGCTGAGTTCACATTGGCACCCAGGAGTTCTCTCCCATTGAGAGGTGTTTAAGTCCAATTAGATAGCTGTTGATTATCCCTCAGATAACAGTGCCACTACTGCACCAGTAGAGGCAGTTTGTTGTGCAGGTCATTATGGTTATTCCGCTTTAGGGCTGGGTTGGACCACTGATTGATTTTCTCCCTTAGCAATGTGAATATTATCTCAACTTCAGATAGAAGGCTTCCAGGTCAGTTCCTGCTCCATTACTCTAGGTCTTGTTTCTGAAGTATGTCCTATAGGGTCTTATTTTCTAGTTCTGAGAGATAATTAGGAGTTTGGGTGATAGTCTGGATTATTTTGAGAATCTCCATGATCATTCTCACCAATCACTCTGTCACTGTGTTCTTTGCCATATGGCCCCCAGATATAACTGTGCACTAATGTTCAAACAGTGTATGGACATTTTTCTTAGGGGCTCCAGGGCATCATATTACCCTCTGGATTCCCTAGCCTCCTAGGACCCAATCATCTCTAGTTTTTCTTCCCTTCCCAGCTCCCTCCTTCTTCCCCACCCCCAGTATCCCCATTACCCCAGTCTCCCCCTTTTCTGAGTTCCCTTGCCCCCCACCATCTCTCTCTGAATGTCTCTCCCTCTTCCCTTCCCTACCCAACACTTCCATTTTCCCCACCCTCCAGTAACATTTGATTCTTTCCATACCCTTCTTTCAGGTAATTTCTTTTCTTTTATCTCTATGTATCCCTTCCATTTTCTTGGCTCCTGGTGTTACATGAAGATATACACTCAAGTATAGGGGATTGGTGCTCCAGTCAACAAATGACTTTTAGACACTGAATGTAAGATAGCAGTATCACCAAATATCTCATTTACACCTCATAATCTCAGCTCCTTTAAATGAGGCAAGACACTCTTTCATATATAAACATGTGTGATTATTTACATTGGAAGCTAAATTAATGCATTTTCCAGCAAATTTATTTCTTAAGCCACATTAGTTGTGTTTCAAACAGTTGATAGCCATGAAATAACTATAGCTATTGCAATGGACAGTGGAAATGCCATTATTATAGAAAGTCAGTTTGAAAGCCTAGCATGCTGCCTGTTCTCCTCTTTCTCAGGAGGCTGAGTCAGAATGAATGTCACAAGTTGGGACCAGGTTATACTATATAGCGAGACTCTGTCTCAAAGTATCAATAAAATATGTGGGCAGCACTATTTGGATTCTGTGTGTTGTTTTAAAAAGGATAATGTGTGTGTGTGTGTGTGTGTGTGTGTGTGTGATGCTCAGCTGTGAATCCTGAGTGGCTTAGCAGTATATGCCTTCTGATGTAATAGTGGCATAAATAATATGAGAGTAACCAACCATTTTCTAATTGGATTTAGAAACCTTGCTTCACAAGATGAAGCCCATATCTGACATTGATATCAGACCTAGGTACATTTATTTATACAGGACATATGCAATATTTGAGAAATTAATACTACTATGCTTCTAAATAGGTACAATATTAAAGCAACTCCTAATGACTTATTGTTATGCCCATAAATTAATGTATCTCTCAAATCTCACCAGAGAAGACCTTTTCCAAGTAGATGGTGATTAACATAGAAATCCACAACTGGCCAGCATGCAGAGAATAAGATCCCTGAAGGACACTTATATCAACGTTCTGCCTTCTAAGACTCAGGAATCATTGAGGAAGAGAGAGCAGGAAGACTGTAAGATTCAGAAGTTGTGGTTGACCACAAGGAAAAAGAATTTTCCAGATAGCTGGGAAGTTACTCATATGAATTGATGGCAATGGAGACAGCATGCACAAGACCCACCTGAGCTCAAGACAGACAAAAATCCCAGGATAGTCTTGAGAACATAGTCAATAAACCTCAAACCTACGTGAGGAAGTATTGGCAACTGATAGATTCTGGGAAGGGAAAAGTCAGTCCCTTTGAAAGGAGGGACTCTTGGTAGGTTTACCAGGTTCCAATGGATGAACCCAAGCCTAAGGACATAAATTTGACTCTATAGGCATATAGAGTGATTGGGTAGTACAGACAAGGGAAGATATTCAAATACAATAAAAATATATTGCATGAAATCTTCAAAAATCAAAGAAAATTTAAAAAGAGCTGATATAGGGAAAAAAACAAGTTCAAAACAAACCAAAATATGTTTTCCTAATAGTACATGGCCATATTGTGAATTATTTTATTATGTTTTACATGGCACCCTTAACTGATATACACTTCCTTTTTAACAATAACTTTTTAATGGAAAGAACTATAAATAAATGTATATATAATAAAAAGAGAGAAAAGAGGGTATTAATTTGGGAAGGAATTGTGGGAAGTCTAGGAATAAAGGGAGAAAGTGAGCAGATATGAGCTAAATACATTATTTGTATGAAATTATCAAAGAGTTAATTTTTAAAATAGTTAAAAAATAACATTGAGTAATGACATTGCAGACAGTGAGTTGTGATGGGTATAACTGTCCTTTTAACCCCAGCACAAGTCCTTGGCCTTTTTTCCATCTCTGGTTCCCCAAGGAGCAAAGGAGAGAACATGTTCTAGATAATGGAGCTATAAATTGATTTGTGCCCCAGTGATTCTGGGTACCTGAGTAGCTATGGAAATATTCTTCCCATCAGAAGCTCCCCACGTAGAACATAATAACCTCAGAGCAGAATGTAAACTTTTGTTGGGTTATTTTGTTGTTATTTGGGGTCATTTACTACTGTAGATTTACCTATTTGTCCATGAGGAAGACATAGGTGGAAAATGGTGGTAGATAAAAATAACAGAGCAGACTTGACAAAATGATTGTAAATGAAAATATATTTAATACAATGTAGAATGGGTTGTTCAAAAGCACACCACTCATACTATATCTACTGGCATGATAGAAAGTTACAATGAGAAAAAGGGCACAAATGGGCAGGAAGATCAAGGAAAGAGGATGAATGTGAGATCAAGTGAAAATTGAGTATGAAGTAAAGGTTTCATTTCTAATTACCTATGTTCATTTCTGACTGACTCCCTATAGTGCTAAGCAGCCTTAGATTTTGAGAGGCTGTGTTGCTCTCCCAAAAGGCCTGCCCCTGTTAGAGCCATTTAGCAACAAAGTTCACTGGCAAAATGAGCCTTTATAATTCTATAATCCCTTGGTCCCAGCCTCAATGAAGTTTTTCTCCGCCCTGCTTTCTCCTTAATTATAATTTCCTGAGGCATTCTATTAACTTATTGCCTGTTATCATGTCTATTCCTTAGAGTCCTACCCACAAGACCAGTCCATTAAGATGGGCCTCATAGTTCATATTTTGAACTAAACCGAAGATCAATATGCTACAAAACAAACCTATATTTTTCTCTATTAAACATGAATTCTTCTATGGATGTTCATTCTTCCTTACATTAGAAAACTATTTCAGATTCCATGGAAAGCATTATATTTCATATATTAATCTAAATAATGTTAATAATATCTACATTTGATCTTCCCCTGCAACTATTTCTGTACTTACAATTACACATATCTGAGTCTTTATTATTGGGTGAAATTATGTCCATAATCATAGTTATGGCATTGGTATACCTTTTCCTAAATAAAATTGTCTCCACAGTCTTAGTAGCCACATTAGAAAATACTTTCCATTATCACATTCTATTCAGATTCAGCATATCATGTACCAATTTTATTATTATTTTTCAGTATAAATAATTTCTGAATATCCAACTTATTTTTCCAGAGATCTATTATATAAAAAAAGTTTTGGTATATATTTTTTTATTTTTCATAGTCTTCATTCAGTACAGCAAACAAATACTAGATTTGGCAGGTTATAAAATATTAAGACACCAGAAATTAACAAGAAAGTAAATAATATAATATTTTTAATATTATGCATTTAAAAACGTAAATAACAACAAAAACAGCACAGTCACAAAACTCCATATCATGTTTTAGTATACAGAAATTAAATCAAGTGAATGGGAGTAGATATATATGATAAACTTGAAATTTTATAAAAAGAAAAATTTGAAAAAAAGATTGCTGTGAGCAGACTATGTCAGGAATGTAACACATATCATTTTCTCCAATATCAAAAATTTAAGGTTTTAGGGTTAGGGTTTGGAGTTCGTCTTAATCAGCTTTATACCTGCTTCTCCACTGGCACACTCCCACAGTCCCCACCCTCTTCCCTGGAGTCACACATTGAGTCATTTGTGCTAGGATTTTGCACACTACTCTTTCAGACCACTCCTTAGTGTCAGCTCATCCCCTGAGCACTAGTCAGCCTTTCCAGAGTCCCTTTCCTAAAGACCAGTTCTTTTTCACCCAACCACAATCAGCTGCCAAAATTTCTTCACCGAATTTTGGGTTCTGTTACCCATTTCTGCAGATTTGTGCTGAATTTTTTTTTTTTTTTTTTTTGTCTTTCTTTCAAGACAGGGTCTCCCTGTAGCCCAGCTATCCTGAACTTACTCTGTAGACCAGGCGGGCCGTGAACTCAAAAGATTCTGCCGCCTCTGCCTCCCAAGTGCTAGGATTAAAGGCATGCGCCACCACACCCAGCTCTGAACTTGCATGGGTTTTGCGCATGCTGATATCAATGTATAGGTTCATATGAACATGGTCCCAGGAGTTCGTAGGATTCCTTTCTGTTTGGTCTTACACTACCTCCCTACCACTTAAAATCTTTCTGCCCCCTCCTCTGCATGTTCCCTGCACCCTAGGTGGGTGAAGATGAATATAGCCAACCTGTCCATGGAACTCTGTAAGCTCCTAGTCTCCATGGTTTGGCCATTCATGCCCCTTTGATTAACACCACATGGAGGCCACCTTCAGGTGCTAACAGGCAGGTTGGAACACACAGGACCCCGTACCATGTACAGTGTTAGGGCTTAGGGTTAGAGTTAGGGTTAGGATTAAGGTTTGGGTTAGAGTTAGGAGATTGGGTTAGATTTAGTGTTAAGGTTAAGGTTAGGTTTACATTAGGGTTATGGGTTAGGTTTGGGTTAAGGTTAGGATTAGGGTTAAGTATTAGGGTTGGGGTGGTGGTAGTGTTAGGATTTGTGATAGGGTTAAAGTTATAGTTAAGGTCATTGATAAGATTAGGTTTAGGAATATGGTGAGCATTGGAATTACTGTTAAGGTTACTGTTAGGATTAAGGATTAGGTGAGGTTTAGGTTTAGAGTCATCATTAAGGTTAGGGTTAAGGTTAGAGTTAGGATAAGGTTTATGGTTAGGTTTAGCTTTAAGGTTAGGGTTAGGGCTTAGTGCTTAGGGTTAGAATTGGGTTAGGGTTAAGGTTAGTGTTTGGGTAAGGGGAAATGTTGTGGTTAGGTTTAAGGTTATGGTTAGGATTAGTATTAAGGTTTGGGTTAGAGTTAGGAGATTGGGTTAGATTAAGTGTTAAGGTTAGAATTAGTGTTGTTTAGAGTTTTAGGATTAGGTTTAGGAGTCAGCTTAGTGTTAGTGTTAGAGTTAGGTTTATTTATATGATTATGGTTAGATTTAGAGTTAGGTTTAGGTTAGAAGTAGGGTGAGTTTTAGGGTTAGTTTTAAGATTAGGTATAGTTATAGGGATGTTAGGGTTAGTTTTAGGATTAGGTATAGTTATAGGGATAAGTTTGGTCATAATTTTAGGGTTATGGTTATGGTTATGGTTATGGTTATGTATGGCTAGTATTTGGGTTAGATTTAGGATTAGGTTTAGGGTTATATTTAGGATTACTTTTGGTTTTAGAGTTGGGGTTATGGTTAGGGTAATGTTCAGGGTATTAGTGTTAGGGTTAGGGTAGCATGTTAGGGTTTAGGTTTAGGGTATTAGAGTTAGGGTTAGGGTAGTATATTAGGGTTTAGGGTAAGGTTATAGTAAGGAATTAGGTTAAATTTAGGAATAGGGTCTGGGACTAGGGTACTAGTTAAGTTTATGGTTAGAGTTAAGGTTAGGTTTAGGTTTAATGTTAGGTGTTAGGGTTAGAATTAGTGCTAGGGCTTAGGCATTATCTTTAGGGTTATGGTTAGACGTAGGTTATGGATAAGTATAGGGTTAGGGTTAAATTTAGGGATTAGCATTAGGGTTCTGTTTGGAGTTAGGATTAGTATTAAGCATCAGCCTAATATTAGGGGTGTTTTTAGGGTTAGGGTTAGGATTAGGGTTAGGTTGGGTTTAGAGTTAGATATAGTGTTAGGAATGGGACAGAGTTATGTTTTGGTTAGGGTTAGTGATAGTGTGAGTCTTAAAAGTTAGGGTTTAGGTTAGTGTTAGCATTAATGTAATGATGAGGGTTGTGGTTAAGATTGATATTAGGTTTATGGATAGGGTACTTCTAGGGTTGAGGTTCTGTTTAGCGTTATGGAAATGTTAGAGTTTGAGTTAGGTTTAAGTTTAGATTATGTTGAGGGTTAGTATTAGGGTTAGGGTTAGGTGTTAGGGTTACAGTTACAGTTAGGGTTGGAGTTCAGGTTAGCATTATTGTTATCAGGTTTATGGATAGAGTTAAGGTTCATCTGAGGGTTAGGGTTAGGGTAGGGTTCTATTTAAAGATAGAGTTACTTGTAGGGCTAGTTTTAGAATTTGGGTTAAAGTTACATATAGGTTTAGTGTTAGGGTTAAGTTAGAGTTATAATTACATTTGGTTAGAAATCAATTTAGTCTTAGGGTTATGAGTAGGTTTAGGGTTAGTATTAGAGGAAGGTTGAAGGCTTTGGTTAGAGTTATAATTAGAGGTTTGGGTTAAGGCTAGATGCTAGGGTTAAGGTAAGTGGTTAGGGTTAGTGTTAGTGTTGAAAATTGGCATTAGGCTTATGTATATGGTTGGCTGGAATGTAGGGTTATGATTAGATTTGTGTTAGGTTTAGGGTTATTGTTAGAGCTTAATTAGGGTAAATTTCAGGTTAGGATTAGGGCTAATTGTAGTTTTAAGGTGAGAGTTAGGTTAGGGTTATTTTTAGTGTTAGGATTAGGGATAGGGTTAGGCTTAGGGTTAGTTTTATGGTTATCTTTACAGAGGGTTTGGGTTAGGGTTAGTCTTAGGAGTAGGGATAGTTTTAAGATTAGGGTTATAGCTAAATTTAGAATTAGTGTTAGGGGTATGGTGAGTGTTATGGTTAGGTTTAGGATTAGGGGTTCGGGTTACATAGGCCTTAGGGTTAAGGGTGCGGTCAGTAGTTAGGTTTGGTTGGGATTTAGGTTTCTGGTTAGGCTTACTATTATGGTCTGTGTTACAGCTAGGTTTAGGGTTAGGGTTAGGTTTAGATTTATGGCTAGATCTAAGGTTAGGTTTAGATTTAAGGTTAGGGTTATGGGTTATGGTTAGGGTTAAGAGTTAGGGGTACATATAGTGGTTAGTGTTAAGTTTATATTTATAGATAGGATTAGTCTTACTGTTAGGGCTAAGGTTAGGGTTAGAGTTAGGTTTAGAATTAGGGTTTGGGTCTTGTCAAAGACTTTTTCCACATCAATTGAAATGATTGTGTGATTTTTGTTTTTCAGTCCATTTATTGTATTATGATATTTATTGATTTATGTATGTCGAAGCATCCCTGCATCTCTGGTATGAATCTAACTTGATCATAATGGATGATCTTTTTGATGTGGGTCTGTATGCAATTTGCAAGTAATTTGTTGAGAATTTGTGCCTCAAAAGCCTTTGACAAGATCCAGCATCCCTTCATGTTTAAATTTCTAGAGACAATTGGACTGAGGGAACATTCCTAAATATAATCAAAGCCATATAAAACAAACCCACAGCCAACATCATCCTAAATGGAGAAAATTTAGAAAAAAATCCCCTTAAAGGTGGGAATGTGGCAAGGATACCACCTATCGCCACTCCTCTTCAATATAGTGCTTGAAATGCTTGCTGGGGCAATAAGGCAAGAAATGGAAATTAAAGGAGTACTAATTGGAAAACAGGAAGTCAAACTATCCCTGTTTGTGGATGATATGATAGTTTACCTGAGGGATGCTAAAAACACCACCAGAAAACTCCTAGAAACAATTAAGAGTTTCAGTAAAGTGGCAGGATACAAAATTAACCTAGAAAAATCAGTAGCCTTGCTCTACTTCAAAAACAAGCCACTGGAGAAGGGAAATAAGGAGACCTTCCCACTCACAATAGCCTCAAAAAAATACCTGGGAACAAACCTAACCAAAGATACCAAAAATCTCTACAACAAAAATTTTTAAACCCTTGAAGAAGTAGACTGAAGATGAGATCAAAAGATGGGAAAACCTCCCATGCTCATGGATGGGAAAAATTAATATAGTAAAAATATCCATTCTACCCAAATTAATATACAGATTCAACACAATCCCAATTAAAATCCACATGTGTTTCTTCACAGACTTGGAAAAAATCCTGAAATTCATGTGGAAAAACAAAAGACCCTGAATAGCTAAAGCAACCCTGAGTGAAAAATCCAATGCAGAGGGGATCACCTTACCAGACGTCAAGCTATATTACAGGGCTATAGTCATAAAGATAGACTGGTACTGGCACAAAAACAGACCCATTGACCAATGGAACAAAATTGAAGATCCAAACTTGACTGTTTACAATTTCAGCCACCTCATATTCAATAAAGTTGCCAAAAAAGCTCCTTGGAGGAAACACAGCATCTTCAACAAATGGTGCTGGCAAAACTGGATCACCATATATTTTTTTTAATTTTATTTATTTCGTATGTGTATGAATGTACTGGTCTGCATGCCAAGTTTGTGCCACCTGTTGTCGTGCAATGCCCCGGAGGTCAGAAGAAGAGTCGTGTCGAATTCCCTTGGAACTGGAGTTCTCCTGAGGATTGGAGTATTAGAAAGAACGGTCTCAGCGCATCGGGTGCGGGGATCGTAACCCGGGTCCTTCTTAAGAGTGGTCGGTGCTCTTAACTGTTAGGCCATCTCTCCAGCCCTGGATCACCATATGTAGAAGAAGAAAATTAAACCCCCTCCTCACGAGCTCTCTGTACAAATACAACTCCAGATGGATCATAGACCTCAAAGTGAAACCCACAACTCTTGAAGGTGATAGAAAAACATTTGGTACAATCTTACAAGAGCAAGGAGTAAGAAAAAGGACTTTCTAAATAAGACACAGCCCACAACACGAAAATAAGGGCAAGAGCTGACAAAAGTGGTACCTCATCAACTCAACCGCCTTCTATCCAGGGAAGGAAACAACGCAAGGAGTGAAGAGAAAACCCACAGAGTAGGAGGAACAAACTTCGTGCTTATAGATGGATCAGAGCATATTAACTTTCCAGACTATATAAATACTCAAAAAACAATGACTAAGAAAACAAATGACTCACTCAAACATGTAGGGACAGGGATCCCTCAAGACCACCTGAAGCACAGATATGTAGGTAGGAGCTGGGTGATTCAGCAGATGGATTATTGTTTGATTTAATCATTAATCTAGTTGTTTTGGCTTAATTGTCCTTTTGTGGCTGTGGGGGTGGAGTAACCCTGCTAGCTGGTATAAAAAAGGTGGGGTTGTGTGAGTTTGAGCTTCAGAAGACTCCCACACGACAAAAACTGACTATTTTATCTATTTATACCAATTTATTAAACTCTACCATATATCACTCACTTTCACCACCTTTCTCCTAATCTGAAGCACAGGTAACGGGGCACAGGCAAAGAGCACCCCCTCCCCCTGCCAACTGGGATGGATTACTAAGAAGGCCTCTGAAGGCGGCAAGCAAACCAAAACCTTCAACACAGTGAAGGAGGCATTTGGGCACTTACATTGGACTACAGGCAAGGAGAAGCCCCCATGCCAGGGAACATTATGAAGAAGAGACAATATGGGGAAAGGTGCTGGATAATCCACACCAAGCACTACCAACCCGTGGAAGATTCCTACAGTGGAATCCCCCTGGGGTTGGCCAGGACACAGATATCAGAGAAGCACAATTGTGAACACACTTAAAGAACTGCCAAGACTATAAAGAGCACATCAAAGAATTAAGAAACGCGAACATTACCAAGCGTTAGTGGTGTGTGTTCCACCGGGAGTGGGTTTAACATGTGGAAAGTGTCTCTTCTCCCTTGCTAAATTATCTTCCTTCTTTTCATTTGGATCAATATTCAACAGGTAATCTTCACATTGAATACTGGGAGATCCCTCCAAGAATTCCTTTCTTAGAAAAAAAGGGTTCAAAAATTAGTCACTTCCTATTGGATATCTTCCCCTTTCTTTTTGTTTTTTCCTTTTTGTTTTGAAAAAGGGTCTCCCTTTTTTTTTTTTTTTTTTTTGAGACAGTGTCTCATGTAGCGCAGGCTGACCTTGAACTCACCAGAAGATCCACCGGCCTCTGCTTCCTGATGTGCTAGAAATAAAGGCATGTACCATCAAAAAAAAAAAAACGAAAAAAAGAAACCGAGAATGAAGAAAACTCAAGAAGGAAGTGAAACACTGCCTGAAAAGATCCCATGTTGAAAAAGCCAAGGAAAAACCACGAAGCAAGAGGAGCTATGGGAAAGGATTGAGAAGCTCCAAAAGGGAAGGTTGGAAATACTAAAGAACTCAGAAGAGGAATGAAAACGGAAATCAAACACTCATCCAAAATCCAGAGAGGAGAGGAATGTATGGTGCTTTGTTGAATGTGTGTCCCCATAGGCTCTAGGTATTCAGACGTTTGCTAAAGTTGGGTGGCGCTGTTTTTGGAGGTCTTGGGTTGTGTAGCCATGCTGCAGGAAGTGTGTCACTGGGGGCAGGCTCTTTTAGTGAGCTTAACACGCCTCGTTGTCTACAGTTGCCCTCTCTCCTTCCTGTGTGTGGTCTTTCTTTTTCTAGACTGTGACTCGGTTGCATTGTCCAGATCCAGCCGCCCACGCCTCCCACCACACTGGACTCCAATTCCCTGGAACTGCCAATCGTGAGCTCAAATAAAACTCTTCCTTTTAAGTTCGTTGTAATGGGTGCTTTATCACGCAACAGAAAAGTGACTAATACAGAATGGAAAAATCCTCAGAAGCAGAATGGAGGAAGCAAACAAAGAATATCAGACTGGAAGATAACACAGAACAAACTAAAAACCGCAAATAAAGATTAGAAAAAATTTAAAAATACACAAAAAGTGGAACAACCAGGCACCTGTTGGGACACCATGAAAAAGATCAAGCTCTTCATCATCGGAATAGAGGCAGGAGAAGAACCTCAAGATAATGGTATTGATCATCTTCTTCAGCAGAATAATAGATTAAAATTCCTCCAAACTAAAAAAGACAAAACCAATACAAATACAAGAAAAACAAAGAACACAAAAAACAAAAAAAAAAAAAAAAAAAAAAAAAAAAAAAAAAAAAAAAAAATAGTTAAAATGCTAGACACCCAAACAAAGACAAATCCTTAACAGCCACAAGAGAAAAACACCAAGTGGACCTATACGGGGAAACCTATCAGAATCACAAATGACTTCTCAATGCCAAAACTATGAAAGCAAAGAAAAACCTCGAGCAAAGGGCATTCCCAGTGTTATGGGACAATAGATGCCAACCCCCAGGTTACTATACCAGCAAAAATATCGATTTATAGTTGAAGGAGAGAGACCAACCCTTTCCATGACATAAAAAACAAACTGAAAGAATACATGTCCACAAAACAAAACCAACCCTTCTGAGAATATTTGAAGCAATTCAAAGGATGGAGGAGAGGAGCAACTACCCATAGGCACCTTGAAAGAGAAATCTATAAAAGCATGACTGAAGAAGTAGAAACCTATGCCAAAAACACAACTGGCAAAAGGAAGCAACAAAAGCCTATCGGTCATAACCTTAATTATTAATGGATTAAGTTCCCCAATCAAAAGACTTAGTCTGGGAGATTGGATTAAGAACCAGAGCCAATCGATATGCTGTCTACACGAAACACATCTTACCTTCAAGGACAGGCACACCTTAAAGTGAAAGAATGGAAAAAATATTCCAAACAAATGGTAACCAAAAAGAAAGCAGGTGTTGCTATTTAATATCAGACCAAAATAGACTTCATAGTAAAAGAAATCAGAAGAGACAAGAAAGCCATTACATTTTTATCAAAGGAAAATTTTACCAAGAATATTTCACAACCTTTTTATAATATATATGCAACAAACTTTGGTGCTCCAACCTTTATAAAGGACCAATTCTCCAGGACCACACGTCACACACTAACCCCAGTACACTCTATTTAGTAGGGATTTCAGTACCCCACTGAACCCTTTGACAGACTAACAGGACAAAGAATAAACAGAGAATACATTTGAACTGAACGATATGATCCACCAAATGGACCTCAAGCCCTCTACCACATATTCCACCCTAATAACAGAGAATCATTTTCTACTCAGCACCCCCCGGAAACCACTATCCAAAATAGACCACTACTGGGACACAGAAGAAAACCTCCGCTAAATAAAAAAGGTTTGAAATTATTTCATGCATTTGATCAGACTTACAGTGCACTAAAGCTCAATACCAACACCAAGATAAGCCCTACTTTCTACAAAAATACATGGAGACCAAACAACACACTCTTGAATGATGACTGGGTCAAAAGAGAGATACGAGATAAAGAAAGAAATAAAATGCATTCCTGGAACCGAATTACAATGACAATACAAAACAAAAAAACTATGGGATACCTGACAAGCACCTCGTACTAAGAGGGGAAGTTTATAGCCCTGGGTTGCCTACATTAGACAAACAGCTAGAGAAACAAGTGAATGATCTAACACTTCAGCTCTAAAGCACTTGAGAGAGGCAACAACAGATGGAACCTAAACACAAACAGCAGGAAGAAAGAAATACAAAAATCAGAGCAGGAAATCAATGAAATCGAAACAATAGAGAAAACATATATAAAAAAAAATCAAGGAATCCAAAAAGTTGTTCTTTGAAAGAATAGGACAAGATAGGTGACAGATCTCTAGCCCCGGTAAAACCAAAGAAAGGAAGGAACCACTCCAAATAAGAAAATCCATCTTGAAAAGGGAAATATCACAACAAACAGGAAAAGATCCCAGGAAATCATATGGGAATATTCAAAAACTATACTCTACCAAGTTGAAAACCTAGAAGTCGCCAATGGATGGAATATCTGAAATCTGGGGAATCACCACAGCTCAATCAAGAAGAGCTCGACAGCTTAAACAGATGCATAAATATATATGAAGAAATGAAAGCCAGTATTACTTAAAACCTCTCCAACTAAAAAAAAGCCCAGGACAGTTTCACGGCAGCATTCTATAAATCATTTCAAAAAGACCCTACAACCATTATTACTGAAATTCTTTAAAAGGATACTCACAGAGGGAATTCTCTCAAATTCTTTCTATGAAGCAGCATCACCCTATTATCAAAACCAGGCCCACAATACAAACTAAAAGTGAGAAAACTATAGACCCATCTCCTTAATGACACAGATGCCAAAATTCTAAACAGCGAACATTGCAATTAGCATACAGGATTCCCTTCTTTTCCTCTCTCTTTTCCTCTTCTCCTTTCATGCCCATCTTTTTCCCCCCCTTTCTCAAATCAAGAAGATCACCATCATGACCAAGAGGATTCATACCAAGAGATGCAGGGATGGTTCACACATACGAAAACTCAAAATACAAAATCATCAAGGCCACATAAACAGATTAATGATGAAAGACAAACATCACAACCATCATCTTCACTTGTCTATGGAAAAGCTTTGACAAAATCCAGCATCCGTCATGCTTAAAGTCCTAGAGGGACTGGATTGGGGGATCATTCCTCAATGTAAATCAAAGCCCTTCTCAGGAAACCCACATCCACTATCATCCTAAATGGGAAAATGACAGAAAACATTCCTTTAAAGGTAGGAACTTGGCAAGTTTGCCCTCTGTCACCCATCCTCTCTTCAATATAGTTCTTTGAAACACTTGCTAGAGCAATAAGAAAAGAAAAGAAAATAAAGGTGTTACACTCAATTGGAAAAAGAGGAAGTTAAGCTATTCCCTACTTGCTGATGATCTGATTGTTTACTTGAGGTATGCTAAAAACTCCACCCGAAAACTTCTAGAAACGTTTAAACCGCTTCAGCAAAGTGCAGGATACAAAATTAACCTTAAAAAAATCAGTGGCCCTTCTTACACCAAAAATAAGCAAACTGGAGAAGGAAATTCAAGGCGGCCTTCCCACTCACAATAGCCTCAAAAACAATCAAATACTAGGAACCAAACCTAACCAACGACACCAAAAGATTCTCTACAACAAATAATTTTAAACCTTAAAGAAAGGGAAATTAAAGAAGACATCAGAAGATGGAAAAACCCTCCCATGCTCATGAATTCGGAAACGTAACAGTGTTAAAAATGTTCCCTTTGCCCAAACTCTTGTAGAGATTTAAAGCAATCCAAATCAAAATCCCAAGAGCTTCTCCACAGGCTTAGAAAAAAAGAGTTCCTAAATTGTTGGAAAAACAACGACCCCAAAAACAAAACACCCCTGAGTGAAAAGAGCACCACAGGGGGGATCTCTATACCAGACTATTCACAACTATATACAGGTCTATATGTCATAAAAAAACGCATTCGTTACTGGCACAAACAAACGACCTGTGACCACCATGGAACAAAAACCGAAGATCCAAAACTTGATCCATCTTTATTTGACAAGGGGGCCAAGAGACACAATGGAGAAAAAGGCAGCAACTTCCGCAAGTGGTGCTGGCAAAACTGGACTAACACTTGAGAAGAATGAAATTACAACCCTACCTTCCTGCCCTGTACAAACGTCAAATCCAGATGGGCTTATAACGACCTCAATGTGACCCCCCCAACAAACACCAAAACCTCAAAAAAACCCGCCAAAAAAAAAAAACACCCCAAAACACCAAAACATAAAACTCTGAAGGCCACAAAAGAAAAAGGTTTGGCAGCAGACTATAATGACATAGGTGTATGAAAAGATTCTAAATCAGACAGCAGCGCCACAAGAATATTAACGTCGAAACTGACAACATGGTTCACATCATTAAACTAAAAGGCTTATGTACAGCAAAAGAGACAACCAAGAAGTGAAGAGAACCCCACGAGTGGGAGAAAACCTCACCCCTCAGAACCATCTGACCAAGCATGATTCCCGAACATATTACACTAACTCATAAAAAAAAGAAAGAAAACAACAAGAAAAACAACATGACCCCACTTCATATAGCTGGAGTAGCACAGAGCTGAACAGAGACTTCAAATGTGAGGAATTAGAGATGGCTGAAATACACCTTAAGAAGTGTTCAACATCCCTAATACTTAACGGAAATGCAAATCAAAAATCACTTTCAAGATATCATCTTTACTCCAATAAGACTGGCTAGGATCAAGAAAACAAATGATACCACGTGCTGGAGAGGTCGTGGGGAAAAGGGAACAACTCATCCACTGCTTGCAGGAATGTAAACTGGTACAACCACTATGGAACGCAGTGTGGGAACCCTTGGAAGACTTGGAATGAAAACTGCCACCTGGACCCAGACAACCACTCCTGGTAGCAGTCTGTTTTTCTAACTATAGGTGCACCAGATTGGTGATAGAATTTAGGATTGGGAAGTCTCATAGTAATGTTCCTTACAAGAATTGTAAGGGCCCTCTTTTTCTCTTCTGATTAGTTTTTACTCTGAAGTCTATTTAGTCTGACATTAGAATAGCTACTCAGGATTGTATTGTTACATTCATGGAATTATTTTTCATCCTTCTCCAATCTAAGATGTGTCTGTCTTTGAGGGTAGGATGGGATTCTTCTAGACAGCATATAGAAAGTTTCAGTTTCCTCATCTCTATTCCTCCCATGTTTATGTCTTTTTTGATTGGGGAATTTAGTCAATTCATATTTAAGGTTCTTATGAGAGCTGTGTGTTGCTTCCNAATTGCATGTATATGATAATTAATTACATGTGGTTCTCATGTTATGTGTTAAACGTCTATTTTTTTGTAGGTTTTACATTTAAGTGAGACCACACCGTATTTTTCTCACTCTGGTATTGTTCACTTAACCTAATGTCCTTTAGGTTTATCTTTGTTGTGGCAAAAGACAAGTTATCCTTTTTAGGGATGAGTAATATTTTATTTTACATATGTACCATAGCTGCCTTTTTGTTAGAGTTTTAAAAATTAGCATATAAAATGATGGGCTTCATCATGGCATTTGAAATGCATACTCTCTTCATTCCAGTTGGACACATGCTGTCCGTCCTCCATACTTGTCTTCCTCCTCTCCATTCCTTTCTTCCTGGCCTCTTTCTTTTCCAAATATCCCACTTTCTTGTCACATGATTCTATTACATTGTTTCCCCTCCTCACCTTATGATCTGTCTTATGCTGCCCCTGGTTTCCTTTCTTGTTTCATGACCCCCCATGTATATACACATGTATAAAAGTTAAAGTTAGGACTACATATGAGATGTAACATACAGTATTTGTCTTTCTGAGTCTGGTTTGTTGTTATTAACATAATAACAGTCTCATCTGTTTTCCTAAAAATGTCATGGTTTTTTTCTTTACACCCGAATAAAACTCCATTGTGTACCATGTTTTCTTTATCCATTAATCTGTTGATGGACACCTAGGCTGGTTACATTTCCTAACTATTGCAGATAGAGTGGCATTACACATGGATGTGTAAGCATGGTTATGTGCACTGTATTTCCTTTATACATCAACGGACACTTAGATTATGTCCCCAATTGGCTATTATTGTCAACAGTTTTATAATTAACAAGAGAGTGAAGATACTTCTATTACACAGTGTTTTTATTGCCTTTGGAAATTATGCCCAGAAGAGGGCTTGCTGGGTCATGTGGTAGTCTTATTTTTTATGTGTTTAGAAACCTCCATTCTTTTTTCCATAATGGATGTATAAATCTATATCCTTCCAGCAGTTACAGAGTTCTCTTTTCTCTACCTCACCAAATACTATTTTATTAATTTTGTGTCTGGTTGGTCTGTCCATTTTTGAAAGTTGGGAGTAAATTATTTTTTTAAATGATCATGTTTATTAAAATTTGCCTTTATGTATTTAAGTGCTTGAATGTTTGGTGCATGTATAGTTACAGACGTTATGTCATTTTGATGACTTGTTCCCTTGTACTCCTTCCATGAAAAAGTTCCCTTGTAATGGTGATTTGACTGGCCAACACTAGCAACACTTGAATTATGTCTTCTGTTAAGTTCATTCAAGAGATAGTCCATGTTACTGAAATTCAGGTCTTCAAGAACTTGTACATTTGGTTCACTTTGGAAATCTTGTTCAAATGCAGAGTCTGACTGATGGGGCTGGAATGGCCGATCTTTAGTAAGTTCCCATAGGATGTTAGCGAATAGAAAAAGGTATCCATAGCTGGGAACAAGTTCCAAACTGCCCATCAGTAGATACATTATAACTTTGAGCAACATACTGCCGTTTGCTTTCCTCTAATTTTCATGTATATCATCTCTTTTTAAAGCTACGTTTGGGACACTGATTGTATGCAAAGCCATGATCTTTCATTGACTAAATAACACAGAAATCTATGCTGAAGTGTTGACACATAGTTTATAATTATTCAGGTGATGGAGTTAAAGACATTACAGTAAAATCGAGTTGCATTAGTCAGTACAAAAGGATGTCTGAAAGGAGGCATTTTGAGATACATGGCAAATGCAAATGGGAGGATGCTGGAAATTTGCTAATCCAGAAAGTGGCATGGGGTAGTTGGGGGGGGGCGATGTATGCAGAACAGAGACCAAGGAAATCCCACAACTCATTTTACTTAACAGCAAGCTACCTGGCATCTGGCGGCCCTCTGATAGGCTGTTGGAAATTCTGTTCTGTGGGTTATGTCTTTGGGGTAGGTGGTATATGGTTACTATAAAATGGGTGATGTCTAAATTACAGATTTTTTGAGTAAGCAAAGATGAAAGGAGGGGTGCTTTAGAAAAGAGACAATTAGTATCTTAGTTATGTCCTATTTGAACAGATACTTCTGTTTGGGGAACTATCTAGATAATTCAAACAAGAATATTCAGTTCTAATTCAACAGATTAAAAACTACAGGTTTCAGGAGACCTTATGTCCTGAGATCTCTTCCTTCAGAATTCTCAGCTAGGAAGGATTCATTTTCACAGCAGTTGGAATTTGTCCTTTCCCTCTCCATTCTCCCATCTCTTCATCTCTCTGTTCTCTTTTTTTTTTTTTAACCTCTCTGAGTCATGGTCTTTCATTCTTTTGCCTGAGACTTGCTTTTGCACTCGATTCGAAGTTATGAGCTTTTAAAAGGCATCCTTATAAAAACTACATCGATTCTAGGAATTTTTCTCCAAAGGCCCACAGAGCCGCAAGTATCTCATGCACCATCTTTAGAGTGCTGCTTTATTATTTTGTGTCAGGTCTCCTCCCAAGGGCCCAGATGCTTGTTCTGTATTGTTCCAGAAGATAAAATATAACTGAAAGTGGTTTGCTATCCTCTGAGACCTATCTATTGTAATTTAAAAATAATTAAATCAGAGCAGATTAAGCAATGGATCAATAACTTTCAAAACTACAGATATGACTTACTAAGTAAACACAGTATCTCCTGGATATGATTTCTTTCAATATTTTACTTTTACTTATGTGCACATGTCTGTGTAACTGAATGCCATATATCTGCAACTAGATACGTGCCATGGAGATCAGAAGAGTGTGTCAGGTCCCCTGGGGCTATAGTTGCCAGGCAGTTGTAAGCTGATGGCCGTGGTTTCTGGGTACCAAACATGGGTCTTTAGGAGGAGCAGAAAGGTTCTTAACCAGCAATCCATCTTTTCAGCTTCTGGATATACTTTCTTGGTGCTGCCTGCAGTCTGGCTCTAGTACCCTCCCCTCCCCTGGCCCTTGAGAGCCTCAGAGAATCTTTTATTACCAGATTTCTTTTTGCTGTTATAGTTTACTCTCATTAGAGACTAAGAGACTGTTTTCAAGATGACATTGACTTTTTTTTTTAAAGTAGGGTTGCTAGCTATGTGTTTTTGTGTATTTATGATTAGTCAGATTTGAATTTCAGTTACACCATGAATAGCCTTTTAGTATAGGCATGTCGTATGCAATATAGAAAAAATGAAAATCCAAATGAGGTTTTTGTTTTGCTAAATCCGGTAACTCTCAGAGGAGAGCTTGTTCTGCTTTCTTGACAACATGGCAACTGTTAATATCTCATATAATTTTTCATCCTTTCATATCACTTTGCTTTAAAATGTTTGCTTTTAAAAATAAACATGGTGGCTGAGAACTGTCTTAAACTCCAGTTCCAGGGGAATCCGACACCCTCTTCTGACCTCCACGGTATTGCATGACATGGGTGCACAAACCTACATGCAAACATTACTTTCATACACATAAAAAATAAATAAAATTTTAAAAAAGAGCAGAAGGAGTAATGAAAAAACAAGGCCTTTAAATTTTTTTAAAGACAGTGTCTGAAAGCCACTTTTTCAGTGTATATTTTTATTGAGCATTTGTGCATTTCATACCATACATCTTTTTTTGTCTTTTTCAGTGAGGCTCAGCTGACCTGGAAATTGTTATGTAGTAGACCAGGATGGCCTCGAAGTCACAGAGATTTGTCTGCCTCTGCCCCCCAAGTGCTGAGATTAATGGAGTTTACCACCATGCCCGGCTATCATACACTACATATTAATCATATTTAGATCCTAGACTATCTGCACCCCCATAGCCCCTCACAGGATTTCATGCATTCTGTCATATGTGTTAAGACCTACTGATTCTTTTGTGTACCTAGATTTCCCTCAGTGTGAGTTCGCCTACTGGAGCCTGATCACTCAATTAAAGAAGCTCAACACTCCTCACAGTAATTATCTGCCAACAGTTCCTAGACAAAGTCAGGGGTTCCTGCCCATTTCCCCAGTTCTTTGTTGGTTTTTGTCTGGTTGAGTTTGCATGAGTCTTGTACATGTTGTCACCATTGTTGTATGTTCATATGAGCAATTAATTTTGCTAAACATAGAAGTTCTACCAATTCATTTTGATCTGATAACATAGTAAATTATATATGGTAATATGTCATTATCAAAGTCAGTATTACATGTCAAATCATTAAAAAAAAAAAGAATAGCTACTCAGGCTTGTTTATTGGTACTATTCACTTGGAATATTTTTTTCATCCTCTCAATCTAAGATGGTGTCTGTCTTTGAGGGTAGGATGGGATTCTTCTAGACAGCATAATGAAGGTTTCTGTTTCCTAATCCATTCTCCCAGTTTATGTCTTTTGATTGGGGAATTTAGTCAATTAGTATTTAAGGTTATTATTGAGAGATGTGTGTTGCTTCCTTTCACCTTATTTTTTGTTTGCATTCTTGGTCTAGGTTTGTAATTACTCTGTTATGCTTTTGTTGATTTCTCTCTTAAATTGCTTAGGGGTAGTTCATCAGAACTGAACAATACAATACGCCAAATGGACCTCACAGACATCTACAGAATATTCCACCCAAACACCAGAGAATATACTTTCTACTCTCACCTCAAAAATCAACCACATACTGGGGTACAAAAGAAATCTCAACAAATACAAAAGGGCTGAAATTATTCCATGCATTGTATCAGACCACAGTGCAACAAAGCTCAATATGAACACCAGAATAAGCCCAACTAGCTATAAGAAGACATGGAGACTAAACAACACTATCCTGAATAATGAATGGGTCAGGGAAGAAATAAAGAGTGAAATAAAAGTATTCATGGAACTGAATTAAAAAAAACAATACAACACAACCAAACCTGTGGGATACTTTAAAAGCAGCCTTGAGAGGGAAATTTATAGCCCTAAGTCCTCACATCAAAAACACAGAGAGGAACAAATAAACGAGGTAGAAAAAAATCCTTGAGTTCACAGGGAAAAAAACAAAACATCACGAATAGCTAAAGCAACCCTAAATGAAAAGTGCAATACTAGGGAGATTACATTACCATACTATACACTATTAAATAATGACTTCTATCTAGAATGATAACAGATTTTTCAGAACATGGGAAGAGAGTGATGAGAACAATCACAATCCTAAACTTTACAAGACAACATCTGAAAAGGTGTTGAATTTTCAAAAGTACTCACAGGATATAAAAGGGAATTGAAGGAAAACATTCCTGAAGAACACTGAGATAATTTAGTCACAATGTACTCTAAAGAAAGGCAGTTTATCTCTAAAAATACTGGCTTCAACATTTCCTCAGAGGTGATGATATAATTGTCAAATATTAGTGTGACCTCAGGAAGCTCAGAAGCTGCAGTTACTGCTTTACTGCTTCCAAGAAGGTGGTAAATAACACAGCAGCAACCACTAAAAACTTACCAGCCCTAAGTTGTGTGGCCTGTGCTACTCGGTAGTGTAGAAAGAACAAGGAACACAGTCGTGGCAAAGCCTAAGGGAGCCTAGGTTTTGGAGTCAGCAGGTGCATGAGATACTGGCATTGGTTGCACAATCTGAAAGACGTTTTCTAAGCCTTATGGGACACTAAGCTGGTCACATTTCAGGGCACAGAGCATCTGTGTATGTGATGAGTTATAGGTGCTAGGCTAATGATTATGCATATCAGATGACATTTTCATGTCTTTATCAATTGTTAAATTCTCTGTGACTTTTATAGTGTTTCTCCCATACAATTCTTTGTCTACCCATCCACTTATGAGCTAAGCATTGCTCAGCATAATGAAGTTTCTATTATTCCTAGAATTTATTAGAATATTTAGGACTCCTATTGATAATTTCTGTTCCACTGTATGCATAACATAAATGAAAACAGCTAATTGAAAGTTTTGTTTATTACTGAATTTTAGTTCTAAATCAGATAATCACTTACATAATAGACAATTACTGAGTTTCAACAAATAACATGAACACCTGAGTGAGTGAGCTGATAGACAAGAACAAGATGGCCTGTATGTTCCACTCGAATGACCTCCAGTCTTACCTGAGAGTCGGTGTACTTTATATTTATTCTTTCCAAAGTATTCTCTCCCTTCTTGATATTGAGAAACTGCTTTCCACATTCTGTAGTCGATCTAGTCATTTAATCAAGGATGAACTAATAAAAGTAACTTCATTTCCTCATTATAAAAAAAAACACTTGAGAGACAACAAATGAACCCTAAACCCAACAGATAGGAAGAAATAACAAAAATCAGAGCAGAAATAAATGAAATAGAAACAAAGAAAACAATACATAGAATCAATGAATCCAAAAGCTGGCTCTGTCAAAAGATAAACAAAATAGACAGACATCTAGCCCAGTAAACCAGAAAGAAAGAAAGAAAGAAAGAAAGAAAGAAAGAAAGAAAGAAAGAAAGAAAGAAAGAAAGAAAGAAAGAAAGAAAGAAAGGAGAAAGAAAGAAGAAAGAAGAAAGAGAGAGAGAAAGAAAGAAAGAAAGAAAGAAAGAAAGAAAGAAAGAAAGAAAGAAAGAAAGAAAGAAAGAAAGAAAGAAAGAAAGAAAGAAAGAAAGAAAGAAGAAAGAGCAACTCCAAATCAATAGTATTTCTGATGAAAGGGGAAACATCACAACAGACAAAAGAAAGATCCAGACAATCATATGGGAATACTTCAAAAACCTATACTCCACTAAATTTGAAAACCTAAGAGAAATGGATAAATATTTGAAATCCTGGGAACCAATAAAGCTTAACCAAGAAAAGATTGACAATTTAAACAGGCCCATAATATTTGAAGAAATTGAGTATGTAATAAAAAAAACCTCCCGACTAAAAAACGCCTGGGCACAGATGGTTTTACAGCAGAATTCTATAAAACATTATAAAACCTACAGCCATTACTACTCAAACTGTTCATAAGGATACAAACAGATGGAATTCTGCCAAATTCCTTTTATGAAGCCAGCATAACTCTAATACCAAAACCAGGCAAAGATACAAGCTATAGAAAAAGAAAGCTATAGATCCATCTCGTTAATGAAGATAGATGCAAAAATTCTCAACAAAATTCTTCAAATCGCATACAGATCCACATCAAAAAGATCATCCATCATGACCAACTTGGATTCATACCAGGGATGCAGGGATGGTTCAACAAATATCAAGAAATAGCCTAAACCACATAAATGGACTGAAAGACAAAAACAACACGATTATCTCAGTTGATGCAGAAAAAGCCTTTGACAAGATCCAGCATCCCTTCATGTTTAAAGTCCTAGAGGGAATAGGACTGAAGGGAACATTCCTCAACATGATCAAAGCCATATATAGCAAACCCACTGCCAACATCATCTTAAATGGAGAAAAATTGGAACCATTTCCCTAAAAGGTGGGAACCTGGCAAAGCTGCCCCATATCACCACTCCTCTTCAACATAGTGCTTGAAACACTTACTAGGGCAATAAAACAAGTAAAAGAAATTAAAGGAGTACTAAATGGAAAAGAAGTTAAGCTATCCCTTTTAGCAAACGATATGATAGTTTACCTAAGGGATGCTAAAAACTCCACCAGAAAACTTCTAGAAATGATTAAGAGTTTCAGTAAAGTGGCAGAATACAAAATTAACCTAGAAAAATCAGTAGCCTTTCTTTACACCAACAATAAACAAGTCAAGAAGGAATGTAAGAAGAACGTCCCACTCACAATAGCCTCAAAAATATTAAAATACCTGGGAATAAATCTAACCAAAGATACCAAAGATCTCTACAACAAAAATGTTAAACCCCTAAAGGAGATTGAAAATGACATCAAAAGATAGAAAGACCTCCCATGCTCAAGGATTGGAAAAATTAATATAGCAAAAATGTCCATTTTACCTAAATTGATATTCAGATTCAATGTGATACCAATCAAAATCCCCATGATCTTCTTCACAGACTCGGGGAAAAAAATCTATAAATTCACATGGAAAAGCAAAAGACCATGAATAGCTAAAGCAACCCTGAGTGAAAAATGCAATACAGGGGGAGATTACTCTACCAGACTTCAAGCTATATTACAGGGCTATAGCCTTACAGACAGCCTGGTACTGGCACAGAAAAAGACCCGTTGACCAATGGAACAAAATTGAAGATCCAAACTTGACCTCATACAATTTCAGGCACTTCATATTTGACAAAGGGGCCATGAATCCTCATTGGAGGAAGGATAGCATCTTCAGAAAATGGTGCTGGCAAAACTGGATCACCATTTGTAAAAGAACAAAATTACACCCCTACCTCTCACCCTGTACAAAAATCAACTCCAAGTGAATCAAAGATCTCAATGTGAAACACAAAACCCTGAAGGTGATAGAAGTTGGCAACAACCTACAAGACATAGGCATAGGAAAATACTTTCTAAATCAGACAGCAGCTGCACAGGAAATAAGGTCAACAGTTGACAAATGGGACCTCATCAAACTCAAAGGGTTCTGTACAATGAAAGAAACAATCAAAGAAGTGAAGAGAAAACCCATAGAGTGTAAGAAAATCTTCACCAGTGCTTCATCTGACAGAGCATTAACATCAAGAATATATAGATTACTCAAAACATAAATAAGTAAGAAAACAAATGATCTACTCAAAAGATGGAGTAAAGAGCTGAACAGATACTTCACCAATCAGGAAGTAAAGACGGCTGAGAAACATCTTTAAAAGTGTTCAACATCATTAATAGTTAAGGAAGTACAAATTAAAACCATTCTCAGATATCATCTCACTCAGATAAGACTGGTTAAGATTAAGAAAACAAAAGACAGCAAATGCTAGAGAGGTTGTGGGGAAAGGGAAACATACATCTACTGCTGGTAGAAATGTAAACTTGTACAATCATTATGGAAAGCAGTGTGGAGAACCCTTACAAGACTCAAAATGAGCCTACCACCTGACCCAGTCATACCACTCCTGGGTATATACCCACAAGATTCATCCTACCACAAAGATACATGCACATCAATGTTTATTGCAGCACATCAATTGCTTATTATCAATGTTTAGTGAAGAGAGCCGCAACCAATCCAAGTGCCCCACAACTGATGTGTGGATGACAAAAATGTGGTACATCTACACAATGGAGTACTATTCAGCAGTAAAGAAAGGACATCATGAACTTTGCAGGTAAATGGATGGAATTCGAAGCCATTATGCTAAATGAAGTAACACAGTCCCAGAAAAACAAGGGGTACATAGTCTCCCTCATTTGTGGATGCTAACACCAAACCCCCAGATGAAAGGCAAGCTGAACAACATTATTGTTATATTTTTGTTTATCTGAAAGCAACTATATTGTTATAATATAAATCTCTTAACAGGCTCTTGAATTGATCCACCACTTACTTTCAGACTCTGTAATTGCTGTATATGAGTGGAAAGTATGTATTCATATCTTAGAGTAATGTAAAATCAAAGGAGGAAAGTGTGAATTCCTAAACATAAAAAATACTGAGAGAAAGATGCAGGACAGTTATGGCAGAGTGCATAATCTGGGGTGGAGTGGGGGGAAAAGAAAGGGGAATATGTCTAAATTGAACTGAGAAATTATGTCTGAAATACACAAAACATCAATCAAAGCATTATATAAGAAAAGGAAGATGATATCATGAACTTTGCAGGTAAATGGGTGGAACTCGAAGCCATTATGCTAAGTGAAGTAACCCAGTCACAAAAAAGGAAATGGGGAATGGTTTCCCTCATTTGTGGATGCTAGTACCAACTACCCCAATTGAAAGGCAAGCGGACCCAGGTTATTGTTGTATTTATTTCTGTCTGAAAGCAACTGTGATGTTATAATATGAATCTCTTAATGAGCCCTAGAATTAACTAACCACTTGCTTTCAGACATCTTAATTAATGTATATGGGTGGAAAGTATATATTCATATTTTAGAGTAATATAAAATTAAAGGGAAAAATGTAAACTCCTAAACATATATTGGAGTTAACATACAGTTTATTCCTGGAGGACATAATTCTGGTACATATATGATGTTTATATAGGCATATTTTAGAGCAATACAATTAGGAGGGAACGACTACATAAGGACTGGGTCAAAGAACAGACTGATGTAGTTAAATTTTGCCCCAAACAATAAACTTTTCCAGAGAAAACCTTTAAAAAGATTGAGAGAAAGATGCAGGACATTTATGGCAGAATGTGTGATCTGGGGTGGGGGGGGGGGGGGGAAGTGAAAGGGGAATATGTCTAAGCTGAACTGAAAAATGATGTCTGAAATACACAAACATCAATAAAAGTATTATATTGAAAAATAATTATGATTTGGGAATAGATTTAGGGTAAGGTTTAGGTTTAAGGATTAAGATTTAGGGTGAGCATTTGCATTAGGTTTAAGCTTAGGTTTAGATGTTAGGGTTATGATTATTGTTAGGGTTTAGGGTTTGAGTTATGTTTAGGGCAAATTTAGGACTGTTTGGGGTTTTAGGGTTAAAGTTTGGGTTAGCATTAGGGTTAGGGTGAGTAGTAAGGTTTAGGGTAAGTGTTAGTTTTAGGAGTTAAAATTGGGGTTTGGTTAGGGTCAGCTAGGATTTTAGGTTTAAGGTTATGGTTATGGTTAACAATAGCCTGAGAGTTGTACATAAGTTAACATAAGGGTTAGGGTTGGTTAGGGTTGTAGGGTTAGGTTAAGAGTTAGGTCTAAGGTTAGTGATTGGGCTAAGGTTAGGGTTAGGTTTTGGACAAGGTGTTAGGGTTAGTGTTTGGTTTAGGTTTAGTGTTAGTGTTAGGGTAAGGGTTAGGGTTAGAGATGATGGGTATGGTTAGAGTTAAGTTTAGTGTTAGTGTTAAGGGTATGGGGTAGGGGTAGGGTTAAAATAAGAGTTTAAGGTTAAGTTTGGGTTGGGGCTAGGTGTTACTGTTGGGTTTAGGGGTTATTCTAAGGGGTTGTGTAAGGGTTTTGGTTAGGTGTTAGTGTTATGGTTAGGATTAGGATTTGGGCTAGTCTTAGTTGGAGTTTTATTTTTAAGGATAGGGTTAGGGTATGATTTATGGTTAGGGGTTAGTTTTAGTGTTGGGATTTGGGTTAGGGTTTAGGGTTAGGTTTCTTATTAATGTTAATATTATGGATTAGGTATATAGTATGGGTTGTTATTAGGTTTAGGTTTAGCTGTAATTGTAGGATTAGCATTTTTTAGGGTTTTAGTGTTAGGATTTTGATTAGGGTTAGGGTTCATGTTAGTGTTAGATTTAAGGTTAAGATTACTGTTAGGGTTAAAGTTAGGTTTAGAGTATAGGGTTAGGGAAAGGGGATGGGTTATGGTTTTAGTGCTAGTTTCAGTTTGGGATTAGAGTTTTTGTTTGGGCTATTGTTAAGTTTAGAGTTTACGCTTAGGTTTATGGTTAGTTTAAGGTTAGTTTTAGGGTTAGGTATAGTTTTAGTGTTATGGTTGGTTAGAGTATGGGTTACATTTATATTTAGAATTATGGTTAATGCTATTGCTAGGTTTGGGCTTAGGTTTAGGGTTTGGATAAGTGTTAAGGTTGTTTGGGGTTTTAGATTTAGATTTAGGGTTATGGTTAGGGTATTAGGGCTAGAGTTAGTGTGGGGATTTTAGGGTTAGTGTTTCAGATTAGGGATAGGGTTTTAGATTAGGGTTAGGGTTAATGTTAGGGATATTGTTAGGGTTAGGGTTGGTTTAGGTTTTAGAGTTCAGTTACCACTATGTTTTGGTTAGGAATTATGGTTAAGGTTAAGTTTAGGATTAGAGTTAGGGTTAGGGGTTACAGTTACTGTTAGGGTTAGGGTTAAAAGTTAGGATTAGAGTTAGAGTTATCATTATGATTAGGGTTAGGGTTCGAGGTAAAGCTTAGGGTTACATTTATGGCTATAATGAGAGTTAGGGTTAGTGGATAGGGTCACAGTTAGGGTTAGAGTTAAGGATAATATCAGGGTTAGGGGTTAGGGCTATGTTTAGGCTTGGTTGGGATTTCAGGGTAATGGTTATGATTAGGGTGAGGTTTATGTTTAGGGTTTACATATTTAGGTTTAGGATAGGTGTTATTTTTGTGAATAGCTGTTAGGGTTAAGTTTTTTTAAGGTTAGGGTTGGGAATAAAAGTTAAGGTTAGGGTTAGTGTATGGGTTATGTTAGGATTTAAGGTTAGGGTGAGGGTGTAGGATTAGGGTTAGTTTTAATTGTTAGGGTTCAGGTTAGATTTAGTGTTAGGGTTATTGTTAAGATTAGGCTTTCTGATAGGGTTTGGCTTAGGGTTAGAATTATGTTAGGTGTTTTTGTTTTTTTTTTCTCTATGTGTATGAATGTACTGTCTGCATGCAGGTCTGTGCACCTGTGTCGTGTAATGCCGCTGAGGTCAGAAGAGGGTGTCAGTTTCCCCTGCAACTGGAGTTCTCCTGGAATTGGAGTTTCAGACGATTCTCAGCCACCATGTGGGTGCTGGGGATCGAACCCGGGTCCTCTGCAAGAGCAGTTGCCACTCTTAACTGCTAGGCCATCTCTCCAGTGTTAATCTAGGTTTAGTGTTAGTGTTATGATTACAGCTCAATAGGATTTTCAGGTTAAGGTTAGGATTAGTGTTAAAGTTACAGTTAGAGTTGGTTAGGTGCTTAGGTTTAAGGTTAGAGCTAAGGTTAGGGATGTGTTAGGTTTATGTTCATTTGGGTTAGTGTTATGTGTATGGTTAGAGTTAGGGTTAGGGATAAAGATAGTGTTATAATTAAGTTTAGATCTAGTGTTAGGTTTAGGGTTATGGTTAGGGGTTATGATATAGGTTAGATTTAAGAGTTAGGGATAGGTGTTTTGGTTAGGCATTAGGGTTGTTTTAGGGTTAGGATTAATGCTTAGGGTAAGGGTTAGCATTAGGGTTAGAGTTAAGGCTAGGGTTAGTATTACAGTAAATGTTATTGTTAATTTTGATGTTTGGTTAAGTGTTAGGGTTATGGCTAATGTTACAATTTGGACTTGCTCTATTGTTAGGGTTTGTGTTAGCATTAGGGTTAGGTTAGTTAGGGTTAGAGTTAGGGTTAGGGTTAGGGTTAAGCAAAGTGGTAGGGTTAGTGTTAAGGTTAGTGTTAGGGATATGATTAGGGTTAGGATTAGGGTTAGAGTTATGGTTAGGATTAGGGTTAGTGTTACAGTTAGGATTTGTGTGGTTTAGTGTTTGGGTTAATATTTGGGATTTTGTTAGTATTAGGGTTTATTGTGGGTTTAGAATTGTGTTACTGTTATGATTAGGGTTATGGTTATGTTTTGGGGTCAGTGTTAGGGTTAGTGTTAGTGTTAGTGTTACAGTTTAAGTTTGAATTTAGTCTCAGTAGTAGGAATAGAATTAATGTTAAGAATAGGTTTAAGGCTGGGCGTGGTGGTGCTCACCTTTATTCCTAGCACTTGGGAGGCAGAGGCAGTCAGATCTTTGTGAGTTCAAGGCCAGCCTGGTCTACAATGTGAGTTCCAGGACAGCTGGGGCAACAGGGAGACCCTGTCTCGAAAAGACCAAAAAAAAAAAAAAATAGGTTTATATGTTCTGCTTGGGTTAATGTTGGGCTTTTTCCTGGGATTTGGGCTAGCATTAGGGTTAGGGTTTAGGATTATACTTAGGGTTGTTTGGGATTTTAGAGTAATTTTTATGGTTAGGCTTAGATTTAGGTTTATGGTGAAATTTATGTTTAGGTACATATTTAGGATGCATGGGCATCAGTCCTGCAATCAAACATGCTAAAGAGGCTGTGATGCAGGGTTACTCCAATAACATCCCATGGACCAGATTACAGGATACAAATTTGTTTATGCTATGTAACGAGCAGCTTATATAGGTTTGAGACAGGCAGCATCTATATCCAGCATTCCTGGCCCCTGTACAAAGGCTTGATATAGCTTAAAGAATTCTTCCCTATCTATCAGGCCCTTTGACTCTTTACAGACTCTTTACAGACAGCAAATACTGTGCTTCTATGATACCCTTGTTGCTTTATACTATGTGTCAATTGGACATTTCCAAACCACTTGACACCCTCATCTTTCTCTTCAATAATGTCCTTGAGGCATGCTCAGCCTCCCTTTTTGTCCAAACTACCTGATCTCATTCTGGGCCGCCAGGGCCACTGGGACTCTCAATGATGAAACATATTGGCTGGCTTCAGAGGGCCTGCCTGCCTGCCTTTCTGTCCTTTCACAGACTACTCTCTTATACTCATAATTCCACCAGTCAGTGCATAGCCTCCATCCAATATTTCCCTCCTTGTGGGCCAATGCAAACAGCTGGTCAAATTTAAGCACTCCTATGCTTTCTAGAATATCTCCCACTTAACTGATATTTCTTATAATCTTCAGGGCCAGGGCACTGTTGAAAGAATACCTAACACTTTAAAGGACAATTACAAAAACATAAGGGGGAGAGATATAGCTCCTCCCCCAATAACACAGTGTACAGAGCACTCTGCACTATGAATTTTCCATGAATTTTGAAACCAGACATGGTAACCCTGGTCCTCAAGCATTGCAGGCTTCTAATGGGGGTGCCATTGGTACTATGGAGAGATCTAATGTTGGGACAATGGAAGGGGCCAAATCCACTGCTAAATAGGAAGAGAGTTTGCTTGTGTCTTCCCAAAGGTGGAGCCCCACTCCATTTGGGTTTCTTCAAGGAATTTTTGTCCTTACAAGGGATGGAATAGGACCATCTGAACATTCAGGAAGGGCTGAAAACAAACAGGAGAATCACACTCTGCTGGAGGACAATGCACAGAATGACATGGGGGGGGTTTAAGACACTGGGATCACAGACACAGAATCTGAGGCCTCTGAGAATGGTACCAGTCATGGGCCCACTATTGGTGGCCCTCCTATGCACTGCCCAATGACCAATAGTGTTGCAGATCTGGTATCACAGGTAACATGGGATATGTGCCAAATCCACTGTTTCTGGTGGCATCCTCTTGGGCTACTGCCCTGCCTCTGATTTTTGTGAACAATTCTGTCCTTAACCCAACCATGGGCCTTACCTTACAAATTGAAACAGCACCTTACAATCATTCTATCCTAATGGGAACCAGCCCTCTCTCTAGCTTTTACTTAACTCAATATGACATTAGCTCCCTATCAGGCTTGCCGGACGGTTCCCTTTGTGTTCCTCTTAACTAACTCCTCACCTGAACTGGTGGAACAAGGAAATTACCTTGGCCACATCTCCAATTGTATTACATCCAACAATGCTACTGACTTTAATTATATCCTTAGGATCCAGCACTTCTATGGTTGCTGGTGAATCTGAATACTCCTTGGGAAGGACAGACCAAGCTGAAGCAAAGGGTCACTCTCCATCTTCATAACAAAAGACTCACATGAGCCATCATCCTAGGCATTATCTCCCTGAATGTTGGAGTTACAGGAGCATTTGCCTCAGTGGTGTCAATTGCAAATACCATACAGATTACAGCCACAGTTAACAGCATTTCTGCCATGACAGCTGTGACAGCTAAGGCTCTTGCACAAGATAAAATTATTAGTGACCAACTACACCTGGCCATACATATCCTGCTAATTGAACTTTTATTTGATATTAGTATTGTTTGTGATTGGTGTTACCAGCATGTTTATGTGACCCCTTATAAGGTCAATATGCCAATGTTACTCAGGCTAATGCAAACCTATTCATTTGCATAAGGGGACCCTGAGACACAACCAAAATCTCTCATTCTTTGATGACTTCTACAAGAATTGGAGAGAGATGTTTACTAACTAGTTTACTATGTATTTGGTTTTCACATGGGCACTGAAAATTGGAGTTGCTTATTGCTTTTTTTTAAATTTTTTTATTAATTTATTTATTTCTGTATGTGTATGAATGTACTGTCTGCATGCAAGTCGGTGCACCCGTGTTGTACAATGCCGCGGAGGTCAGAAGAGGGGGTCAGATTCCTCTGGAACTGGAGTTCTCCTGGAATTGGAGTTTCAGACGGTTCTCGGCCTCCATGTGGATGCTGGGGATCGAACCCGGGTCCTCTGCAAGAGCGGTTGGCATTCTTAACTGCTAGGCCATCTCTCCAGCCCCTGCTTATTGCTTTTATAAAATAATCATGACCAATTGGGACAGACAAAGGCAACGGACCAGAAATATTGTCATGCTCTCACAGCTTGTGGAGACAAAAAGAGAAGAGGGGCATGTAGGACAGAAGTTCTGGATTCAGGCATATCTTTCACATGTGCAAGCTCAATCTGCCTAGCACACTAGGCAATGCTATAGTACTGGGCACATCCTGTCATCTGATGCTAGAACTCACTTGGCGCTATGAGCCAACTTGTTTGTCTGCATGCCCCTTTTTGGGTATGCCTCACTGGCTGGGATGCCACATGATGGTATGGAGTTCTAGTATCGATCATTGATGGTAGGGCCATATTGCTGGACTCTGGAGGTTGGAGGAGGTGACTGGCCCAATGGACACCAGCCCAGCCTCTGTATTACAGACATCAGTGAATATAAGGAGGGCCCCAGGGATGGCCTGGGATGCCAGGATGGAGGGAAGCCATTGGCAGCAACCCTTGGAAGCTGCCCAAGAACCAATGGGCAGTTAAGTGGTTATCAATAGTGCCAGGAAATCCCACAAGGAAGATAGGGAAGGGGTTGTTATGATCCATTGCCCGATCCAAGAGGCCCATATTAAGAAGGAGAATTAGGCATTCAGATTCCATGCCAAAAAGGTGAAGAGTTATCTGGCAAAGTATCCTAATCATGATACCAATGGCTTCCAGGCAGTGGGTTATTTTTTGGACTGTAAGATATGTAGGGTGCAGCCATTTCAGAGGCATACGAGACTGCCATATTATCCCCATCAGACAATCACCTGGAGTGAGAATCATCCCCATTAAGGGGAGGGAAGGGTCAAATCTAACAGTGAAATCCCCTGGCAGAGCAGCATTGATTCTTTAAAGGACACTGTAAACTTCTCGGGTCACACTGTGGAGTGGGGGACTCTGTCAGACCCCTCAAGCAATCATAAAGTAGGCTCATCTCCCATGAGGAGATATGAAGCCATGGGTGCAGCCAGCTGATAGCTCCCAAAGCTTTTTGGAGCTAGTTAAGGGACAATGTCTCAGGGAGTTTGATTATTGGCATCTGAGGCAGAATCAACCTAGTCTCCAGAATTGACCCCAGAAATCCATAGGGACAGGCAAGTTGAATTTTCTCCTGGGAGACCTTCAAATGGGCAGCTTCAAGGGCTGCTAAGACTAGTGGGAGTAGGGAGTCCAGGACCGTCCTGTCACTGTGAGCTAGGAGAACATCATCCTTGTAGTGGATGATGTCTAACCCTGGGATTTTAGAAAACCTCTTCAGAACATGACCAAGAAAAAACTGACAGATTGTGGGGCTAATTTTCATGCTCTGTGGCAGGACTTTCCACTGATAACTTTGAATGGGGGAGGAGTGGTTTCTATGAGGGACAGTAAATGCAAGGCAAAGTCTGTCCTCTGGATGTGAGAGACTAGAAAAGAAGCAAGCTTTAGTATCAAGAATATCAATGTGTTTGTCAGTTCACTTGAGAGCTAAGAGAGTCCAGGTTAGGTTGTTCCCATCTTTTTCATTGTAGCATTAATGTCCCTAACGTTATGTAGAATGCAAAACGTCCCCTGCTGCTTATTTTGAATCACAAAAACAGGGGTGTTCAGGGAGTAATGGAAGGCTCAATATATCCTGCATCTAAATCTATCCCTAACTCTGAATCTAACCCAAAAATAACATCTAACTCTAAACCTAATCCTTACCTTTACCCTAGCCCAACACTAAATATTAACCATAATTCTAACACATACCCTAACGCTAACCCTAGATTGTAACCCTAACAGCAACCCTAAAACCCTAACCATAAACCTAAACCTAACCATAATCATAACCCAAACCATAAAGTAACCATAACCATTATCTAATCATAAACCAAACACTAACCCTAACTCTAACAATAACCATAACACTAAATCTAACCCTGTAACCAAAATCCTAAACCTAACAATATCACTAAAATTAACCATAACCCTAAACCAAACCCCTAAACCTAACTTCTAATACTAATTCTAACCCTAACCCTGGTCCTAGCCCTAATTCTAGCCTAACCTTAAACTTAACACAAATGCTAAACTTAGCCATAAGCATAACCTTATAGCTAACCCTAATACTAACCTTTATCCTAAGACAAAATGTAAAACCTAACCCCCAAGGTAACCATAGCCTTAAATCTAACATAATGCCATCCTTAACACTAAACTTAAACTTAACAGTAACCATATAACAATAATTCTGACCTTAAATTTTCCTTAAACCTAACCATATCACCTGAACAATAACCTTAACCTTACCCTATCCATAACCCTAATCCACAACCCCAACACTAACCCTAATACTATCCCTCACATGAAGCTATAACCATAACCTTAACTCTAAACCTTAACCCTAACATTATAACCCTAGCCCCAACACTAAGCCTGAACTTAACCCTATAACAATAATCCTAACCCTCTAACCCTAAACTTAACCCTGACCCTAAGCTTAACCCTAACCCTAAACCTAACCCCTAATCCCTAACTCCTAACCCTAACCCTAACCCTAACCCTAAACCTAACCCCTAATCCCTAACTCCTAACCCTAACCCTAACCCTAACCTTAACCATAAACCTTAACCCTAATCTTAACCCTAATTTGTAGGTATAAGAACCATCTTGAACTTCATTTAACCTCCCCCTGGAGTTGATGGTCTCCAGCTTTAGGAGAACCAGGAAAATTTTATTCAAATACTCCACGTTTGTTGCTGTCTTTCTTTTCTTATTTGCCTGAAAACATTTTTATTTTTTATTTATTATATTTTAAGGGATTCACAATATGAGCACAGTTGTTTTCAGATCACATTGATATTGCTCAGTTTGCCATACAATTAGGTAATTGGTGCTAGCATCCACAGATGAGAGATAGCATTCATTGTTTGTTTTTCTGGGACTATGTTACTTCACTCAGCATGATATCTTCTAGCTGCAGCCATTTACCTGCAAAGCTCATGATGTCATCTTTCTTTACCACTGCATAGAACTCCATTGTGTAGATGTACCACATTTTCTCTATCCACTCATCAGTTCAGGGGCACTTGGGTTGGTTCCAGCTCCTTGCTATTGTGAAGAGAGCTGCAATAAATATGGCTGCGCATGTATCTCTGCAGTAAGATGAGTCTTGTGGGTATATGCCTAGGAGTGGTATGGCTGGGTCAGGTGGCAAGTTCATTCCAAGTCTTCCAAGAGTTCTCCACACTGCTTTCCAAAGTGACTGTATGAGTTTACATTCCCACCATCAGTGGATGAGTGTTCCCCTTTCCCCAGAACCTCTCCAGCACTTGGTATTATTTGTTTTCTTGACCCTAGCCAGACTTATTGGAGTAAGATGGTATCTTAAAGTGGTTTTGATTTGCATTTCCTTAATTATTAGTGATGTTGAACACTTCTTAAGATGTTTCTCAGCTATCTCTCATTCCTCACTTGTGAAGAGTTGCTGTCTTTCTAGCTGTGTTTTACTTCTTACTTATTATACTTTTGTATGGTTTGATATTCTTTATTAAAAATAGTTTTCACTCTTCTTACATATATCTACATCTGTTTTGTATTTTTCCTTATGCAATGAGTTTGATCTCTCTCACACTGTCTATTTGCCTTTGTGAGACAAGGTCTCACTAAGTAACCCTTGCCTGCCTAGAACATGCTACATAGAACATGTTGGCTTTAGACTTGTGGGGATCATCTAGTTTGTCTCCTTTGCACTGGAATTGCAGGCATGCATGACAATTCCTGTAGGTAACTGATTTTTACAAAAATCTCTTGTTCTGTTTTCCCTTCTTCAATTCATTCATTGCAACTTTCCATTCTTTTACTTAGCCTTACTTTTCTTTTACATTTTCCCAGGCACTCTTCCTTTATCTTGTGATTTTTTTATGCTTCCAATTGCCCTAAATAATTCCTTATATCATAGTGTATTCTACATTGTTTTCGTGGTTTTCTTTTCTACAGTCACTGGTGCTACATTAGTTAGCTTTAATTGGTTTAAATGAATTTCATATTTGTTCAGTAGGGTATTATTGCTGCTACAATGGTTTGTTTTCTCTTCTCTGAATGGTACTGGAGATTAAGTCCTTGAGTGTATGTGCTTCACTAAGAAGATACCAAAATAAAACTGAAAGAGATTTCAAACCAATAGGTGGTCACATCACATCACAGAAACACAAGAAATAATGTTAGCTTCCTTAGCTGGGAGGCTCCTGCCTTCCTGGTCACCTGCCCTGGACCTCATGTATGGCAGCAGTGCAACTGCCCTGGGCCACAATGAGGTGGAAGCAGGAAGGAACAGAGACAACCCCTGGAGTGGCGATGAGTCCAATGAATCCGGTGGATCAAAGAAAGGTTCCTGGGGCAGCATCAGTGAGCAAACTCATTTATCGTAAGAGTTTAGGGTCTATTTCTTTTTTTGTTTTGTTTTGTTTTGTTTTGTTTGTTGTTGTTGCCTTTAATTTTATATTACTCCAAAACATGCATATATACAATCCACACATATACCAAAATTATGACACCTGAAAATAAACTATAGATTAAGTCCAAAACATGCTTAGGAATTCACCTTTTTTTTTTTTTGCTTTCATCGCAGTATTTTAATCACAGCAACAAAGATGTAATTAATATTTTTAAAAGCTTTTTAACATAAAATCCCTATTTCCATCTAGACCCGTGTTCCCGCCCATTCCCCCACCCCGCCAGAGCTCATGCATTCTGCCAAACATGCTTTTCATCTCTTAGTCTTTCTCAATATTTTCCATGGGGAAGTTGACTGTTTTGAGCAGAAGTTCACTGTTTCAGTCAGTTCTTTGATGCAGTCTTTTCTGTTGTTGTTGTCTTAGGGTCTATTTCTATCACTCTGTCCTTATGATAATACTTGTATTTAAGAAGAGTATTTTGGCTTCTGTGCAGCAGAGACAACAGTTATCAGCTGGCTTGAATTTGTCACTACAGGGGCATCGAATTTCATAAAACCACTTTTCATGGTCAAGGACTCTTTTGCTTTATTGTTATTATTATTTATTTTTTGTTGTTTGCTATTTTCACATCTTCTTCCATGGTCAAGAGGAACAGGTGATTAAACATCTTTTATGGAGTCATGATTTAAATTTTCAGGCCTTGGTAATGTTTGGACAGAATCTCCCTATACAATGCAGGTTAACCTTGACCTTCCAATGCTCCTCTGTCTCCTGCATGCTGGGCATCTGCCACCATGTCCTCATTTCACATGCTTTTTATTGGTTCAGTCAGCTTTTTGGGATATATACTTTGGTTTGTGCCTCTCATTCCATATTCTATGTGTCTCTGTCAAACAGCTCTGCTTCTGGGACCATTGTTCACCCATTAGGATGAGAAGTTTCTTGTGTGAGAGTGAGCTTCCTGACAATGACTCAGTAGAGGAATATTTGGTCTTATATAGCAGCTTTGCCATGCTTTTTGACCAGGAGGTGGTCTATTCCCATGAGTGAAGTTCCAATAACCTATTGTGAACCTGGAGCTGTGGTTCCTCCCTATAAGCAAAAGAGGTGGTCCTCTCCCTTGAACCAGTGATGTGGTCTCCTCCCATTAGGCAGACTTGTGGTCCAGTTCCATGAAAGACTTAACTTGTTATGTTTAAATAGTTTATTGACTGAGTTTTTTGTTATTTTTATTTGATATGTATGAGTATATTGTCTGTATGTCTGTAAGTGCATCTGTGTTGTGCAATGCCTGCAGAGGTCAGAAATGGGCATCATATACCCTGGACCTGGAGTTAGGGATGGTTGTTAGCCATCATAAGGGTGCTGAGAATCTAATCCAAGCCCTCTCCAAGAGCAGTCAGTTCTCTTAACCACTGAGCCATCTTCCCAGTCCCAAGAATTTTAGAAAAATTTGATCATATCCACCCCTTCTCCATTTCCACTTCTACCTTGCAATATCAAATTTTATAAAAGGCCTCTCCAGTCTGATTTGTGTCCACCAAATGCTCTTGGGTGTGGGCACATCCCCTTGAGCCTGGTCAGTCTTCCAGGCCATGATCAATCTTCCGGGCATTACGGCCTTTAAAGAAAACTGATTCCCCCTCTCTCAGCAGCTGAACCAAATTTTGAGGGAAGGGTAAATGCATTTGCTTAACATTGAAATGCTGTCTTAAGAACTGAAAGAATGTATTTACAAGTTATAAATATGATACAGGTTTTCCTTCAGAATGCATAAAGAATTGATGAAACTCAACAAGAAAATGATGAGAATTTAATTTTAAAATAGGAAAACGGTACATGGAAGTCAGAAGCAGCAGGATAGCTGTGACTTCAAGGCTAGCCTGGTCTACCTATCAAATTCCAGGCCAACCAGGAATACATATCTTGGAAAAAAAAATAGGCAAAGGAGGACTTAAATAGACCTGTCTCCAAACAGATACAAAAAGTTAATAATCACATGAATGGAGAATGTGGTGGCCTAGGCCTGTAATTCCAGAAGTTGACAGCCTGAGGTAGGAAAATCAAGGGTCTTCTCTAGTTGGAACTGCTGCTGCTGTGTTGCTAAAGGAATATATTGTCAAACTGCCTTCTAACCATTTATGTTTTCCCCACAGATTAGTGCTACTCTCAGCCTTGTTTAGAAATGCTTATTTTTGTTATGGGTGGTAGTTAATTCAGAGACTCCTAATTGGTCAAAGTGCTGAGAATAAATGGCTGCTGAGTACTCAGCCATAAATGAGACATGTATATCACCCCGGACAAGACTCTAGGAACATTCTGGAAGAAAGAATAGAAATAATGGAGGCTCTGGTAGACATAGCACAGCATTGCACTCATGAAATCACAGCATATGTGACTATCTGCAGAATTGTGTTAGATTGGACCATGAACATTCCATCCTGGATGTGATAGGAGACAGAGAGGAGACTTTTCCTAAGAAGGCATTGACAGTTAATGGCTACCAGGGAACGAGGAGGCATTTTCTTTAATAGGTAAGTTACCCATCCTAAGTAGCAAACCATACCACCACCCACGTTCATGCAAGGAACCCCAATGAAATTCATTGGGTGTTCTAGTTGCTTTCTGTTTTTTTTATTACTATGATAATACACTGACCACCTGCAACTTTTGGAAGAAACGGTGTATTTGGATCACAGTTCCATGTTCCAGTTCATTACTAAGAGAACTCAAACAGGAACTCAACCAGCCCAGGAACTTGGAGGCAGGAGCTGAAGCAGAGGAATGATGTTTACTGGCTTACTCCTCTGATCCATGGTCAACCTGCTTTCTTAGATGACCCAGGGCCACCTGCCCAGGGGTTGTACAACCCACAGTGGGCTTGGCTCTGCCACATCACTAAACAAACACAAGAATGCTTCAAAGACATGCCTATCGGGCAATCTGATAGGAAAAATTGCACAAGTGTGTCACGTTGGAACCAAAGCTACCCAGCACAGTGGGCAACACAAACAAAAAGATATGAATGGTAGCAAGATGACTCAGTGGATTTGTCATAAGAGTCAGACCATTTGTGTTTGAACCCTAGAACCCACATGAAGGTAGGAGAGAATCCACTCCCCTAAGTTGTCCTCTGACCTCCACAAATCTCTCTCTCTCTCTCTCTCTCTCTCTCTCTCTCTCTCTCTCTCTCTCTCTCTCCAAACAATTACAAACAATCTTAATCAATTACATAGGAAAATCATTATAGAAAGAAATAAAAGTAGCAGGGGATCTTGTTGGGAAGAACAAACCTTCAGCTGGAGTGGGAGGAGATGAGAGGTATTGGGAGTGTAGAAGTCCAAAATGCATTATATGTAATTATATATTTTCATATAAATTTATATAATTGTCAAAGAGTGAATTTAAATCACTTTTCTTAAAGTGGCTCTAATCCTCTTCATCGTTAGAAGAAAAAGGAGGATACACAGGGTACACAATTATCTCCACAGACCCTTCCTTTGAAACCTTAAGAAAAGAAAAATAAAAGCACTGAACAGGTCTACCTCCAGAGTATTTTCTGAGAAGCAGAATGCAGAAGGATAGAGAATGCTTTGGATGCTTCAAAAGACGTTTGAATGTGAAAAATGAATCCACTATTAAAATTAGCCAGGTGTGGTGATGCATGTCTTTAATCCCAGCACTCGGGAGGCAGAGGCAGGCAGATCTCTGGAATTCAAGGCCAGGATGGTCTACATAGTGAGCTCCAGGCCAGCTGGGACTAAAGGGAGACCTTGTCTCAAAAAGACCAAAATAATAATAATAATAATAATAATAATATAATTACTATAAAGAACATTATAAAGAACTATATTTGGAAAATGATGTCTCAGTCAAATTAATTACAGCCAGGCCTGGTGTCACACGCCTTTAATCTCAGAACCTGTCACAATGAGGCAGGAGGATCTCTGAGATCAAAGCCACCTTGTTCTTCCTAGCAAGATCCAGGCCAGCTGGGGCTACAGAAATACCTACTCTAAAAAATGAAAATGAAACAAAATTATTTAGAAAGTGGATGAGTTCAAAGCAAAAACGTACCTTCAAAAGATAAGGGAATATTTCTAAATTGCATATATGATATGGTTATAATGTTCAGAATAAAGAACTTAGCAACAGAAAGTCAAATCTTTTTTAAAATAGGCAAAGGACTTAGGCAGACATGCCTCCAAACAAAATGAATATCATGGGGCACCGTGGTCCATGCCTTCAATCCCCAGCACTCCAGAGGGAGAAGAAGGTGAGTCACTGTGTAAGCAAAACCAACATAGCATAGTCTTCATAGTGCGTTCTAGGAAGGCTGGGGTTACGGAAGACACTGTCAAAAATAAAATGAATATTCATCCCAGAAAAAAGCAGCAATAGACCTAAGAAAGAATTTTGTCCAAGTCCAATTTGGTGAACCGATGAGTTCACTGAGGTTGCTTACAGAAGCATTTGAAGTCTGTTCACCAACTCTGCTGCAACCCCTCACATAAGCTGCAAATCTCTTAGTGCACTCTAGAGGGCGACATCAGAACACATAATCAGCACTTGGAAAAAGTATTTCCATGAAACATGCATTTATCCTGCAGCCAACTTTACATCCCTCTCCCAGTAGACCTGCTCTGATCTACTGGCTCCTTACTGTATCTTCAGGACTCCACTCTTCCAAAGCATCCTACACAGCTCCTTTTATTCTGGACTCCACCATGGGGAGAGAGCTATATAGGGGATCACCTGGGGAGAGAACAGAGGCAGCCCAGAAAGGTCAGGGAGGATTTAGGCAATATTGTAGCCGCCTTTAAACTTTCCTCACACTACAGACAATAAGAAAGAAGCCAGCTCCTCCTCAGCCCTAAGACAACAGAGAATGTCCTTATCACTTTAGATGAAATAAAGTTGAAAAATCCTCCTCACAAACTTATAGGAACCAACATTAAGCAATGGTTACTTAGTGTCACCATTGACACTAGAATTGACACAAGATCATATGATAAAAAACTTGGAACCTTAATCCTAGCACTTGGGAGGTAGAGGCAGGTGGATCTTTGTGAGTTCAAGGCCAGCCTGGTCTACAGAGTGATTCCAGACAGCTATGGCTACAGGGAAGCCCTGTCTTGGAAAAAAAAAAAAAACTTAGAACCAAGTGAGTGCCAACCAAAGTGACCCAATCACTTTGCATGTAACTCCTATTCCTTTATGTCTGTAGCCGCCCAAATACACGGGGCTGGAGCCAGGCCACTCAGTCCCTCTGAGTCCATGATACAGATCCATGACACAGACACTCAATTCATGGCATCCTGTACTGGCTCAGTCACATAAAGCCAAGACCAGCAGCTTTGAGTTGAAAATGGGATAGAGGGATTTCTCCAGCACCAAGAGGTTCAGGGTTCCTATCTGTGATGGAGCAGCAAGGGACATCTCAGGCTCTATCTAAGAAAAGACATGAGAGCATAGTTCAGGGGTTTTAGTGTGTAATGTCTGGTTTTAGACAACACACACTAAAACTTGAGGTCTTCTGAATAGTTAGGCAAGTATTATTCCACAGAGCTACACCCTTAGTCCTGTTTGGGACTTATTTAACTGAGATTGTAATACACCTTGGGGAGCTACTGTAGGCTCCTACAAACATCCCCTTTCCTCTGATGATATTACATGTGGCTTTATTATGTTCGCTCCAGATACTCTGGATACTCCTATCTTATCCCCCTATCACCTGAGTCATAGTTCCATCCAGGGACCAAACTCAGCCTCTCCACCTACACAGGCTCTAACCCACCTACACAAGATTATTGGTTTATCAATGAGAGCCCCAGCCATCTTCACAATAGCTCTTTATCTCAAACATTACCTCTAATGATATCGGATCCTATACCTGATTCAACCATAAATCTACCACTGGTTCCAACAAGAACATAGCTAAAAAATTACAGTCTTTATCCAAGCCTTGGTGGCACAAGCCATCAATCTCAGCACTCGGGAGGCAAAGGCAGGCAGAACTCTCTGAAACTGAGGTCAGTTGGGTCTACATAGAGCACTTTAGGCCAGCCGTGGCTACAGGGATACCCTGTCTCAAAAAAACCAAGAAATAAAGGGAAAAGGGGGGAGGAAGAAGTGGAAGGGGAGGAGGAAGAGGAAGAGGAGGAGGAAGAAGAGGAGGAGGAAGAAGAAAGGAGGAGGAGGAAGAGGAACAGGAGAGGGAGGAAGAAGAGGAACAGGAGAAGGAGGAAGAGGAGGAGCAGGAGGAGGAGGAGGAAGAGGAGGAGGAGGAGGAGGAGAATTACAGTCTTTGGTAAGTGGATCCCTGGACTATCAGAACCAAGCTTTGAGCGGAGTCTTTTCATTTACTTGAACAATGCAGAAATAAAATTTCAGCCTGTGTCCAGGAAATCTCAATCCTCTCGGGAGCTCCTCACCAGGTACCTGAATCTCCTTCTCCTCTCCTTCCATTTTTTATCTTTCCTGGAATTAGGGCTAGATCCTGGTATATTTCACTAATAGTTTTTATATTTTTATTATTTTTGTTTTATGTGCATGAGTGTACTGCCCGCATGTGTATAAGTGCACCCATATTGTTCAAGGCCCACAAAATTCACAACAGGGTGCAGGATTACCAGAAACCAGAGCTATGGACAATTGTTAGCTGCTATGTGGGTGCTAGGAATTGAACCAGGATCCTCTGCAAAAACAGCCAGTATTCTTAACCACTGAGTCATCTCTCCAGCCTCCATCACTAATAATTGGATGTAACTACTTTACTCCTTATCTAAATTTAAAAAAATCACTGAGGGAGATCAGAGCATTCTGGAAGCAATGCACAGGGAAGTGGGAAAAGTGAACCTTAGGGTAGAGGTCCCTTAACTGGATCCTGGCTCTGAAGGTCCATCAGTATGAAGCTGTAGAACTCAGTATGAAGCTGTAGAACTCAACACATGTGATGACCTCCGAGAACAGCGAAGAATGCTAACTTGGAAAACAGAGAGCTTCGTGTAGTGTCTCTGTACTGGGGACAGGGGAAGAAAACTGAGAAACGTATGTGTCATAAAGATTAGAGTGGCGGGCTTTTGTTGACCATCTGACCATTCATCTCTTCAAATTACTTTCAATGTGATATTTAATCCATAGGTTAGGAAATAAATATTCTGCAAATAGAGAGCTTTTAAATTGGGATTTCTCTTAAAAACCTGGGCCATAATTCTGTGAAAATCATTTAATGAAAAAGAAACCTTATAATGGAGGGAGATAATCATACTCATAGAAAGTACTAGAAAGGGGCTGGAGAGATGGCCTAGCAGTTAAGAGCACCGACTGCTCTTGCAGAGGACCTGGGTTCGATCCCCAGCACCCACATGGCGGCTGAGAACTGTCTTTAACTCCAGTTCCAGGGGTATCCGACACCCTCTTCTGACCTCTGTGGCATTGCACAACACGAGTGCACAAATCTACATGCAGATAGTACATTCACACACATAAAAAATAAATTTAAAAAAAGAAAGTACTAGAAAAAGATTGTCAAAAGTCAAGAGGAAAAATGTTCTACCTAATGAGGTTCCTACGTGCACAGGCTAAGAAGAGGTTCCAGGTGTCATACCTCAAAGAAGTCCTGGGTCAGGGTCACTCTGGGCGTTCTGGGTCAAGCTCTCGCCTTACATGTTGTGTCTTGAAAAATACATGAGACCTGGAAGAGGAACTGGACAACTGTGTGGGACATGAGAGTTGGCTGAGATCTCTGAGGGAAAATGGACTGCACTGATTGTCTTATCCTGAGTCCTGCACTTACGATACGACCTTGCACGAGATCCTTTTTTGTTGTTAAAAATTTTGTGGTGCGTGGTGAAATAATAAGATTTTTTATTTTGAATTGTATCATTCAGTATCATAAAGTATTTTGTTGTTTATATATCACCATTATCTATTTCCAAATGCTTTCCTAAACCTATTCAACTTCCTATAGCTCCTATAACTACCATTCTAGTTCTGTCTTTATGCATGTGACAATTCTAGGCCTCACATATAAGTGAAATCACACTGCATTTGTGCTTTTTCTCAGGTTTACTTCGCTTACCATCATATATTCAAAGGCTCATCCTTGTACCATGTGCCAGAGTTCAGCCCTTTCAGTTTTAAGACGATTCTAGTCTATAAACTTCTACTCCATGACTGTACCATTGTGTGCTTATATCTCATTTGCCATAGTCTTTCTTCCTCTGGATGGGCTTCAGCTTTTCTCTTCCATTGTGCCATTGTGGGCAATGCTTCTACGAAGAAAGGTAAACTAATATCTGTTCAAATCCCTGATTCAGTTACTTGGACATATACTCAGATATAGATTTATTGGGCAGAATGTAATTCTATAATTTTTGATTTAACTATCTGTATTTTATGTGTATATGTGTTTACCTGCATGTATGCATGTTATCCATGAGCATTCAGTGCCCACGGGGGCCAGAAGAGGGATCAGTCCCTAATACTGGAAGGCAACAATGATAATGAGATGAACTCTTCCAATCCATGAACATCAGATGTGTTTCCACACATTTATGTTTTCTTCATAATTTCCTCTAGTGATATTTGGTAATTTTTTTAGGTGCAAGTCTCACTGGAATTTGTGGCAATCCTTCTTACTTATATTCTTGGGTGCTGTAATTGAAGCTGTGTGCCACTGAGCTAGAGTGGTAGACTAAGAATGAGATAGTCTCAGAGACAGAACTGTGAGGTCAAGCTTGAGTCTTCAATCCTTGATACTGTGACAAAGAAATTGTTAATCTCTCCCATGAGACTCATATAAGAATGTGTGTTTGGGAATTATCCTCATCCTGTATTTAGATCCAGGCTGCAGTTCTTGGTACTCTGTGGTCCTTGAAGAAGAATTTGTCCTCTTTGATACATAGTCTTTTGATCTGTAAGATAAGCAACCTGTCTACTTCATAAAATGGTTAACGAGTTGATAGATGCACAACACCCAGTATAATGCCCAAAACATTTCCAAGTATTTTGGGGGTTTCTAGGGTACTGGCAGATTTTTATACCTCACCTTACTCAGGTCACCCTCCCTCTATATAACTTAGTGAAAAGAAGTTCTACATGGAACTGGGATGCAAAGGCCCAAGAGGCCTTTGAACAAGCCAAGGTACTGGTCAGACAAGCTAAACAGCTGTGTAACCTAATACCTCAGTACCCCTTCCTCTTAGAAGTCACCAGGAGTCCTGAGGGATATGGGTGGGGTTTATGGCAATAACAACCAGAACAGACTGGATTTTTGTCTCAGTCATGGAAAGGGACAGAATCCTGGTATACAGCACTAGAACAGCAGCTGCTGGTGGTATACAAAGCATTGCAATAGGTAGACTAAATTACAGGTCCTCCCTCAGTCACTGTAAATACTGCACATCCCATAAAAAGATGGGTGGAGGGCCTGTTAGCTAAGCCTCTGTCTGGGTAGCACAAAACCAAATGTTGCAAATGTGGCATGAATATTTACAACAGCAAAGGGTGGTGTCCGCCAGCCCAATCACGAATGCCATACAGGGCAGTACTAGGGCCCACAGGTGTTGTTTCAAAGCACCAAGCTTCTCCCTTCACCTCCTCTAGACAACCTATCCATAAAACCAGACACTGTATTAGAAGGAAATCCTCCAGTTGCTAATGACGCCTGGTACACTGATGGCACCATCAAGGGATCCAAACAAGACCGGGTAGTGGTGGCAGTGCACATGAACACTGACACTATATGGATGGACAGGGGAGAGGGACAAAGCAGCCAATAGGCTGAATTAAGAGCTGTATGGGTAATAATAACACATGAGCCCTGACCAGTAACCATCTGCACTGATAGTTGGGCAGTGTTCAAAGGCTGAACCCTATGGATGGCCCCAATGGGAGAAAGAAAGCTGGCATGTGGCCACTATGGGGACAGCAAATGTGGAAGGGAATATATAATAAGAGGCAGCAAGAGATGGTGCCCCTGGTAGTCTACCACATGACAGCTCACTGCCTGGTGAGTCCCCAGGAAACCAGGAAGTGGCTGTTCTTACCAAAATAAGAGCTATTTGCCCCCAGGTTCCCCTAGAAGCAGCTCACTGGATCCACATCAAGTCTGGCAGCAGGGGAGCAGACACGGGATGGAGAATTAGCCAAATCAGCTGCCATCCCAGTTAAGTAGGCTGACATCTAATAGGCTGTCCAAGCCTGTGAGGCTTGTTCCTGGTTATGGCCCCAGAGGTTAGATGCCATGATGGGACACATCCATTAAGTCAGCCTCCCCAGTAAGGGACTGGCAAATAGATTATATAGGGCCCCTGCCAGCCAGTGAAAGATGGAAGTACATGCTCACTTGTGTAGACACTACCGCAGGCCTTATGCAGACCTTTCCTTGCAGGGAAGCAACAGGTGAAGCTACTACTAAGGGCCATGTCCAACTCAATGTCATTTAAAGGTCTCCATTGAGAATTGATAGTGACGGGGCACTCACATCACAAGTGCTGATGTACAAACCTGGGCTGAAAATAACCAGATTCAATGGTATTTTTTAATTTTTATTTATTTACTTTTTTATGTATATGATGTGCTATCTGCATGTAGGTTTGTGCACCTGTCGTGCAATGCCGCAGAGGTCAGAAGAGGGTGTCAGATTCCGCTGGAACTGGAGTTAAAGATGGTTCTCGGCTGCCATGTGAGTGCTGGGGATCGAACCCTGGTCCTCTGCAAGAGCAGTCGGCGCTCTTAACTGCTAGGTCATCTCTCCAGCCCCTCAATGGTATTTTTACCTTCCCTACAACCCTACTGGAGCTAGGCTAATTGAGAGAAAAAGAATGGATTGCTAAAGGAAAGGTTAAAGGCCTCCGGGCATCTGCGTGACACCTTCTGGCACTGTAAAGGCATCTGCGTGACACCTTCTGGCACTGTAAAGGCATCTGCGTGACACCTTCTGGCACTGTAAAGGCCACCCATCTAGTGGCAAGGAGTTTCCAGCTTAGTCCTAGCTTGGTTTCTCCCTCTCCCAGGTTCACATCATGCAGAGTCCTATGAGGACGGCAAAAAGCTCTCCCAGAAACTATATGATTCTTAAATGAAAATCCCAGTACCAGGGGTGGGCTGCCCCCTTAGGAGCTGTTGGCCAGGGAGGCCCCAAGGTCCCCCAAAACAATAAAGGTTATTGCCTCCAATGTTGGCTGCACACCAGAAGCAGATAGCAAGACTCTGCATGACTAGAACTAAGCTGGAAACTCCTCGCCACTAGATGGGTGGCCTTTACAGTGCCAGAAGGTGAAATCTCTACTACAATAGTCTATTTGAAACCCACAACTATTTGGTTTCTAGTCTTAAATCCATTTGGATCTCCCCTGGATTCCTATAGAATCATTGAGAACATTAAAGACCCAGATAATGGCCTCTTTACACTGGGATTAGCATTGCTAAGAGGAGAAGACTTGAAGACTTGAAACATGAAGGGTATAACGGATGAACCAGGGTGCAGGTCCGATACCAGATGGATGCTAGGCTAGGGTAAAAACCCTCAGGTCTACAATACTACCACATGTCAGCTTGGGAGACATTGAGTACAGAGTATGTTTTTCCCCCTCCTTTGCTTGAAACGTTTAGAACATGGATTTAGGCTTCATAATACTCCATAGGGTGAGAGAATCCATCTCCTTGTCATGTGAGACATGAAAAGTGACTTACTCGTAAGGACAAGGTTCTGATGGAATGCCATGCACAGCTGGCAAGAAGAGCGGCAGACTCAGTCTTGCATCCATAAGTCCTGTTCTAGTTTTCTCTTTGATTGCTGTGACAAAACACACTGACCACTACCAACTTGGGGAGGAAATGGTTTATTCAGCTCACATCTCCCAAGTCACAGTTCATCACTCAGGGAGCCCAAGGTAGGAACTCAGGGCAGGAACCTGGAGGCAGGAGCTGAAGCACAGGCCATGGAGGAATGCTGCTTACTGGCTTGCTCCCTTGGCCCATGCCCAGCCTGCCCTCTTATACGGTACACAACAACCTGCCCAGGTTGGCACCACCCATAGTGGGCTGGGCCCTCCCACACTGCTCAACAATCAAGTCAATACTCCACAGATGTGGCCACAGGCCAGTCCAATGGACGCAAGTCCTCACTTGAGTCTCCGTCAACCCAGGTGTGTCAAGTTAACACTAAAACTATCCAGCACAAGCCCTCATCCTGTAATAAGGTCAGCATGCAATTTACTTTGGTGGAGAGTCTGTGTCCCATTCAAAAGGAAAAGTACTACTTGATTCTGGGGATGCCTTGCCATGCTAGCATAACAAGTATTCTTATTGATCAAATGCACAGTGAATTTAACCTGAAGTATTTAATTTTTATATACAGTTTTTATTTTTAAGGTTGGCATCGAATCATTGCTTTTAATTATATTTTATATTTATCTTTGATTTTAAAATGTTTTGGGGCTGGAGAGATGGCCTAGCGGTTAAGAGCGCCGACCGCTTTTACAGAGGACCCGGGTTCGATCCCCAGCACCGACATGGCGGCTGAGAACCGTCTGAAACTCCAATTCCAGGAGAACTCCAGTTCCAGGGGAATCTGACACCCTCTTCTGACCTCCGCGGCATTGCACGACACGGGTGCACAAACTTGCATGCAGACAGTACATTCATGCACATACGGAAATAAATAAAATTAATAAAAAAAAAATTTAAAATGACACATTTGGATAATTCTACTATTTGTACCAAAACTGAGGGTAGGAAAATACTGAAATGTGCTATGCTAACAACAAGTGCTTCAGCCAATTCCATAATGAAGGGATATAGACAACTATCAGGAATAGATGTCATGAAGCCTACAAAATTTTCCTACATTTGGATAATGTGCCAAGAACTTTGAATCTGACACTGGACCAGCCATGAGTTAAGGAACATACTGGGAAGTAATTATAATTTTAAGGGAGGTAGAGTTTTCAGCTAATATGGCCGACTCCATATGCCCTCTTCTGGACCTCCGATGGGAACGTCTCACAATGACAGAGGACGATGCACTCATCAGTGCAAGGCAAAGCAACTCAATTATCACACATAGACAGTAAATACATAACACTAAATACGAATATTATTGAAAGTCCAACCTTTAAATTCTTCCCGTTTTCCCAATTAGGATACCTCAGTTGGCTCCGATCTCGGACTCTGACGATGTATAGAGTGGTAAAACTTCCGCGTCTATAATAGGGAAATGGTAAGACTTCAATAAAAAAATGTTTCCAGGAAGTGCTTCATGATTACTTTCCTTATTAGCATAATGCTTTGTGTAACTGAAATTCACTAATCCCCTCATGATTATAAAATTAATGCTTGTAAAGTTTTACAGTATTAAATGACATTTATTTTTTATAATAAAAATGTTTTTTAATTTTTTTAAATTACTTTTATTTCTTTCGGTGTAACTTCGATCATTGAATGTACTGTCCTGCATTGCAAGTTTTGTGCCACCCAGGTGTGCAAATGGCTGCGGAAGCGTCACGAATGAGGGTAGCGGATGGCCCCCTGGGAGAGCTGGAGCTTCTGCCTGGAATCGGTAGTTTACAGGACGGTTCTCGGCACCACTGTGGGTGCTGGGGATCGAACCAGCGTCCTCTGATAAGAGCGGTTGGGCTTTCTTAACCCAGTTAGGCCATCGTCCTCCACAGCCCCAAACATGTTAAAATACAAAGATAAAATCTATAAAAAGTAGTATTTAGCAAGCAAGTGATTCGAGCCAACCTTAAAAATAAAAACTTATATAATAAATTAACATTTCAGGTTAAATTCACTGTCGTATTTGATCAATAAGAATACTTGTTATGCTAGCATGGCAAGGCATCCCCAGAATCAAGTAGTACTTTCCTTTTTGAATGGGACACAGACTCTCCACCAAAGTAAATTGCATGCCGACCTTATTACAGGATGAGGGCTTGTTGTGTATAGTTTTTAGTGTTAACTTGACACACCTGGGTTGACGGAGACTCAAGTGAGGACTTGCCTCCATTGGACTGGCCTGTGGGCCACATCGTTGGGGTATTGACTTGATTGTTGAGCAGCTGTGGGAGGGCCCAGCCCACTATGGGTGTGTCCAACCTGGGCAGGTGTGTGTGTTACCGTATAAGAGGGCAGGGAGGCTGTGGCCAAGGAAGAGTAAGGCAGTAAGCAGCATCTCCATGGCCTGTGCCGTCACGCTCGCTCGCCTCGCAGGGTTCCTGCCCTGACTGTATCCCGATCCTGTGGGTCTCCCGAGTGCTCGATGAACGTGTTCGACCTGGGAATGTGATGCCTGAATATAACCCTTTCCTCNATCCCCTGGAATTGGAGTTACAGCCAGTTGTTGGCTGCCATGTGGTTGCTGATAACTGAGCTCAGGTTTTCTGCAAGAGCAGTGGCTGCTCCTCTCCATTGAGCAATTTCTCCAGGTCAAGATTTGACTGCTTTAGTAATGTTCTTTTTCTTTTCACTAGAGATTTTTAAAATTTTAATTTTTATTTTACATATATGAGTGTATTGCCTGCATGTGTGTAAGTATAGCCATGGCAGTTCCTGAAGAGGTCAGAAGAAGCCATTGGATCCCCTGGAACTGGAGTTAAGGACTTATGTAGCCACCATGTAAATTCTGAGAATTGAACCTGGGTCCTCCTCTGCCAGTGCTCTTAACTGCTGAACCATCTCTCCAGTCTTAGAGATGTTTTTTTTTTTTAGATCAAGTTTCATTAGCATGATTTCATAATATCAGAAGTAAATGAAAAGCAGCAAACATTTAGCAAAAGTAAAAATATGAATCCATCATGTCCTTTAGGTAAGAAGATATTATCAGCTGTATTAGAATTAAATTAAAGTCTCTTTAGATGACCCGTGGTAGAGAAATCGGGACACCCATATTTCTCCGTCAAAGAATGTTTTCTCTGGTGCTCCTACGTTTTCATAGGGTAAGACTAGACATGCATCAAAGAGAATAGCCAGCAGAGATGCTGTTTCAGTTACATCAATTACTGAGTTGTTATTTCTGTCCATAAAAGGGAGACATAGTCGGGTTTTTTTTTTAGTTGTTTTATTAGTCTTGATTTTAAAGGATCCTCTAGTGATAAGACTGTCGATTTTTCCTGGTCATTGTTGTCAGTAGCCTTCTTTATGTGGATGTAATGTGTTCAACCTCTTTCAGTAGCCTGATCCATGGTCTCAGTGGTTAATAGCACCAGAAATGGGCCCTCTAAAGCCAGCTCAAATTTGTTTGCTTTTTAGCTGATATATTTTATTGAATGTGTGCAGTTCATACATCTTAATAATATTTAGAACCCTTCCCTATCTGCACTCACATAACCCACCGACACAATTTCATGTCATATATGTTAAGGCCTATCAAGTCGAGTTTGTGTCCACAGATGTCCCTTGGTGTGAGTTGATGCACTGGACCCTGATCAGCGTATCTGGCATCACTCTCTTAAAGAAGGCCAACTCTCCCTCATCCAGCCGTGATCCTTGCCTAAAGTTGAGGCTTCTTGCCCATTTCCCCAGTTCTGTGCTGGGTTTTTTATCTGGGTTGAGTTTTCATGTTGTGCACATTGTTACCATTGCTGTAACTTTGTAAGAGCAAGTTCTCAGAAGATTGGAAAACTGGCCAAAATGAAGAGAATAAGAGACTTCAGAGTGCATTTCTCTGACTAGGACTCCTATATTAAACAAAAAGATAATCTTGACCTCCTCTTGGCCTTGGGCCTCCTCATCACGCAACTTGAGACCTCCAGACTGCCCTGCTAAGAAGCTGTGAAAACAGCCTAAATCTCCCTCAATGGACAAATACATAATAAAATAATTCAATGGAGTTTTACTCAGCCTTAAAGAAAGAGGAAATCATGAAATTTGCAGGTAAATGGATGGAACAAGAAACTGTTCTCTAAGTGAGGTAACGAAGACTCAAAAAAACAAGTGATTTTTGTTCTCTGTCATTTGTGGATCTTAGCACCAAATCCTTTTATAGGGAGAGTGTATGTGCTGATATAACCACAGAAGCAAGAAAAAATAGAGAAAAACATGGAAGTTAAAGAGAAAGGGGCTTGAGAAATGGAGAGAGTAAGAGGCAGGCATTACCCAGGGTGAGTTTGGGGAAATGGGGATATTTAACTGGAAAATGAGGAGGGAAGGCTATACAAAGAATCATGGGGACAAGGGGAATAAGGAGCTCAAGAGAGGGGGGATAATAGGAGACAGGGATTATCAAGGAGGAAACAGGGAACATGGTAATACTTTAACTGGGGAGGGAGAAGAGCGGGTTAGACAGGGAGAGAGGAGAGGTAAACAATGCTTAGGGTGCAGTGTTCAGGATCAGGGTTAGGGTAGGGTTTAGGGGTTAAGGGTTATGGTCAGAGTTAGGATTTAAGAGCTAGCGGTTAGGGATTAGAGGTTAGGTTTAGGGGCTAGGGGTTTCAGATTAAGTATTTAAGTGTTAAAATTAGGTGCCAAGCCACTCTTCAACTCAAGGTATTTCAAAGAAGGTCCATGAGATGTTAAAGGGAAGAACTTAGTGAATTCATCTTTCAGATCAGATCAGAATTGTCCCAATTGTTTACTGAGACCATTGGAAGAGGGCAGATGGGCTGGGCAGCTTAGGAGGGAAATGGTGGGGCAGGGGTGTAGGACATACCCCCATATCCAGATGAGTGTCTTTGTGTGTTCCACATTGTCAATCATGTCTCAGGAAGAAGGACTGTCCAGGTTGGGCCCATGGTGAGGAGCGAATTCTAGGACCTCCACCCACATAAAACGTCCAGGTGTGTGCACAAATCAGGCAGAGTCCCTGTTGATGCAGCAGCAAGCACAGGGCCGCAGCGTTTTGTGGTGTCATGCATCATGTCAAGTTCTGAGTCTAGAACTTTGTTTGGAGAGAGACAGATGGACACTGACCCTGTGTGGATAGAAAGGAAATAAAGTCAGGGAACTGAAGTGAGGAGAGAACATGTCAGTTCTGGCCTGCCCATGTCTGCTATGGCATCCTCATGCAGGAAGGGAGGACAGGGAAGGGAGGGAGGGAGACAGAGAGAGAGGAGGGAGAGAGGGGGAGGGAGGGAAGATACTTATTTTTATTTATTTATTTATTTATTTATTTATTTATTTATTTATTTATACATGTGATCTCCTTGTATTCCTAGCTGGCCTGGAATTTGCTATGTAGACCAGGCTGGCCACCATCTCAGACATTTGCATGCAACTCCTCCCAAGTGCTAGGACTAATGGCTTGTGCCATCACACCCAGTTATTTTTATTTGTGGAGACGGGCTGCTATGCAGTTGTCTGAAATCCAACTTGTGATTCTTCTGTCTCAGCCTCCCAAGCACTGGGATTACAGGCCTATGCTACCACACTTGGCTCCATAGCTCTTGTATTTACTCGTTCGTTATTGGAATGCACCGACTGACAGCCTGCTGGGTACTTTGCCTTGTCCCCCAGATCCTTCCCTCTTCTATTACTTCTCTTACCCTGTCTCCTGGCTTTCTGTTTTTTCTTCTTGAAGAAAATTCTCATATTCACTCATTTACCAATGTTCATTGTTGGAGGGGTTGTTTTTGCTTTGTTTCTGAGGCAGGATCTCAGTGTAGCCTTTGAAACCCACTTAGTAGACTGAAAGCAATCTACCTATCTCTGCCTCCTGAGTACTGGGATTAAAGGTGTGTGCCAGCATGCCCAGCCGGGAATGTGTTTTTTAAGACAGCATCTCACTATGTAGGCCAGGCTGGACCCAAGCTTGCAGTGATCCTCCTGCTATGTCCTTCTGAGTGGTATAGTTGGGGTTACTGCCAAGATGTGCCTCCCCATGAGAGGCTTATAGTCACTTATTAAGTCATCCGTTAGCTGTTCACCGGGCACCTGTCTCAAAATGGTCTTTCTTTCTTTCTTTCTTTCTTTCTTTCTTTCTTTCTTTCTTTCTCTTTCTCTCTCTTTTTCTATTTTCATTCTTTCCTTTCATTCTTTCCATTTATTTTTTTAGACAGATCTTGCAATGTAGCCCTAATTGTCCTTGAAGTCACAGCAATCCTCCTGCCTCAGTCTACTGAATTGTGAGATTACAGGCATTCACCAGGATACCCTATGCTTGCCTGTTTCTTGCTAGAAATATGAATGTATATTTTTTCTGGCCCTGTTGTTCAATTGTCTTACAGCCCAGAGTCATTGTACCTACTCTACAGAGAGTGGGAGCTAAGGTCCTGAAGGGGGAGATGAATTGCAAGGGTGCTATGGCCTGCGGTGACAGAGCAGGGACTATGAACCCTGTTCTTTGACAGATCACCAGGTCTCACATGGAAGGCCACAAAGAGAAATAGGTAATATTAAATTTGATGTAATAGCACATGTCTGAAATCTCAGCACTTGGGAAGTGGAGACAGGGAGATCAGAAGTTCAAGGTCATCTTCCTCAGCAATATACCTTTTGAGGTCAGTCTGGGCTACATAAGACCTTGCCTGAAACAAAGGTAGAGGCTGGGGAAATTGCTCATCAATTAAGAGCACTGGTTGCTCTTGCAGAGGACCTGGGTTTGGTTCCCAGTATCCACATAGTACCTAAAACTATCCTTAACTCTAGCTCCAGGTGGATCTGATGCCCTCTCCTGGCCTCCATGGACATTTCTTCCCAGGTACACTTATATGTAGTCAAAGCACTTATAAAAAATAAAAACATGGGGGCTGGAGAGATGGCCTAGCGGTTAAGAGCGCCGACCGCTCTTACAGAGGACCCAGGTTCGATCCCCAGCACCCACATGGCAGCCGAGAACCGTCTGAAGCTCCAATTCCAGGAGAACTCCAGTTCCAGGGGAATCTGAGACCCTCTTCTGACCTCCGCGGTATTGCACGACACGGGTGCACAGACTTGCATGCAGACAGTGCATTCATACACATACAGAAATAAATAAAAATTAATAAAAAAAATTAAAAAAAAATAAAAACATCTCCTCCCCCCAAAAAATAAATAAAATCAATCAATCAAACAAAAAACAAATAGTTATCATTAAGGGTTCTGCTTTAAACCCAGCCCCAGAATCTACAATGTGCCCCTGTAGGGAACACATCAAGCTTTTGAGGGAATGGGGTCAGGTTGTCATCCTCCACCTCACAGCCTAGTTTAAGTTCAGAAGCACTAACCTGGCTTCTGTCCCTTCAAGCTCTGGAGAAAGTCAGAAAAAGATAGAAAAAAACACCAAGAACCCACCATGAGGCTCCGAGCCAGTGGTTTTAATTTCCGCCCTCATCTTTCCAGATGGGTGTTATAATTCTTTCTGTCTGGTGAGGCTCAGGATGTTTAATGAACATGCCCAGATCCCATACTTAGTGTGAGATGGAGCCAAGGGGAGCACCCCTGGCTCAGATCCCCAAATGAAGTGTCCTGGCTGTTATCTCACTTCCAGCTAGCTTCCTTCTGAGAAAACGTCCAGCTCAGCTCAGCACACAGCTCTGGATCCCCAACTGCTCACTGCATTTACCACAACCTTAGAGAGGTTGAGCTAGGGTTCTGGAGTGTGGTGATGGAGCCACAAGTAGGGATATAACTCCATTCAACCAGTATTTATTGAGAGCCAGGCAATGCTCTAGATTCAACTGGAAATTGAACAGGGAAATGGAAGAATCAAGTTCTGTGGTGGTAAATGCCTGTAATCCCAGCACTTGGGAGGCTGGACCAAGAGGTTGCTACATAGCCAGAGTGTCTGCCAGAAAACAAAACAAGTAGAAGAAGTCCAGTTCCTGTTTTCATGGAGTTAGCCTTCTAGAGCCTATTAACTGCTGTTTAATTGAACTTTATGTTTTCATAAATATATTCTAGAGCTGAGCATTGTAGTGTACTTCCGTAATTTCAGCACTAGGAGGTAGAAATAGGAGGATCAGCAGTTCAAAGCCATCCTCAGCTACAAGGCAAATTTGAGGCCAGCCTGGGGTACATGAGACCCTCTCAGAAACAAAACCATAAACAAAAAATAACGGAAAGTATCCTAAAATTCTATAATCTGTGTTCTCCAATAAGGTGTTTAATGAACACTTGAACAAGAAATTATTATTTTAAATTTTTTATTATTTTTATTTGATGTGCATTATGCTCACATGTATGTAGGTATACCAGTGTCCTGCAGTGCCCTTGAAGGTCAGAAGAGGTCATCAGATACCCCTGGAACTGGAGTTACAGACAGTTGTTAGCCACCATGTGGGTGCTGGGATTCAAATCTGGGTCCGCTGCAAGAGCAGCCAGTTGCTTTTAACTGCTGAGCCATCTCTCCACCTCCTATTATTATTTTTGAGACAGTGTCTCCCTGTAGCCCCAGCTGGCCTGGAACTTGCTATGTAGAGCAGACTGGTATTGATCTCACAAAGATTCACCTACTTCTGCCTCCTGAGTGCTGAGATTAAAGATGTGTACCACCACAACTGGAAAGAAACAAATATCTTAAATTTTATTAATTCATTATTTTTACTTCTTTATGTGTATGAGTGTTTTGCCTGCTTGTATGTAAGTTCACCTGTATGTGCAATACTCTGCAGAGGACAGTACAGGACTTCAGAGCCTCTAGAACTGGAATTATGGATGGTCATTAGCTGCAATGTGGGTGCTGGGAAACTCTGGTCTTCTGGAAGAACAGCCAGTGCTCTGAACTGGTGGGCCACTTCTTCTGTCCCCAATCTCTTATTTTTATTTTACGCTTATGAGTGTATTGCCTGAATGTATGTAAGTGCACCAGTGTCAAGCAATGCCAGCTGAGGTCAGAGGAAGGCAACAATTTCCCTGGAACTGGAGTTACAGACAGTTGTTAGCTGCCACTGGGTGCTGGGAACTGAACCTCTGTTCTTTAAAAGAGAAGACAGTGCCCTTAACTGCTGGCCCATCTCTCTAGCCCAAGGAAGCAAAAGTTTTATTGAATTTAAGCCACATAAGTCACATATAGCTATTGGCTATCATACAGGACAGCACAGGACACTGACCCTAATCAGGACCGAGGTGAAGGAAACACAAGTAGAATAATTGTGTGTTGAAGAAAAAAAAATCAGAATGCAGGAAGACACCCTCTACCAGGTGCCTAATCCATTCTGATGGGTCAAGGGAAGTATGGAGAGGGCAAGTGAGGGAAATCAATTAGGACTCTGAAATGGGCACGGCCTGGGGCTCAGACACTTCAACCTACATCTTGCTTCTTGCCTCCGGTCATGACCAGTCCATCCAAGGCCAACAAGAACTCTCCTATACCACATGCAAACCTCTCAAATAATCTCAGCTGGAGCATCTGGACCCAGAGGTATCCAATCCTCAGACGAGGCCTTCCAGCCTCGGATCTATGGAAGCAGGATGTTCAGCAGCTCCTCCCTGTGGTGCCCAACCACATGGTGTTCTTCTCAATAACCCACCCCTCTCCTCAGTAAGGTCCAGGAGCCCTAGGAGCTGCTCGAGGGCCCCAAGGAGCACCTGACTAGGCTCCCTGCTCTGCCGAGGCCCCCTGAGTTCTGGCGACTGGGCCCACCCCTTTCCTTCCTCAGTCCCCTCATCCCAGTGCCCAGCTCCTGTCCCCAGGCACCCAGGCTCTCAGCAGTACTGGGTCCTAGTGAGGCTTTGCACAGCACACACAAACCCTGCAGCCAGTCTTCTGAGGCTGCCCCCAACTTCCTCCCGTGCCCCCAGCAGCCAGAGTTTTCTGGGTGCACCTGGATACCTCCCCTAGAGCACCAGCCAGATACAGACAAGGGCAGCCTTCTCTCCCCCCTCCGCCCCCCACCCCGCCACCCACTCCTTCCCCGACCAACCAGTGCATGCAGGCTTGCATGGCCAGAGTCCTGCACCGCCAGTCTGAGCATCCCTACCCGCCCCTGCCCACTGGCCAGGCTCAGGATCCCCTCTCTGTCTTGGCCCAATGACTAGGCAGTGCCAGGTACCCCCCCCCACACACACACACACACCACACACAACACCACACACACACACACAGGTGGGGTGTGCCACGTCCTGCCCCCTTCCCTCTGGTGCAAAGGGCCTAGCGGAAGTCACTCCCCTGCCCCCTCTCACAGCCCCTAACCCTAAAGGTGTGGAAATCTGGGCTCAGGCTGTTCGGAGATCTCCATTCCCTGCTGTACTCCGGAACACCTGTGACCCCCCCGTGACCACCGCGGGACCCTGTCCATAGCCCTCCAGCACTCCTGGGACGGATATTGGGAAGTGATCTGGACTTTGAAGGCCTCCTTCGCATCTGTGACCTCAGACACGTGCTCTGTAGGAGCGTCTGCATCCCAGGGGCGAGCCTTTGAATCCCTGGCAGAAAGAATCGTTTTCATCTTACCGCGGCACCCCCCAAAAAAAAAGAGGTCTTCTTTTCAGTATTTATCTATTAAACGAACTGAGCTTAAAAAAAATGATAGCGCTCAGCCACGGGATTAACCAAGAACCATTTCAGCCTTCGGTGCAGTCCATCGTGAACCGCCATTTGGGGTCTGGAGGGAAGAGCCTGCATAACCTGATCTTTTTGTTGACCCAGAGTCTGGAGCACAGAAAGCAGTCCTCTAGCAGAGCTTCTTATGGCACCACTGCTTCCTTTTCCTACCAGAGATAGAGTCGCCCTCTAGTGACACATGCTTGCTTTACCTGGACTTTGATTACCGAGATCTTTTTTTTTTTATAGTTAAAAAAATTTTTATTGGTGCTTTGTGCATTCATACACATTTCCAATTCGTTTCAGGCATATTTCCCTTCCCTTCCCCACCCCACCCACCCCATCCCGATCATGCATTTGCGCATAAACTGTCCTGCATCTTTCTCTCAGTTTTTTTTTTTTTCATTTTTTTACTATAAGATGATGATCCATGAGTCAAGCATCCTTATATGAACCAATTTGCAGCTGTTGTGCCCAAAACCCCCACAGCCCCACCATTCCAGCGGGGGTTGAGGGGTTGTATGTTCAATCAAGTTGATCAAATGAATGTCCAGGACTATATTTGCTGTAGTTTCACCATTCCGCCAATCGCACCTTACATTCTACCACGCCCCTCCCGCAAGATTGTTCCCTAGCTTAGAAAGGGGGCACAGGTGGGGTGAGAGCAAAACAGGTCCTACTTTCTCTTCTGGAGCTGTTGCTTGGATTCTTGGTCAATTTGGCTGTTTCCTTTCATGGAGCTGACCAGTTTGTCCAGGAATAACTTTCAGTCCACTAATGAGAACACAAGCAATTGATATAATATAGGTATTTAACAGCCTAATTCTGTTATGATAGGTTATTTGGTATAGACACATATGTTTGGAGATACTGTTAATCCATAAATTTACATTTTTTCCTGTTTTAATAGGACAGAGTCTTAATGTGGCATTATAACATATCCTCACCTGTAGAGGATGTAAGTCAGTTTGGCATCAGCCATGGGTTATTCCTCCAAGGAGAGGCAATAGCCAATTAGATTTTGGATATACAGGCATTATGGCTGCCTCTGTGCCACAGTATTCCAGCAGGCGGGGTGTAGCTGGTACTCGGTGGAGTCTTGCTTGACTCATGGGGAGACCCGTATTTGCTTTATTTTTGGTAGTGGCCTTTGGTAAACACTCTTGTTATTCCAGAGGCCATCTGTTAACTTGCATGTGTAGGTCTCAATACATTCTTTCCATGTTAACGTCAGGTCTTCGCAAGCAGGGCCTTACTTTGCCTCTCTTCTTGCAGGAATATTCCCAGTTTAGAGGCCAAGGAGCCTTTACCTTTGTGGGGGGCTTGGATTCCTGGCCAACATCTCCTTGGTAGGAATAACTCCATTGCTGATGTCAGAGGCCCTGTATACTATATTTGCTTAAGTGAATAGCTTTAAGACTTTAGTATTATATTTGTTCCTGAAAAGAGGAATATATCCTCTTCACAGTTCTATGTCTATTGTCAATTAAAAGAAGCAGTTTTACCAGTTTTATAAAGAGATTACCTCTATAATAGTTGTCTCCAATTTTACACTTGAGAGAGCAACCTCATCATCATAATATTTTCTCCTTTTTCTATGGGGGGAGGCAAGAAAGTCTCTCATATCAAAACCTTTGCGGGGACCTAGAACTGGTAAGTTTTCATTCGGGACTCATATAAATAGTTGTTACAAGTAGGATCCACAGACGGGGTTCGATGTTTATGGCAATCTGAGGCTTTCATTCCTTTTGATGTTCAGGACAGGTCAACCTTCAGTTGGCCCTTTTCTGGTACATCCTACTCAAGTGCAAAAGCTGTATCTGTTCTTTCTCAGCCATTCTACGTGGTGGAATTTTGTCTTGGTGGGACCCACAAATCTTTATGATACACAAGTGCTGGAGAGTTTGGGGGAAAGGTGAACATTCATCCATTGCTGGTGGGCAATGTAAGCTTCCGTACAGCCATCTATGGAACCAGTGTAGGAGAACCTTTGAATAACTCAAAATGAGCCTCCAGTTGACCCAGTCTACCCACTTCTGATAGGTATATACCACAAGATAACTATCTTACTGCCAAAGATACACTGCACAGCTTATGTTTCTTGCAGCTCTGTTCACAATAGCAAAAAGCATTGAACCCCAGGTGCCCCTCAACTACACTAGTGTATAGAGAAAATGTGGTACATGTATACAATGGAGTTCTAATGCAAGAAAAGAATGACATACATGAAACTTTGACAGGTAAATGGATGGAGTATAAGACATTATTGTTAAGGAAAGTATATACCGTCCCAGGAAAAACAACACGACAAACTGGTGTCCCCTCATAGTGGATGTTATGCTCAGGCTACCTAAAGTCCTCAGATATAAATATTTCTCGTGGAGAAGGAAGCGGAAGCCATAGTAAAGAACAACAACCACAGAAAGACTACATCAGAAAAATGACTGAAATGGTGTGACTCAGGAAGGGGGGGGGAGGGGTGGGAGAGGGACACGGGTACATATCTCGATTTATGCATATATAATTGATGTGCGTTCAACAAGTACCCATTTTACCTAGACCCACTGTCTACAGGAAACATGCTGTCTTAGGACTTAGTAAAAAGTAAATATGTGTATATCAAACCACATTGGTTACAGGGACTCTGATAAAAAACGGTAATGCATCTGAGTTAAATGGAAATATATAAATCGTGTTGTCCACATTTGTTTTACATAAAATGTTGTGTAGAGCAATAATACCTTTGGGATTGGCACACACAAATGTTCTCAATAATTTCTCTGTTGTACAGTATCACCTTGTAGCATTCTCTTTAAGATGATTTAATGTAAACATTCAGTTTGCTTCCAAGTTAATCATATCTAGTCACCCAAAAAACATGAGTGAATTGCATGAAATCTGTGCCTTGATCCACCCTATAGTTACGTATAATACAAACTGTCTTCTGGAGATTTCAGTGGTTAAAAAAAGGGGGGGGGGGAGGGGCTCAGGAGATCTCAAAAAAAAAAAAAACCTTTTTGTCAAAAACCTTGCAATTCAAATGATTAAGATCTTAACCCTTCATGTGTGTGACTCTGCTCTGGAGGCTGGGAACTGATATAAGGAAAGTTCCCGGAAGCCGGCCTTTGAGGAGGGGAGGGCTTGGCGCTCCGCAGTCCTCCTTAGGCCGCTCTGACTTGCAGATCTGCAACTTCTTGCCTCCTTTCAGCCTGTCCTTCCTCAGAGCCTACACAGCTCCTGCCACTTTGCCCTCCATCCCAGTAGGTTTCCCTCACTCCCACACCCAGACCTGGCAGCTATGGCGCCTGAGCCCCTTATGCTCTCAGATCTGACCGATCCAGCTTGAGAGGGAGCCACTGGGAAGGAGTAGCCCATGGGATCAGGAGGAGACCCAAGAAGACAGGCCCCATCCAGCTACCTGCTTGGACCCCAGCCTCAACTAGACCTGTCTCTGAGGGTGCATCCAGGCCTGGCGGGTCCTGGCTGGACCCTTCATGGAGGGCCCCAAGCCCCAGTGCCCCATTCGTTCATAAGGTCCGATTTGGCCTGCAGCCACCTAGTCAAATTGCAGGACATTTGGGGAGTTGGCTCCCCACGGGACTTGAATCTATAAGGGACCCTATGGTCAGTCCCCAGGGGTCAGCACCATCTGTAACCACTCCCTGTGGAGGACCTCCCTTGGGGACTCTAGTCTATAGGGGACCCCTAAGGTCCATAGAGGTTGGTCCCATCCATATTGACTGTGTGCACAGGGCATCCCAAGGGTCATTAGGGCCGGACCCCGTTCTTCTAGAGCCCACCCACAGCCGCCCTTTCCTTGCCAGGACAGCTTCACAGGCACCTACCAGGATACAAGGCCATGCAGCACCTATAGAGGTGGCATTTGCAGCCCTCCCATGGAGGCCAGAAGAGGGCACTGAATTCCCTGAAACTGGAGCTAGAGAGTTCCTTATTTGCCCTGTGCATGCTAGGAAGAGCTCCTGGGTCCTCGGGAAAAGCAGTTAGAGCAGTTAGTGCTCTTAACCAGTGAGCCATGTCTCTAGCCCACTGTATTTTTTTTAAGACAGAATTTCATATATCCCAGGTAGCCTACATATACTGGCTATGTAGCTGAGCCTGGCCTTGAACTCCTAATCTTCCTCCACCTCTCACATGCTGAGATTACAGGTGTGAGCCACCTAAGCAAGCACTCTACCAGCTAGGTTACAACCCCAGCCTGACAGCCTGTGTGCTGGATAGCTTTAGTGTCAACTTGACACACCTGGGTTGAGGGAGCCTCAATTGGGGAATTGGCTCCATTGGATTGGCCCATGGCCACATCTGTGGAGTATTGTCTTGATTGTAGTGCAGTGTGGGAGGGCCTGGCCCACAATGAGTGGTGCCACCCTGGGCAGGTTGTTGTGTACCGTATAAGAAGGCGGGCTGGGCATGAGCCAGGGAAGCAAGCCAGTGAACAACATTCCTCCATGGCCTGTGCTTCAGTTCCTGCCTCCAGGTTCCTGCCCTGAGTGCCTGCCTTGGGCTCCCTGAGTGATGAACTGTGACCCAGGAGATGTGAGCTGAATAAACCCTTTCCTCCCCAAGTTGGTGTTGGTCAGAGTGTTTTGTTACAGCAATGGAAGACAAACTAGAACAGCCTGTCTCCTCTTCCTCCTCCTCCTCCTCCTCCTCCTCCTCCTCTTCCTCCTCTTCTTCCTCCTCTTCCTCCTCCTCTTCCTCCTCCTCTTCCTCCTCCTCTTCCTCCTCCTCTCCTTCCATGTGTACATGTGTATATTGTGTGAATGTGTGTTTGTATGTGACTGCAAGTCCCCATGCTTCACAGAGCACTTCTGGAGGTCAAAGGACAACCTCAGGTGTCAGTCCTTGCTGTCCACCTGGTATGAGGTGGGGTCCCTTATTCATGGGCCATGACTCCTGGACATTCTCATTTCCACCCCATCTCTCTGTGCTATGCTAGGATTGCAGCCGTGGGCTTTATGTGAACTCTGGAGAATCAGAACACTGGTCCTCATACTTACATACTACACTTTATCTAGTGAGCCATCCCCCAAGCCTTGTGGGTGTTTTTTTTTTAACAGTATCTCATACAGTTCAGGCTGTTCTCAAACTTGTGGCAGTCCTCCTGTCACAGCCTCCTCAGTGCAGGCACTGGAGACCCCATATAAACAAAACACAAGAAGATACTAGTGAACAAGAGTCTGGGGTTGAAAGGTGCAGGAGATATAGGGTTTTAAAGTTGCGGGCCATAGAGAAAGAGAAAAGAGTTCTAGGACAGTGGCTGGAAAAGTCTAGGAAGGCTTCATGAACATTGGATGTGGGAGGCGGCCTCCAGGAACAGGTAGGAAGCCATCTCATCCACAAATGTGGGACATTCTGCATCATGAACAGCCTCTATGGCAGGGTTTAGAGCTTGGTCTCTATCTTGAGGCACTTGGGACCCACAGAAGGTTTTTGTACAGACGGGGGAAAGGATCTATTTTGTTGTTGTTGTTGTTGTTGTTGTTGTTTTAGAAAATGTGGTTGCTTTGTTAGGTAAGGATGAAGATATATGTTAAACATGTATTCCTGTCTGGCTTTAGGATATGATCACAATGTGAAATGGAGTTGGTGGGGTGACTAGGGGGTCCGGGAAATTATAGACCATTCTCTGATCTTTAAAAAATATTGGTGCATGCCTTTAATCCCAGCAATCAGGAGGCAGAGGCAGATGGATGTTTGTGAGTTCAGTGCCAGCCTGGTCTATTTAGTGAGTTCCAGGACAGCTGGAGCTACTGGGAGACCCTGTCTCCAAAAGACCAAAAAAATATTTTTATGTGTATGAGTGTTATGCCTGCATGTATGTAAGTGCACCCATGTTGTTCAGTGCCATCAGAGGCCAGCAAAGGATATTGGATCCCCTGAGTTTGGGGTCATTGTTAGCTGCCATGTGGGTGCTGGGAATTGAACCCAGGTCTCCTGCTAGAGCAGTCAATGCTCTTAAATGCTGAGCCTTCTCTCCAACCCTGCATTCTCTGGTCTTGAAGAGTCCCATCTGGGGACTAGTTGGGCATGAAGGACTGGACATGACATTAGTCTCCATTTTTCTCAATGAGACAGTGTTCAGGGCTGAGGCACAGGTAAGTATATTGGCTGCTGGAGTCGGGGGAAGAGGGCAGGATTCTGCTGGAAGGCCCAGAGGATGAGCCATTTAAGCAGGGTTCTGAAGCATACATAGGAGTTAACTGGGACATAGAGGGGACCAGCTTCTGTGAAGACATGAGGACACTGGTTTAGGTTCCATGTCTAGATTTGTCTAGTTTGTTTGCACAGTAGACTGGCCAAGAACATGAGAGGGAGCTAGGAGCTGGGTCTTGAATGTCACATTGGCAGTTTGGCCCTTTCTCTTGGGGGTGCTGGGGAACACTGAATGGCTTAGAGCAAGAATAAGGCTTTGCTATCATCGGAACCAGAGTTTGGGGTGAAAGTGAAGGCTTGGTATGCTGGTCTCAAAGGAGACAATGAATTTTGGACTGGGGCAGAAGCTAAAGGGGTCAAGAAGCGTGAACCATGCGGGGAAGTGTTTGTGGATTTTTCCTAGTGAAATGGGAACCAGATGGAGGAAGGAATGTGGGCTGCAGGAAGATATCTGGGAGCTCTGTAGACCTCTCTTGATCCTATCCTTCCCAATACCTCTAAGAACCAACAAGTTAGCTAGGAGTCCTGGTGAAGCTATAATCCCAGGGCTCAGGAGGCCAAGGCAGTAGGATCTCAAGTTAGAGGTTAGCCTGGGCTATACAGCAGATCCTCAAAATAAACCAGAAGCCTAAGTGGGTTGGTTGGTTTTGATCTTCTGTGTAGTCCAGGCTGGGCTCAAACTCATGATTCTCCTCTCTGGCCTCCCTAGCGCTGAGATTATAGGAGTGTACCATCATCCCACCTTGCTAACACTTTTTATAGCATGATCAGATTTTATCTGTGCCTGACATGCTCAATCAGTAGAGCATGCTGCTTCTGATTCAGGACATGGCAGGGAGTGGTTGTTTGGAATTGGATTTCTTTCTAGAATGGTGTGAGATGGAAACAAGAGACCTTGAGCTTCAGGAAGAAGGCAGACGGTAAACCGAGTCCAGAAATGGAGCTGCGTGTTTGTTGGAGACTGGTGAGATTCTGGGAGATCTGGTTCCACTGAATAGTTCTTGTGCAGCCCCCAAACCACAGCCGGAACACTGTATTTGATATCCTGGGGCTCTGGTCAGAGCCTGAGAGTAAACACCCAGTTTGTCTTTCTTGGTTTTGTTTTTGGTTTTCGGTGTTTTGAAATAGAATCTCATGTAGCCCACACTGGTCTGGAACACACTACATAGCCAAGGTTGACCTTGAACTCCCGACTCTTTGGCCTCTACCTCCCGGATGCTGGGATTACACAGGGGTGCCATCATCCAGATGCTGGGATTACACAGGGGTGCTATACCTGGATTTTTTTCGGCAGGGGGCAGCTCTTGCTGTGTTGCCTTGGTTGGCCTTGAACACACAATCCTGCCACTGTCTCTCCAGTGCTGCGATTACAGGCATCACACCTATATCTCCTCATTCTTTTCTGCATCTTTTCATCTTCTTGTCCAGTAATGGCTGAGCCCTTGCTCAGTGTCAGGCCTTATGCTAGGCAATCCTCAGGAGGGAATTAGACCCAGGTAGGGGGAGTGAACTGAGACACAGACAGCCCTGGCACAGAGGATTGGAGGTTATATTAGAATGTGAGAGCCCTAAAGAGGGGCTCCTAACCCATCCAGCAGCCATCAGGGCAGGCTTCCTGGAGGAGGAGGGAAGTTTTCTGGCAAGAAGTAGGATGTATTCTAAACCAAGAAAGTTTCCTGTGTAGAGGCTCAGCTCCCCTGGAAGCTGGGAGCAGGAACTACAGGCATGATCCCCCACACCTGACTCGTCCAGTGGGGTCATGCGGGATGAGGCAGAGCTCCAAACATCAGATTAAGTGGCTGGGGTTTCTCCTAGCAAGAAACAGGAGGGCCAGGCCCAGGTGTCAGATTTGGAAACACCATTAGAGACCCATGTTAGGGGGAGACCTCAGGCCAGGCATGAAGAAGACTGGATCTGTGATCTTTAGGGGAGAACAAGGAAAAGGGATGAGAAGGCCTTGTGATTGAGCTGAGCACTCTGGCTCTGGGCTAGCAGATGAGAGTCATCTAGCCGAATCTCCATACCAGCCTTGGAAATTGGGGAGAGTTACCCCATTTTACAGTCAAGAAACCCATGAAACTGAGGCCAGATTGCTAGTTGGGAGTAGGCAGGACCTGAGAAAAGAGAGGGGGTCCCCAGTCTCAAGGTTCTGTTTTGTCTTTGAGAAAGTCTAGTTGTGCAGCCCTGAAACTCTTGTTCTTCTTGCCACCGGCTCATGAGTGCCGGGATGACTTCTTGTGCTTCTTTTCCTAGGTATGTTTCTTTATATTTTTTGTTTTGTTTGGTTTATTTTCGTTATGTGTATGATGTTACGTCTGCATGTAGGTATGTGCACCCGTGCGTGCAATGCCGCAGCGGTCAGAAGACCGTGTCGGATTCCCCGGAACTGGAAGTTTAAAGACGGTTTTCCTCAGCCGCCAGTGGACATGTGGGTGGGATTAGAACCCAGGTCCTTGCAAGAGCGTCAGTGGGCTCTTAACCGCTAGGCCACCTCTCTGGCCCTGTTTAATTATTTTTTACACAATAGTTTTTTTTCTTTTTTTTATTTTATTTGTATGGATGTGTGGTGCTGATCATGGCATGCAGTCCCCGACGACGCCAGAAGAGGGTTTTTGGACATCTCCTGTAATTAGAGTTGATGGATGGTGTGACCCTGCCATGGGATCTATGGAATTGATCTGGGTCTTTGGGGAAGAATGCCGTGCTCTTAACTGCGAGCCATTGTTTAGTTATTTTATTTATTTATTTTTTTAATTTTATTATTTCGTGTATTGTATGAATGTACTGTCTGCATGCAAGTCGTGCAACGCCGTGTTGTGCCAACGCCGCGGAGGTCCAGAAGAGGGTCTCGGGAAATTTTCCCATCGAATGCGTCTCCTGGAATTGGAGTTCAGACGGGTCTCAGCCGCCATGTGGGTGCTTGGGATCGAACCGGGTCCTTGTAAGAGCCTCGGCCTCTTAAACCGCTAGCCATCCTCGCCCCCATATGCATGTAAGGGCAGACTAAATTTTTTTTCTTTCTTTTTTTTTTTTTTTTTCCTTTTATGGTGATAGGTCTCATGTATCCTGAGCTGCCCCAAACTCAATTTTTAGCTGAAGACATTGAACTTGTGATTTCCCTGCCTCCACTTGCTGAATGCTGGGATTATAGGCATGTGCAACTTCTCTTGACTTGGTTTGGTGCTTTGTGCATACTAGGCAAGCACTCTGCCAACTGAGTTACATCTCTAGCCCACAGACTTCAGCTACTTAGCTGTGTAAAGGAATCTTGTGTGTTCCAGCTTCTTGTTCATGCAGAAAATAATCTCCTGATTCAGAATCTCTCTGGGAATCTGCTTCTGCTTGCTTGCTTGCTTGCTTGCTTTCCTTCATATTCTCTCCCTCTTTCTCTCCCTCTTTCCCTCCCTTCCTTCCTCCTCTTTCATGTACTTTTTCTCCTCCTCCTTCTTTTTCTCCCCTCCTCCTCCTCTTCCTCCTCCTTCTCCTTCTCCCCTTCTTTGTCCTTCTCCTCTTTCTCCAATTTCTCCTCCTCTTCCTCCTCTTCTTCTTCCTCCTCCTTTTCCTCTTCTCCTCTTCCTCCTCCTCCTTCTTTCCTCCTTCCTTTTCTTTCTTTCTTTCTTTCTTTCTTTCTTCTTCTTCTTCTTCCTCTTCCTCTTCCTCTTCCTCTTCTTCTTCCTCCTCCTCCTCCTCCTTCCTCCTCCTCCTCCTCCTCCTCCTCCTTCTTCCCACTAAATGACATGGAAAATCAAAGTCATGGTCACCTGCATGACAGGCAATTGCTCTACCTCTACACTACACCCCTAGGCCTTTAAAAGTTTTTAATTCTGGGGCTAGAGAGATGGCCTAGCGGTTAAGAGCACCAACTGCTCTTGCAGAGGACCCGGGTTCGATCCCCAGCACCCACATGGCGGTTGAGAACCATCTTTAATTCCAGTTCCAGGGGAATCCAACACCCTTTTCTGACCTCTGTGGCATTGCATGACATGGGTGCACCAACCTACATGCAGACAGTACATTCATACACATAAAAAATAAATAAAATTTTAAAAAAATTATATCTGGGCTGGAGAGATTATTGAGTGGTAAGGGCATTGGCTAGTCTTGGAAAGGACCTGGGTTTGATTCCCAGAACCCACATGGCAGCTCAGTAACTCCAGGTCCAAGGGCTCCAACACCCTCTTCTAGCTTCTGTGGCATGGCACAAATGCCCACATACATACATCCAAACAAAACACCCATACTAATAAAGTAAAAATGAATTAAAAAAATTTAAGATAGCCAGGCATGGTAGTACATACCTTTAATTCCACCACCTGGGAAGGACAGGCAGGCAAATTTCTGAGATGGAGGCTAGCCTGGTCTATACAGGAAAGTCCATGCCAGCTGTGGCTACAGGGAGACCATGTCTCAAGAAAATAAAACATTAAAATAATTAAATGTTTTATCTCACAAAGATCCCACAGATCCCTCTGAGTTGCCTAAGCTGGTCTTGAACTTACAGTGATTCCCCTGCCTTTACCTTCCCAGAGCTGAGATTAGAGGCATGATGCAGCATTCCTAACTATTCTGGTTCTGATTTCTGTCTTTTGTTGTCTGATAACTTCAACAGAACTGACCAGATCTCTTGAAAAACATCAAGCCAAAAACAGTTCTGCCCCTAATAAGAAACAGCTTAGTTTCAGATTAAGTCAACTGAAAGCTTCCAAGTCCCATATGTAGTTACTGCTGAGTCACTTTAACATATTTCTCCCCTAAATACTCACAGTTGAACTTCTATTATACTTTATTTTTATTTTATATTTTGAGATAGGATCTCATGAATCCCCTGCTGGCCTGGAACTTGTTATGTAGCTGAGGCTGGTCTTGAACTCCTGATCTTCAGCTTTCACCTCCTACGTGCTGAGTTACAGGCTCTGTTCAGAACTGTTCTCAGTTCTCTGCACTTGGCTGTCTTCAAGTGCTTCTTGTTTTTCTGCTTATCCTGCAGACTTGCCCACTGTGCTATATTCTGACTCATCCTGAAGTTCTTTCATTGCTTGCTTGTTAGTTTGAGTCAAGCTCATGCTATACAGCCTTGACTGGCGTGGAATTTGCTATGTAGTCCAGGTTGGCCTTAAACTTGCAGTGGTAGAGAACTCCTGTCTGTACCTTCTGAGTACTGGGATTATATTTGTGAGCCACTGTGCTGAGCTGTGAGATTTTCTGTGGCATAAGAGCCCTGTTGAACCTGAGTCTAGGCCCTGAGGCTCTGTGAAAAATCTTTTCAGTTACATAACTGACAATGTTAAAGCACATCTCCTGCTGCTAGTGACAGAACTTGTGATGGACCAGCAGAGCCAGGAGCAATCAGTCTGATGGGAACAGGTAGAAGAGTAGGTGGGCAGGGATTCAGTGTGAAGTGACACACACACACCAAGAGGCTTGGGTCTGAGTGTGCTTTACTTTTTCATAAGCATTAGTTTTATACAGAAAAAGTTGGCAAGAGAATTGTGTTGTTTATTCATGCAATTAGCAAGATTATACAGAACTCTTGAGATCAATCATTTTGAAAGTGATAGAACTATTCATAGGAAATCAAAGATTTATGTCGCTTTTGTGCCCTGATGCGAGACTGCGGTTACCAAGTTTTGCAACATACTTTCTTGGCTAGCTTTTTGTCTTGTGATAACCTTTAGATATGAGTACGTTTTCTTTCTAATTTATAAGAATCCTTTCCTTTTGATTAATTTCTTTTTAACCTGGTCCTAACATTTCCTCCTTTGTTTGAAACAATGGCTGTGTTTAGCAGCATGAAGCTCTTGGAGAGTAATGGGCTCCTTAGGGGGTGAGAAGCACTCCTACAGGCCTGGGAAAGTTCATCCTGACCTCAGGTAGCTCTGGGAACTAATAACTCAAGGTGGGAGGGAATAGCTATGGAAACCAGACCTGTTTCAATTAGAGACTTGCTCCTGGACGGTTAACTGTTTCCTTTCTGCCATACATCATGATCCTCATAATACCATCCTAACCAATATTCTAAAGTCTGCCTAGAAATAGATGGTATGGGGCTGGAGAGATGGCCTAGCGGTTAAGAGCACCGACCGCTCTTGCAGAGGACCCGGGTTCGATCCCCAGCACCCACATGGCAGCTGAGAACCGTCTGAAACTCCAATTCCAGGAGAACTCCAGTTCCAGGGGAATCCGAGACCCTCTTCTGACCTCCGCGGCATTGCACAACACGGGTGCACAAACCTACATGCAGACAGTACATTCATACACATACCGAAATAAATCAATATAAAAAAAAAAGAATATAGATGGCATCAATTCAGTTAGTTCCCTGTAATTTAAGGGGCATCCAAAGTCTATTTCCTATAATGAAAACTGGACCATTCTTAGTCATAATTGTGAGCTGGATTTTCCGGGGAATGTTTTATTAGATAATTTAAGAAACTCCTTAACCTTATTTGGATTATAAAGTACAAATAACTTTTGCTGTGCTGCAGTTGGTCCAGGGTTTATATTTTTTTTAGGATTTCTGTACTTTATCAAAGCTTGGAGGACAGGCGGAAAAATTTGTGGGAAGCACCTTCCCTGGAAAACTCATCCATGTCCAATTTAACTCGATTTTCTGGAACTGTAAGGACTTAGAGAGACCATGTCCCAGGACTGATACCAGAGCACATGTAATAATCAGCAAAGTACAACAGACCTAAAAAGGGCTAGGAGCACACTCGCCCGAGGAGGCTAACTTCCTTGAAGCCTGCGCCTCCATGTGGTGAGCGAGTCATGCAGACTCCACTGGGGATGGTCGTGGCAAGAACTGACCTGTGATCATACAGCCTGAGAGTGGTAGAGGAGCATCCCCAGGGCCGAGAGCAGTATGCTGAGGGCCACTGGGAAACAGGCGGTACACAGGACCCCAGCAAGACATGAGCAGAACTGGAACCCAGGACCCCAGCAAGGCATGAACTGGGCTGCGGCTCAGATCTCCTCACTCTCCAAGTCCAGATGACATTCCTGAGCTATCCAGCAGCTTCCTGGGGCCCTCCTGTGCAGGATGTAGAATGAGAACGCTTTCTCTCTCTTTTTTTTTTAATTTTATTTATTTTCTATGTGTATGAATGTACTGTCTGCATGTAGGTTTGTTCACCCATGTCGTGCAATGCTGCGGAGGTCAGAAGAGGGTGTATTTCTCCTGGAGACTGGAGTTCTGGAGCTGGAGTTCTCCTGGAATTGGAGTTACAGACGGTTCTCAGCCGCCATGTGGGTGCTGGGGATCGAACCCGGGTCCTCTGCAAGAGCAGTCGGCGCTCTTAACTGCTAGGCTGTCTCTCCAGCCCAGGGAAAGCTTTCTAAAAGCAAAACCCAGCAGGGTTTCCACATGACAGGGTCTCGAGACACTGTTTTCAGCACCTATCCTATCAGCAAAAAGCAGTGGCCTGGTTTTTAAAGCTTAGGGTTCAACTTGACTTAAGATATGCCACCCTGATCTCCAACATAGTGGATGCTACCAAGTGCTCTACCACTGAGCCATGCCCCAGCCCCTCACTGTTAGATTCTAAGCAAGCTTCCTGCTGAGCTATATCCCTAGACCTTAGCTTTGCTCATTTGAATGCTTACTCTGTCTGTCCAAGGAGGATTCTTCTAGGACTTTTCTTTGATGCTGGCTGTCAGCTAGAACACACAGTGGCTTTTCCATGTGGCTCTGGCTTTTGCCTGCATGACATCTGTGTTCTGAGTGGGAGGGAACTATGTAGGAGGCCCAGGTGAACTAAACTATAGAAGGCTTCTTAGCTCAGGAGTCCTTGGATGTCACTCCTGCCTTTTATGGACCAGTAAAGTTACTGAAGCTCTTCCATATTACAGGAAGTAAGGAATTAGCACTTGCCTTTAAATGCAGGAAGTATCCTGAAGAGTCTGTTGTTTGTATCAGGTGTGGTGGCACAGACCTGTAACCTCAGCACCCTGGAGACCGAAGGAGTTCCAGGCCAACCTGGAATACATGAGATTTTATCTGAAAAAAAAATTATTTTTAATCCTAGTGATGGACTCTGGGCCTCATATATACTAGATGAGGGTTCTACCGCTAAGCTGTGTCCTCAACCCTGACCTAAAAGATTTGGATTCTACCCAGTACCATTAAAAACCTGAGCCACAGAGTGTAGGTGACATGCCGAAGGTCTAGTTACTTTTCAGGGGGCAAAGCCTAGATCTGAGGCCTAACAGTGTAGCTCTAGTCTGTGCCTATAGCTCCGAAGTAAACAGAACCAGAGATCTGAGGGTCCGGGCTGGGCTAAGATTAGCTTTTTGTTCATAAGGAGGAAACAGGACTTTTCTCTTGAAGTGGACCTCTGTTGAATGTGGCTCATCCAGCTAGGGCTGGGCTTGTTTGGGAACACTGCAGCTCTGACTGCAAAGAAGGGACTTGTGGATTTCCATACCTGATTCATAGTGAGTGCTCAGCTTGACAGCAGAGCTGACACTGTAATTCCTTCTCTGGGCTCTGGTCCCTCTGGTTGTCTCAGCTCTGTGAGACCAGGTGCTCCTTGGAACCCTCACATCCACCAGAGCAAGGTGTGTTAGTGTCTGTGGGTAGTCTGCATGAATGCACTGGGACCCTGATCTGTGACCACACTTGTCACTTCTGGCTCTAAGATAGGATCTTGTTCCTTCCTGACATCTCCTCCCTCCCCCTGCCATGACAGATGGTCCACCCCCTTTCCTCCCAGGTCTCACCCCAACTTGTGACTTCAGCCACACCTCCACTCTACTTGCAGCCCTCCCTTCCTGACCTCCTGCTCCTTTCATCTGTATCCCACCCTTGCCTGGGAGCACTTCCTGCTGTCCTCCTACCAGATTCAGCCCCCTCCTTCCACCTGGGTCCCCTGTGTGAATGCAAGTTCCCAGGAAAACCTTACACCTTCAAACTACTCTTTCTTCTACAAGGCTGATTAACTGAATTGTACTCCAGAGATTCTGGAATGTTACAGGTCCAGAGTCTATTTACCACTTATCTCAGGCTGCCTTTAACTCCTAAACAGCCATTCATTTGCCTGTCTCTGTTTCTGACTTTGCATCCTGTGATTAACAGATACAAATATTGCTTTTTAAGAAAAGTGGTGGTGGTGCAGAGGCAGATGGTGTGGGAAGGCAGAGGCAGATGGATCTCTGTGAGTTCAAGGCCAGCCTGGTGTACAGAGTGAGCTCCAAGCCAGCTGGGACTAAAGGGAGACCCTGTCTCAAAACTACCAAAAAAAAAAAAAAAAAGAAAAAGAAACTTATGAGCACACCAGCAGATCCCAGCAACCAAAATGCTAAGAATGACAGGAGATAATCGGATAGCATCTGAGACCTTTAGTATAAGCTCCCCACCTCCCCATCCCCGCTTTGCTATGACCTACTTACTGAATATATCCACCAATGTATCTGAAAAGTGTCTTGCCTTATGACTTTTCTTTGTTACAATAAAAATCCTATTAAGTGCTTCCATACTGGAACATGGTATTTGGGGGAAACATAAATCTGTGTTCCCAGGCCATGGTCACTCGCATTTGCCTCCAGAATAAACCATCCCTTTTATTCTTTTGAGATGAGAGCAGTTTATTTCCTTAAATGTTCTTGGTGTCCAGAATGGGGCCCCAAAAGAATGATCTACTTTGTCATTGTGGGAACCAACTGGACTGGCTCAGCTACCAGCCAGGGCTCCCTTGTGGCCTACAGTCCAGCATTGTCTCCTTGAATAGAAATTGGTGAGTTCTTTCTTAGGGTCCGAACCTCCCTGGATTGGTGAATCAGTGGTCCATTGGTTTATTTTGAGCTGAGGTTTTCAGGATCCTATTTGTTTAGATATTTGATAGATATTTGGTTGCTTGCTTTCAGAGTGCTTGCTTTAATGCATCCATTTTTGTTTCCTTCAGAAGTATTTTCATGGTTGCTTTAGTTTGTTTTCAGTATTGTTGGCTTCTGGACCTTTGAAGGCATTTTGGTTTTCCTTTGTGGTCACTTGTGGCTGTGTCTGTTTTTGATATGTTTTGATTTAGTGGCCTTTGTTTTCAGACACTCCTCCAATACCTATACTTCCATTTTCCCCCTGTAGTTGCTCCTGTTTATTGATCGCAATCTTGCCACCCTTATTAGGAATACCATGAGCACCTGATTATAAAGGAGCCAAAGACAAGAGGCTCTTGTTCCCTCCGCCCTTAGAGTGGAGGTGTCAGGGGAACTCCCTACCAGGCAAGGCGTAATTGCCTGAAAAGGAAAGCCAATAAACATACCCTGTTCTGGGGTCAGAAGGAACTTTAGTGGCTCATCCAAGAAGGCACACATAAGGCTTTGATCTCCCAGTGTCTCAAGACCCCTCACATTTCTATAAACGTGCAGGATAAGCCCTAGGTCCAGTGGGAGAGGATGGTCTCAGAGTGAAAGCTGAGAAAGTCCACCCCAAAAGTAGCACATAATCCAGATCCAAAACACACATTCACCAGATAGCATAGACAAGCTTGTGATTTTTCAGGACAATATAAAGTAATAAATAAAAGGGGATTATGCATGAGGCCATCTCTTGAAATGTCCTGCAAATGTGGGTCACCAGTCTTCCTGTTCAGGGAGGTCTTGGAAAGCCACTAATGGGACTTCAGCCAGTGTCCAGTCTATAAAGAGGAAAGTCTGCTCATGCTTCAGAAAAGGAAAGGAAGCTTGGTCTAACAGTATAGACTGCCATTGTTGGACTACCTGGGCCTTATCACAGAGGCCAGTGCAGGGGGATCAAGACAGGATGTGTGCTTACTAGACTTTATTTGGGGGACCATGGGAGGGAAAGACTCCAATATGGAGCAAAAGTGCAGGATTGATAGCTGTTTGGGATTGCCAAGGAGGAACCTTCGAGCACTTCCTTAAGGAAAATGTGACATCTTTTAGGAAAAAAAATCCTCCAATTCAAATGATGTGTATGTATGTATGTTTATATATATTTATGTTTATATAACTATGTATATATATGTATATATACTGTAGCAATACAAGTTGGAGAGAACAACAACAAAAGAACTGAAGAAAAAACTCTGGAAAGACTCAGAAAAAGATGCAGGACACGTATGGCAGAGTGCAGGGACTTGGCTGGGGTGGAGGACATGGAAACAGAAGTGATTCTAGATTTGATTAAGAAATGATGCCACAAGCCTACATCCTCTACAGGTTAGGAGATGTCATAAGCCACAGTAAGACCCTGTTATATTTATCAGGGGGTAAAAATGTAATTCATGAATTAACATATCATCCAAACATATGTGTCTATGCCAAAGTAACCTACCATAACTATTAGTGCTGCTTAAATACCTATATATCTAATTGCTTGTGCTTCATTAGTAGGATCGAAAGGTTTTACTCCGAACAAACTGTCAGCCCATGAAAGGAAACAACCAAGAATTGACCGGAAGTCCAAGTCAAAGGCTCCAGGAGAGAGGACAGTCTTTACTTCTCATCCACCTGTTGCCCCTTTTCTACAGCTGGGACACCAATCTGCGGAAGAGGGGGCCGTGGTAGAATGTAAAGGCTCGCGATTGGTGGTGAACGTTGTGAAACTATACAGCGAGTAGTTGGACATTCCATTTGATCAACTTGATTGACAAACAACCTGTCAACCTCCACTGAATGGTGGGACTGTGGGGGTTGGGCCACACAGTCTATAGATTGTTTTTTGCACGAAGGATGCTTATACTCAGGTTTATCACTTATCGCTGAAAAAATGGAAAAAACAAAACACCTGAAATGCGGACAGTTATGGCAGAATACCATGCTTAGCTTGGGATGGGGGGGGGTGGGGGGGAGAGGGAAAGGGAATATGCCCTGATCTGAATTGGAAAAATGATGGTAAAAATGCACAAACCATCAATAAAAATTTAAAAAAAAAAAAAAGAAATGATGTAGAACCATGGAAAAGTTTAATAACAATGAAAAATCTAATTCACTAATTTATTCTAATTGCGTTTATGAAAAAAAAAACCCTTAGAAGTTCTGTCCAAACTCAATAAATATTGGTTCCCACAACAACACACACACCACCACCAACACACACACACATCCACTAAATAAATAAATAAAAATAAATAAATAATAAAAACATTTTCTAAAGGAGTGTTGAGAACAATCACCATCTAGCACTCCAGCTAGCTTTATGTGTGATAATTATGAACTTTCAATTTGCAAGTATTTTTAAAAATGATTTTGATTAAATAAACAGCTCTCATATCAAAGGAATAAACGAGACAGTTCTTCTGGTAGACACATATGAGTAACCATTTCCCAAGAACCAGAATATAGGTTTTCTCCAAATCTGTTGCTCCAGTTATGGTAACAGGGTGGGCAGGTTTGGGTATTTAAGGGGCTAAACAGGACAAGATAAAATGCAAATAGGCTCTGAAATCTGCAACAGTCCAAACCATCCACAGTCATGGAGTGTTAATGAGTTGTCAACTTGCATGGAAATTCGTGCAAAGATGCAGAGGTTTCTGGGAACTTTCACAGATCTAACCAAAGATAACTTGGCTTTATGAGTCCCTCAATGGGGAACATTCGGTGTTCCAAAATTAATATTTTTGTGTGCAAAACTAGAAGTCCTGGGGGCTGGAGAGATGGCTTAACAATTAAGAACTCTGACTGCTCTGACAGAGGACCTGGGTTCGATTCCCAGTGCCCACATTATGGCTAACAACCAGCCATAACTCCACATTCAGCGGATCTGATGACCTCTTCTTTTTTACTTATTTATTTATTTATTTTATTTTATTTAGTTTTAATTGTATTTTTTAAACTAATTTTTTTTTTTTTTTTTTTTGTCTTTTTGAGACAGGGTCTCCCTGCAGCTCCGGCGTCCTGGAACTCACTCCGTAGACCAGGCGGGCCTCGGACTAGAGATCCGCTGTGGCCTCTGCCTCCCAAGTGCCAGGACCAAAGGCGTGCGCCCACACGCCCTGACTTTATTTATTTCTGTATGTGTAATCATTGTACTGTCCTGCATGCAAGTTTTGGGCACCCGTGTCGTGCAATGCCGCGGAGGTCAGAAGAGGTGTCGGGTTCCCCTGGAGCTAGAGTTCTCTCTGAAAATCGGAGTTTCGGACGGTTCTCTGGCCGCCTGTGGGTGCTGGGGATCGAACCCGGGTCCTCTGTAAGAGCGGTCTGCGCTCTATCCGCTAGGCCGCATCCTCAAGCCCTACTTATTTATTATTTTTATGTGTATAAGAGATACCGTCCTGCAATGTAGGTTGGTACACCCGTGGTTGGTGCAATGCGCGGAGGTCAGAAGAGGGCGTCTGATTCCCCTGGAATTGGAGTTTAAGATATGGTTTTGTAGTTGCATGTGGTTGCTGGGTATCAACCCGGTGTCTTCTGCAACAGCAGTCAGGCTTTTAATGGCTGAGCCATTTCTCCAGCCCCCTGACCTCTTCTAACCTCCTTGGTCACTGCAGGACATGAGTCACTTACCTACATGTCAAGCAATTACCATATGCATAAAATAATAATATATAATCTACTAAATAATATAATAAAAAAGAACAAACTAGTAAGTCCTGAGCAAAGAAACAAAAATAATGAATAGTAACCTACTTAATTGGAGTTTAGAAGCATCGAAGAAGAAAGTTAAAATTCAACTACAAGGAAATGAGTAAGAGTCTTTTAGAATCAGTATCAGAATTAAAGAAAGATAAAGAAAGAAATTTTAAGAGATTGTGTTGAAAACTAAAGATAATGTTGCAGAACTTTTCATCTCTTCCCTCTGCTCTATCTATTCTTCTGTGCCTTTGCCTCCTCTATCAGAAGATCTTCAACTCTTCCCCGTTTTTATCAACCTCCCATCCTACTCTTGTCCCTAGTGATGGAGAAATATTACCTAGAATTTCTAGAGGGGCAGTAAGAATTCCCCAAGAGACTTTAACAAATCTCTAGAGGAACACAATTCTATACCAAAAGAAAAAAATATTATAGCTCTTTTTAAGATCAAAACCCAAAGGAAGAGGGGGACCTAGATACTATTTATACTTGCTGGACATAAAGCAAGTTAAAATGAAGAAGGACATTTTCAGGCAGGTTATGCAGTTACCTTCAATCTTGTTATAATGGAAAGTGTTCATTTATGTGAGATTAAATCTGCTCAAATGGCTGAACTCATAACCTTAACTAGAGCATGCCTTCAGCAGACATTGCTATGGCGTCAGATGGTGTATGCACATGGTATGCTTTGTGGAACAAAGGGATTTCTCACTTCCTCTGGCCAGGCCATTTGAAATAGTCAAAAATTCTCAGAACTAGGGGATGCTATTCATTTCCCAAAACAATTAGCCATCATGAAAATCCCAGACATTCTAAAACAACTGAAGAAGGAAGGGTAAGAATTTGGCTGATAAAGGAGAGCAAAGAGAGCTGCACTGTATGGAACTGCATGTCCTGAGAGAATCTTTCCTCTTCTGTATGCCCACTTCTGATCTCCTCCTTCAGGCACAACAGACAGTGCCACAGCAAGAAAAGGACAGCTGGCAACAAAAGGGCTGTAATTTCAACTCCCAGAGTAACCTTTGATTGGGTCCAAATGGGAAGCCCNCCTGAAGATTTGGAAAAAGAAAAGGAATGGTAAAATAATGGCGACCTTAGGCAACTTAGATTTTGTCTCTGGACTTCATTATTACTCCATTTATGTATCCAATCAGATGCAATGAGAATTCATTTAAGCCATGTAACAAAAAATACAATCTACCAACTAGTGGCAATGTGTTGTCCAAATTGTAGAAAAGGGATGAGGGGTGTTCAGGATCAGCCTATATAACACAGGGGGGCCAGAACTGCAAAATGAGACCGGACAGATTAGGAAGGAAGAAAGGAAGGAGAAATAAGGGAGGGAGGAGAAAAAGAATGAGGACAGGGGGAGGAGGCGGAGGGAGGAGGGAACAAGGGAGGGAGGAGGGGAGGGAGGAGGGAAGGAGGGAGAGGAGGAGGGAGGAGAGGACAGGAGGGAGGAGGAGAGGATGGAGGAGGACAGGAGGGGAGGAGGACGGAGGGAGGGGGACAGGGAGGGAGGTAGACAGGAGGGAGGAGGACAGGATGGAGGACAGGATGCAGGAGGACAGGAAGGAGCAGGAAGGAGGGGGGACGGAGGAGGACGAGGACAGGATGGAGGATGACAGGATGTAGGAGGATAGGGGGGAGGAGGACAGGAGGGAGGAGGAACAGGAGGGAGGACGACAGGATGGAGAGGACAGGATGCAGGTAGGACAGGAGGAGGAGGAGCGGAGGGAGGAGGACAGAGGGATGAGGAAGGAGGGAGGAGGAAGGATCGCAGGAGGACAGGATGGAGGAGGACAGGAGGGAGGAGGACAGGAGGGAGGAGGACAGGAGGGAGGACGACAGGATGGAGGAGGACAGGAGGGAGGAGGACAGGAGGGAGGAGGACAGGAGGGAGGAGGACAGGAGGGAGGAGGCGGAGGGAGGAGGACGTACAGGATGGGGAGGACGGAGGGAGGAGGACAGGATGGAGGAGGACAGGATGGAGGAGGACAGGAGGGAGGAGGACAGGAGGGAGGACGACAGGAGGGAGGAGGACAGGAGGGAGGAGACGGTGAGGAGGACAGGATTGGAGGAGGGACAGGAGGGAGGAAGGACGGAGGGAGGAGGACCAGGAGGGAGGAGGACAGGATGGAGGAGGACAGGATGCAGGAGGACAGGAGGAGGGAGGAAGAAGGGACCACCCACGCACGAGGAGAGGAGGAGGAGGAAGGAGGGAGGACGAAGGAGGAGGAGGCAGGATGGAGGAAGGAAGGAGGAGGACAGGAGGGAGGCGGGCAGGAGGGAGGAGACAGGAGGGAGGAGGATATGGAGGGAGGAGGACAGGAGGGAGGAGCACCGGAGGGAGGAGGATAGGAGGGAGGACGAAGGAGGGAGGAGGAAGGCATGGAGAAGGACGGAGGGAGGAGGGAATGGAATGGAGGAGGAGGAGGGAGGACGATAGGTATGGAGGAGGACAGGATGCAGGAGGACAGGAAGGAGGAGGACAGGAGGAGGAAGGACAGGAAGGAGGAGGACAGGAGGGAGGAGGACAGGAGGGAGGACGACAGGATGGAGGAGGACAGGATGCAGGCGGAAAGGAAGGAGGAGGACAGGAGGGAGGAGGACAGGATGGAGGAGGACAGGATGGAGGAGGACAGGATGGAGGAGGACAGGACGGGCAGGAGGACAGGAATGGAGGAGGACAGGAGGGAGGAGGACAGGAGGGAGGAGGACAGGATGGAGGAGGACAGGAGGGAGGAGGACAGGAGGGAGGAGGACAGGATGGAGGAAGACAGGAGGGAGGAGGGATCCGGAGGGAGGAGGAAGGAGGGAGGAGGACAGGAGGGAGGAGGACAGGAGGGAGGAGGACAGGAGGGAGGAGGCCAGGAGGGAGGAGGACAGGGAGCAGGAGGACGGATGCAGGAGAGCAGGAGGGAGGGACAGGAGGGGGAGGAAAGGATGGGGATGGACGGATGCGGGAGGAACAGGAGGGAGGAGGTACCAGGAAGGGAGGACGATCAGGAGGGAGGAGGACGGAATGGAAGGGAGGAACAGGAGGGAGGAAGCAGGAGGGAGGAGGACAGGATGCAGGAGGACAGGAGGGAGGAGGACAGGATGCAGGGGAACAGGGGCAGGGAAGGATCAGGAGGGAGGAGGAACAGGGAGGGAGGAGGACAGGATGACAGGAAGGACAGGAGGAGGATGACAAGGATGGAGGAGGACAGGATGCAGGAGGACAGGAAGGAGGAGGACAGGAGGGAGGAGGACAGGAGGGAGGAGGACAGGAGGGAGGAGGACAGGAGGGAGGAGGACAGGAGGAGGAGGACAGGATGGAGGAGGACAGGAGGGAGGAGGACAGGAGGGAGGAGGACAGGAGGGAGGAGGACAGGAGGGAGGAGGACAGGAGGGAGGAGGAACGGAAGGAGGGAGGAAGACAGGGGGAGGAGGAACAGGATGCATGGACATGAGGGAGGAGGACAGGAGGGAGGACGACAGGATGGAGGAGGACAGGATGCACGAGGACAGGAGGGAGGAGGAACAGGAGGGAGAGGAAAGATGGAGGACATGAGGGAGGAGGACAGGAGGGAAGGGGGACAGGAGGGAGGAAGGACAGGATGCAGGAGGAAGGATAGGAGGGAGGACGACAGGAGTGAGGAGGACAGGATGGAGGAGGACTAGGAGGGGAGGACAGGGAGGGAGGCCTGACAGGAATGGAGGAGGATCAGGAATGAAGGAGGACGGAGGAGGAGGACAGGAGGGGAAGGAGGACAGGAGGAGGAGGACAGGACTCTGGAGGAGGAACAGGAGGGAGGAGGAAACAGGATGTGCGGAGGGACAGGAGGGAGGAGCAGGAGGGAGGAGCAGGAGGAGGGACGACAGGATGGAGGAGGACAGGATGCAGGAGGACAGGAAGGAGGGGACAGGAGGGAAGGACGCAGGATGGAGGACAGGATGCAGGAGGACAGGAAGGAGGGGACAGGAGGGAGGACTAACAGGAGGGCGGAGGACAGGAGGGAGGACGACAGGAGGGATGAGGACAGGAGGGAGGACGACAGGACGGAGGAGGACAGGAGGGAGGAGGACAGGATGCACGGAGGAACAGGAAGGAGGAGGACAGAGGGAGGACGACAGGAGGGAGGAGGAAGGAGGGGGAGGACGGAGGGGAGGAGGAAGGAGGGAGGAACGACAGGAGTGAGGAGGACTGGGATGGAGGAGGAAGGAGGGAGGAGGACGGTGGGAGGAGGACAGGAGGGAGGAAGGACAGGATGAGGAGGACAGGGGGAAGGAAGGACGGAGGAGGAGGACAGGAGGGGGAGGAAGGAGGGAGGAGGAACAGGAGGGAGAGGACAAGGAAGGAGGTTGGTAGGAGGGAGGAGGAAGGAGGGGGAGGAACAGGAGGGAGGAGGACAGGATGGAGGAGGACAGGATGGAAGGAGGACGGAAGGAGGAGGAACAGGGGAGGAGGACAGGATGCAGGAGGAAGGAGGAGGGAGGCAGAGAGGGAAGGATGGACAGGAGGGAGGAAGGACAGGAGGAAGAGGAACAGGATGGAGGAGGGACAGGAGGGAGGAGGACCGATGGGGAGGACAGGAGGGAGGAGGACAGACGGATGACCAGGAGGGGGGAGGACGGACTGGGGAGGGCATGGAGGGAGAGAGAGGGCATTCAGGGTCCACTCAAAAACACGTTCGTCTCTTAATCGGTTTATAACAAAGTTATGTGTGTGTGTGATAATAAGTCTTTAAAGTTTAATAAGCATTTGTCTAAAGTACCTTCCAATTCTAAATGCACTCCACATTTACCTCCACTCTGTGTGGACAGGGAAGAAGTTGACCTACCACATTCCTTATTGCATGTTTTTTAAAATTGGTCTTTGTCCGTTCAGAAGGGTACCATCGGTAGCCCAGCTGTCCTGGGAACTCATTCGTGAGACCAGGCTGTGGCTCGAACTCACAAGATCCACTGCCCTCTGCCTCCCCCAGTGAAGGATTAAAGGCGTGCGCCACATGCCGCGGCTTTTAATAGTTATTTTTTTATTTGTATTTGGTTGAGTATTTTTCTTGCAGTATTAAAGTAATAATGTGGTGTGAAATTTCAGAAGAGAGGAGGGAGAGGTGCCTGTCTCCATGTACTGACTCTCAACCATTAAAATTGCCCTGACGAGTCATACAACAAAACTTCAAATACTTGAAAACTCCTGCCAGGATTCCATCAGCCACTTTCCAGTGACACACTCTGAAAGCCCTACACTCTACTGTCAGTTTCTCAAAGTTTGGGTGAGGTGCAGAAACTCTACATTCTAGAAATTTCTAACCAGAGCAGCAGTGCTGCAGGAGTACCTGCTTCCCTGTTCTTGGGACCACTTTCAGATTTGGGAAGCTGAGCCTCACATCCACTGCATTTTACTGCCTGTGTTGCTCCCATTGCCTCCTCGTCCTCTCGTCTCGCCTCCTTCTCCTCTGGCCCTCCTGTCGCCTCCTCCTCCTCCTCTCCTCCTCCTCCTCTCTCTCCTCCTCCTCCTCTCTCTCCCTCTCCCCTCTTTTTTTTTCTTTTTTTCTCCTTTTCTCTCCTCCTCCTCCTCCTTCCTCCCTTCATCTTCTTCTCTCCTCCACCCCTTTCCTCCTCCTCCTCCTCCTCCTCTTCTCTCTCCTCCTCTCCTCCTCCAGCTTCCCTCCTCCTTCCTCTCCTCTCCTTCCCTGCTTTCCTCATCTCCTCTCTCCCTTCTCTCCTACTCTCTCTCCCTCTCCTTCATACCGCCCATCTCTCCTCTCTCTCTCTTATCTCCTCCCTACTCCACGCCTATGTCCTCGTCCTGACAAGTCTCACGCTGTAGCTCAGCGCAGTGACCTGGAGCCGTGGTTACTACAGGCTGGCTTCCCCCCCAACTCACAATCCACTGGGCAATAGAGCAGCAAAATCAGATCTGCCTCTGCCCTCAGAGCTTCGGGCTTCTGAAGCCAGCCAATCTGAAGCTCCTGAGGGAAGCCGGGGAGGGGTGCGGCTTGGCAGGCTCCCTGACACCAGCTGCATTTAGGGTCTCAGGAGTAGACACTGTGGTCTCTGTACATGGAACAGTAGTCCTAGTGGTATTGGAGGAAGATGGGACACAGAAGAGGACTCTGCCACTCATACCTAGTCCTATCTGCCAACTCTCACTCCCTGTGATCGCCCAAGTGCTCAGCCCCTTGAGAAACCCACCCTGGGTCATCCAGTTTCGAGGAGGCCAGCTACTATATTCCCTAGCCACCAGCAGGACACTACTACCTAGCTCAGCTGCACAGGCGAGTACTGGCCACAAGGAGGCACTGCTTGACCTAGGAGAATGCAGTCAAGTACATTAGAATGCCCAGTTCCTAGCAGATCATGGCTCCTCTGCCTACTGGCCTCGGCCTAGGTTCCTGCTGTTAACGCCACCTGACCAAGGGAACCCTCCCAGCCCACCTGGCTCTGCATTAAATAATTTTTCTAACTTCTCTGCAGCCCCACTTCTCTTGATTTTTTTTTTTTTTTTTTTCTTGAAATCTCTTTCAGGCAGCATAACTTTTGAACAAGAAAGAGGTGAATATCAGATCAGTACTAGCTGTGTGGTTTGAATAGGAGACCCACCTTCTCTGAGTCTTGGTTTCTTCCTTGTAAACAGACTATCACCTGCTCTTGTGGAGCTAAGGGGATGGGAGTGCCCCCAGAAGGCTGCCTAAATCTCACTTGCTTATGTCTGCTCATGGCTACCAGCCTCAGCCTCACCATGGCGAATAATAAATATAATAAAATAAATAAATAAATTAAATAAATAAATGAAATAGAAGTGAGCTAGTGATAGAAAAGAACCCCACTGAGAACTGAAGAGAAATGGCTAAGGCCATCACTGAGCCCCTAGATCCAGCCCAACCTGTCATTTTCACCAAGAAATCCTCCTTTGTACTTACACCAGCTGACAGTCTTTCTGTGACATTCAAGAATCCTCAACCTGGAGAGAGGGTCAGCACTTAAGAGCAACGGCGCTCCTGTACAGACGACACTGGAGTTCGAGTTCCCAAACCACCACCACGGCAGCTAACAAACTCATCTTAAATCCAATTCCGGGGATCCAAGCCTCTTCTGACCTCCACAGACATTGCACTGACAAGAGCTCACTTACATCCGTGTAGGAAATATCAATTATACACACTAATATAAAAATAAAATACAATAATAAAAATGTGAAATAAAATACTTCAAAAGAGACTGATAAGTACTGATTGTTTACTAATGTTAACGTCCCTGAATTCTTTATATACTTGTAGCAATGGGCTTTTTCCAATGCAGTTAGAAATTTATTTTTTATATTGTTGTTTGTTTCTACAGCATCTAATGAGCCAACAAGGCCTTATATGGACCAGGAAGTGTCTATCAGCTGAGCCATGCCCCCAGCTCCTCTCTAGCAGATTCCTGGCAAGTGCTTTATAACTGAACCACACACCCAAACCTTTTGTTTAGATTTTGAGACAGGGTCTTACCATGTAGCCCTGACTAGCCTCAATTTATGCATGTTACCAAATATCCCAAGGACTGGGGTTTATAGGCATCTAGCACCAGTCGGGCAGAAAAATAACATCCTAAAATTTTTTATTTATTGTTTTAATCTTCATGGGTATGGTGGAACTGTTAGTATGTAGCCGTTGCACCCATGTCATGCCACCAGAGTCAGAAGAGGGACCGATCCTTGGAATTAGGACTTGTTGTTAGCCACCATCAGGTTCTGGGGAACATGACCAGGTCTTCTGCAAAGGAGACCAAGGGCTCTTAACCAATGAGACGTCATTTTCCATCCCCCCAATTCACAATGTGGTTTTAAAATACATTTTGGCTGGTGTGTGGGTTTGGCACATGAGGGAGTGTTGTGGGCCGGAGACACATACAGAGGCCAGAGGAGGCACTACTTGCTCGATCACTTTCCACCGTTCTTTTGGCTGGAGACAGGGTCTGCCAACTAACCTGAGCTCCTCGCGGGGTTTATTGCTGGCCAGCGAGCTCTGCCTGTGTCTGGCCCCTCAGTGCTTCGTGTTACAGGACACAGTGGCCAACCAGCTTTTGAATGGGGCACGTATATTCCCAGCAAGGATATCTTTGAATCGCCATTGCCAACTTGAATGACACCATAATGCGCTGTCCATTGAGACTGGAACATTGGACAATGTTGGATAAAAATAGTCAAACCAAAATCGTTTAGTATTGCCAGAAAGAATCATAAAATAGAAGTTAACTCTTAAACTTTAGAACGCGAGTGGTGAGGGGCTGGAGAGATGCTGGCCTAGTGGTTAAGAGCGCGACTGCCATCGCAGAGGACCCGGGTTTCAATCCAGCACACCACATGGCAGCTGAGAACCAGCTTTTAACTCCATTCCAGGGGAATCTACAACCTCTTCTGACCTCATGGGCATTGCATGACATGGTGCACAAACCTACATGTCAGACAGTAATTCATACACATAAAAAATAAATAAAATTTAAAAAAGTTTAAAAAAAAAGAACTCTGACTGTCACAGAGCTTCCTAGAGCCTTCCGGGCCACATAGTAGTATTTATATCATCTGGAATTTGGGTCCACCAAAGTTACTCCTATGAATTGGAGTTCATATGACCAGTGGCTTTCATTAGGTCTATTCTGGGAAGTATCCAGCTGCATTTACAGGGCAAATGGTCATTAGGGAAGGTTATACTGTGGACAGGAAGCACAGGCAGCTGCAATAGCTTAACCGTTATATCCAGGAATCTGCCGTAGCTTATCATCTCCAGTATCAATGGACAACACAGTATCTAATTGTTGGACCCAGTTAAAATTCTTCCCTTTTCCTTAGTGGGAAAAATCCCTATTGCTTGGAATATAAGGGTTGTGGCTCTAACATAGATAACCTGGAAAGGGAACTCCCTTAGGAAGATTTAAATTATGACTCTGCCAGTCCAAAACATGAGATTTTTCTTTATCCAAAGTGAACTAAATAATAAGAGAGTCCGTGTCTCTGGAAGGTAGTGAAGAATTTGAATCTTTCCAAGAATAAAGACTTGTTCAAGTAAGATGGGAGTTTTTAGGTAAACAGGTAAGCATAACAAAAACATGGTTAATCAAAAGGGTATAGAGTTATAAGGTTAGCATAAATTTCATCATGTATGAAGGTATACTAAAGAAATTCTCCAGTCTTTCAAAAATTGAATAATTAATATAGTATATATATATGAGGATATATATGTGTGTGTGTGTGTGTGGTGTGTGTTTAGGGTTTTAGTTGCATTGTATGAGGTTCTTGATTGACAATGGAATCAAAAGTGAGTATCATCTAGCTTTTCTGACGTCTACGTGGACATGTCCTCAGGAAGACTTGATGCGAGTTTGAATCCAAGAGCTGACCCCACTGAAGTTTAACAGCACAGGAGGAAGTTATAAGTCCTGGTAAGGTCGTTTCCAATGAGCTGGAGAGAGTCCTTGATGTCATGTCCTTTCCAACAGATGAAATTAATCTCAGTTTTAGTTTTTTATATCAGCTCCTTGTCTCTCTGGAGGCAACTGTGGAGTTCTGCACAGCCATTTTGAATTTTTAGTTATTTCCATAAGTCCCTTAAAATGTGGAATAGTATCTCCCTTTAACAGAGATCCATGTGTCATAGGGCATCAGTGACTCTTTTCTTGTTGAGACAGGGTTTTCTGTGAGCGACTGCCTGAAAGTCATTATGTGGACTGGGTGGCTTTCTACTCACGAATCCACCCCCTCTACCTCCTGAGTGCTGTGTGATAAAGGCCTGTGCCACCATGCTCGGCCCTGACTATTTCAAAAGGAGATTTTGATGTTTTTCCAAAGGGGCATATTTAGGGGAACTAATGGAATTAACTTTGGCCAAGGAAGGCCACAAAGTTTACACAGTGCCATTTTGTTCACTCAACCGATTCAGAGGTGTTGGAAAGACTTCCTAAATCAGACAGCAGTGCACAAGAATAAGATCGACAAATTGGACAAATGGGACCTCATTCACTCAAAAGCTTCTGTACATCAAAGGAAGCAATAAGGAAGTGAGGGAGAAAACCCACAAGATGGGAGGAAACCTTCACAGCAGATACATCTGACAAAGCATTAATTTCCAGAGTATACAAGCTACTCAAAAAACAAAGAAGAAAGAAAACAAATGAATCATTCAAAAGATGGAGCAAAGATCTGAATAGAGACTTCACAGAGGAGGAGTTAGAGATGGCCGAGAAACATCTTAAGAAGTGTTCAACATCTCTGATAATTAAGGAAATGCAAATTAAAACCACTCTGAGATACCACCTTACTCCAATAAGACTGGCTAGGATCAGGAACATGAATGATACCAAGTGCTGGAGAGGTTGTGGGGAAAGGGGAACACCTGGTAGAACAATCCATTGCTGATGTCAGAGCTCCTGTATTAATATATTTTGCCTGAGTGCATAGCCCTAGGACTTTTGTCTTTTTGAGACAGGGTCTCCTGCAGCTCCGGCCGTCCTGGAACTCACTCCGTAGACCAGGCTGGCCTCGGACTCAGAGATCCGCGTGCCTCTGCCTCCCAAGTGCCAGGACCAAAGGCGTGCGCCACCACGCCCGGCATTTATTTATTTCTGTATGTGTATCAATGTACTGTCTGCATGCAAGTTTGTGCACCCGTGTCGTGCAATGCCGCGGAGGTCAGAAGAGGGTGTCGGGTTCCCCTGGAGCTAGAGTTCTCCTGGAATCGGAGTTTCAGACGGTTCTCGGCCGCCATGTGGGTGCTGGGGATCGAACCCGGGTCCTCTGTAAGAGCGGTCTGCGCTCTTAACCGCTAGGCCATCTCTCCAGCCCTACTTATTTATTATTTTTATGTGTATAAGTATACCGTCTGCATGTAGGTTGGTACACCCGTGTTGTGCAATGCCGCGGAGGTCAGAAGAGGGCGTCTGATTCCCCTGGAACTGGAGTTAAAGATGGTTTTTAGCTGCCATGTGGGTGCTGGGAATCAAACCCGGGTCCTCTGCAACAGCAGTCAGCGCTTTTAATGGCTGAGCCATTTCTCCAGCCCCCCATGACCTCTTCTGACCTCCTTGGTCACTGCAGGACATGAGTACACTTACCTACATGCAAGCAATATACTCATATGCATAAAATAAAAATAATATATAATCTACTAAATAATAATAATAAAAAAGAACAAAACTAGTAAGTCCTGAGCAATAGAACAAAAAATAATGAATAGGTAACCTACTTTAATTGGAGTTTAGAAGCATCTAAGAGAAGAAATTTAAAAATTGCTAACTTACAAGGAGATGAGTAAGAGTCTTTTAGAAACAGTATCAGAATTAAAGAAAGATAAAGAAAGAAAATTTTAAGAGATTGTGTTGAAAACTAAAGATAAATGTTGCAGAACTTTTCATCTCTTCCCTCTGCTCCTATCTATTCTTCTGTGCCTTTGCCTCCTCTATCAGAAGATCTTCAACTCCCCCGTTTTTATCACCTCCCATCCTACTCTTGTCCCTAGTGATGGAGAAATATTACCTAGAATTTCTAGAGGGGCAGTAAGAATTCCCCAAGAGACTTTAACAAATCTCTAGAGGAACACAATTCTATACCAAAAGAAAAAAATATTATAGCTCTTTTTAAGATAAAACCCAAAGGAAGAGGGGACCTAGATACTATTTATACTTGCTGGACATAAAGCAAGTTAAAATGAAGAAGGACATTTTCAGGCAGGTTATGCAGTTACCTTCAATCTTGTTATAATGGAAAGTGTTCATTTATGTGAGATTAAATCTGCTCAAATGGCTGAACTCATAACCTTAACTAGAGCATGCCCTTTAGCAGACAATTGCTATGCATTCAGAGTGGTGTATGCACATGGCATGCTTTGGGAACAAAGGATTTCTCACTTCCTCTGGCCAGGCCATTTGAAATAGTCAAAAATTCTCAGAACTAGGGGATGCTATTCATTTCCCAAAACAATTAGCCATCATGAAAATCCCAGACATTCTAAAACAACTGAAGAAGGAAAGGGTAATAATTTGGCTGATAAAGGAGAGCAAAGAGAGCTGCACTGTATGGAACTGCATGTCCTGAGAGAATCTTTCCTCTTCTGTATGCCCACTTCTGATCTCCTCCTTCAGGCACAACAGACAGTGCCACAGCAAGAAAAGGACAGCTGGCAACAAAAGGGCTGTAATTTCAACTCCCAGAGTAACCTTTGATTGGGTCCAAATGGGAAGCCCACAATATGCCTAAGTAAACAACTGCACCTGAAAAAAATGATTTCTTAGAGTAAACGGTATTTTCGGAAGCTCTCTTTAACGATAGCTCACAAGTATATTCAACATGTTCTGTCTGCCACAAACACAATCCTGATAAGCCATTTCATGTGACACAAGGACATTTCCCTCTACCAAATGGGGGATTTGAAACCTAGACATTAGTCTTTATCCAAATGCTTCCAACGCAAGGATATAGGTATGTTTTGGCACTAATTTGCATGTTTTCCATCCAGTTGAAGCTTTCCCTTGCCAGAAAGCTACTGCCTTAGCAGTAGGAAAAATTCTATTAGAAAAAAAATTATTCCTCTTTGGAGCACCTGGCTGAATTACATAGGGATTATGGAACTCATTTCACCGGACAAGTGTTTAAATCTATTTACAAATTTGGCCATTTATAGAACATTTTCACTGTGCAATTTCCTCTGAATCGGTTGAGTGAACAAATGGCACTGTGTAAACTTTTGGCCTTCCTTGGCCAAAAGGTTTTCCATTAGTTCCCCTAAATATGCCCCTTTGGAAAACATCAAATATCTCCTTTTGAAATAGTCAGGGCCAGGCATGGTGGCACAGGCCTTTAATCACAGCACTCAGGAGGTAGAGGTGGGTGGATTCTGTGAGTTAAAAGCCACCCAGTTCCACATAATGACTTTCAGGCCAGGTAGGGCTACAGAAAGACCCTGTCTCAAAAAGAAAAGAAGTCACTGGATGCCCTATGACAATGGATCTCTGTTAAAGGGAGATACTATTCACTATTTTAAGGGACTTATGGAAATAACTAAAAATTCAAAATTGGCTGTAGAATCTTTCCACAGTGTGCTCCAGAGAGACAAGGAGCTGAATAAACTAAAACTGGATAATTTCATCTGTTGGAAAGGACATGACATCAAGGACTCTCTCCAGTCTCATTGGAAACGACCTTACCAGAGACTTATAACTTCCTCCTGTGCTGTTAAACTTCAGTGGGGTCAGCTCTTGGATTCAAACTCGCATCAAGTCTTCCTGAGGACATGTCCACGTAGACGTCAGAAAAGCTAGATGATACTCACTTTTGATTCCATTGTCAATCAAGAACCATAAGTAAATGAACTAAAACCCTAACACACGCACACACACACATATATATATATATATATATTCAAATTTTTTGAGAGACTGGAGAATTTCTTTAGTATACCTTCATATATGATGAATTTAATGCTAAACTTTATAACTCTATACCCTTTTGTTAACCATGTTTTTGTTATGCTTACCTGTTTACCTAAAAACTCCCATCTTACTTGAACAAGTCTTTATTCTTGGAAAGATTCAAATTCTTCACTACTTCCAAGACAGGACTCTCTTATTATTTAGTTCAATTTGGATAAAGAAAAATCTCATGTTTTGGACTGGCAGAGTCATAATTTAAATCTTCCTAAGGGAGTTCCCTTTCCAGGTTATCTATGTTAGAGCCACAACCCTTATATTCCAAGCAATAGGGATTTTTCCCACAAAGGAAAAGGGAAGAATTTTGACTGGGTCCATACAATTAGAGTACTGCGTTGTCATTGATACTGGTAATGATAAGCTATGGCAGATTCCTGGATATAACGGTTAAGCTATTGCAGCTGCCTGTGTTTCCTGTCACAGTATAACCTTCCCTAATGACCATTTGCCCTGTAAATGCAGCTGGATACTTCCCAGAATAGACCTAATGAAAGCCACTGGTCATATGAACTCCAATTCATAGGAGTAATTTGGTGGACCCAAATTCCAGATGATATAAATACTACTATGTGGCCCGGAAGGCTCTAGGAAGCTCTGTGACACAGTCAGAGTTCTTTTTTTTTAAACTTTTTAAAATTTTATTTATTTTTTATGTGTATGAATGTACTGTCTGCATGTAGGTTTGTGCATCCGTGTCGTGCAATGCCATGGAGGTCAGAAGAGGGTGTAGGATTCCCCTGGAACTGGAGTTAAAGATGGTTCTCAGCTGCCATGTGGGTGCTGGGGATTGAACCCGGGTCCTCTGCAAGAGCAGTCAGCGCTCTTAACCACTAGGCCAGGACATCTCTCCAGCCCCTCACACTCAGAGTTCTTAAAGTTTAAGAGTAACTTCTATTTTATTGATTCTTGTACGGAATACTAAAAGATTTTGGTTTGACTATTTTTATCCAAATTGTACAATAGTTATCAGTCTCAAATGGAAACAGCATTTATGGTGGATTAATTAAGTTGGCCAAATGTGAGATTCAAAAGATACCTTGCTGGGAATATAAGTGCCCATATAAAAGCTGGGTGTGGCTACTTGTGCCTGTAACCACAGCACTGGGGTGCAGAACAGGCAGAGCTCGCTGGCCAGCAAGTAAAACAGCGAGCTTCAGGTTCAGTGAGAGACCCTGTCTCAGAAAAAGAAGGTGGAAAGTGACAGAGGAAGATGTCCTCCTCTGGCCTCTGTATGTGTATCTAGGCCACAAACACTCCCTCATGTGCACAAACACCACACACAAAGCAATAATGTATTTTTAAAAACATTGTGATTTGGGGGGATGGAAATGACGTCTCATTGGTTAAGAGCCCTTGGTGCCCTTGCAGAAGACCTGGGTTCATTTCCCAGAACCTGAATGGTGGCTAACAACAGTCCCTAATTCCAAGGGATCAGGTCCCTCTTCTGACCTCTGTGGACATGACATGGGTGCAACTGGCTACATACTAACAGTCCACCATACCCATGAAATTAAAATAATAAATAAAAAATTTTAGATGTGATTTTCTGCCAGACATGGTGATACATGCTATAACCCCAGTCCTTGGGATATTGAAACATGCATAAATCTGAGGCTAGTCAGGGCTACATGGTAAGACCCTGTCTCAAAATCTAAACAAAAGGTTTGGGTGTGTGGTTCAGTTATAAAGCACTTGCCAGGAATCTGCTAGAGAGGAGCTGGGGGCATGGCTCAGTGTTAGAGCACTTTCCTGGTCCATATAAGGCCTTGGGTTGGCTCATTAGTGCTGTAGAAACAAACAAACAATAAAAATAAATTTCTAACTCATTGGAAAAAGTCCCATGTGCTTACAAAGTATATAAGAATTCAGGGACGTTAACATTTAGTAAACATCAGTACTTATCAGTACTCTTTTTGAAGGTATTTATATTTTCACTATTTTTATATTGTATTTATTTTTATTTTATGTGTATAATTGATATTTCCTACACGGATGTAAGTGAGCTCTTGTCATGCAATGTCTGTGGAGGTCAGAAGAGGGCATTGGATTCCCCAGAACTGGATTTACAGATGATTGTTAGCTGCCATAGGGGTGGTGGGAACCAAACCTGTGTCCTCTACAAGAGCTGCCAGTGCTCTTAAGTGCTGAGCCATCTCTCCAGGTTGAGGATTCTTGAATGTCACAGAAAGACTGTCAGCTGGTGTAAGTACAAAGGAGGATTTCTTGGTGAAAATGACAGGTTGGGCTGGATCTAGGGGCTCAGTGATGGCCTTAGCCATTTCTCTTCAGTTCTCAGTGGGGTTCTTTTCTATCACTAGCTCACTTTCTATTTATTTATTTATTTATTTATTTATTTATTTATTTATTTATTTATTCGCCATGGTGAGGCTGAGGCTGGTAGCCATGAGCAGACATAAGCAAGTGAGATTTAGGCAGCCTTCTGGGGGCACTCCCATCCCCTTAGCTCCACAAGAGCAGGTGATAGGTCTGTTTACAAGGAAAGAAACCAAGACTCAGAGAAGTTGGGTCTCCTATTCAAGACCACACAGCTAGTAGCTGATCTGAATTCACCTCTTTCTTGTTCAAAAGTTATGCTGTGCCTGAGATGATTTGAACAAGAGAAGTGGGGCTGCAAGAGAAGTAGAAAAATTATTTAATGCAGAGCCAGGTGGGCTGGGAGGGTTCCCTTGGTCAGGTGGCGTTAAAGCAGGAACAGCAGCCGAGGCAGTAGGCAGAGGAGCCATGATATGACTAGGAACTGGGCATTCTAATGTACTTGACTGCATTCTCCTAGGTCAAGCAGTGCCTCCTTGTGGCCAGTACTCGCCTGTGCAGCTGAGCTAGGTAGTAGTGTCCTGCTGGTGGCTAGGGAATATAGTAGCTGGCCTCCTCGAAACTGGATGACCCAGGGTGGGTTTCTCAAGGGGCTGAGCACTTGGGCGATCACAGGGAGTGAGAGTTGGCAGATAGGACTAGGTATGAGTGGCAGAGTCCTCTTCTGTGTCCCATCTTCCTCCAATACCACTAGGACTACTGTTCCATGTACAGAGACCACAGTGTCTACTCCTGAGACCCTAAATGTAGCTGGTGTCAGGGAGCCTGCCAAGCCGCACCCCTCCCCGGCTTCCCTCAGGAGCTTCAGATTGGCTGGCTTCAGAAGCCCGAAGCTCTGAGGGCAGAGGCAGATCTGATTTTGCTGCTCTATTGCCCAGTGGATTGTGAGTTGGAAGCCAGCCTGTAGTACACGGCTCCAGGTCAGCCTGAGCTACAGCGTGAGACTTTGTCAGGAGAGGACATAGGGCTGGGGGTAGGAGGGAAGAGGGAGAGGGAGGAGAAGCAGGAGGAGGAGGAGGAGGAGGAGGAGGAGGAGGAGGAGGAGGAGGACGAGGAGGAGGAGGACGAGGACGAGGACGAGGACGAGGAGGACGAGGAGGCAATGGGAGCAACACAGGCAGTAAAATGCAGTGGATGTGAGGCTCAGCTTCCCAAATCTGAAAGTGGTCCCAAGAACGGGGAAGCAGGTCCTCCTGCAGCAATGCTGCTCTGGTTAGAAATTGCTAGAATATAGAGTTTCTGCACCTCACCCAAACTTTGAGAAACTGACAGTAGAGTGTAGGGCTTTCAGAGTGTGTCACTGGAAAGTGGCTGATGGAATCCTGGCAGGAGTTTTCAAGTATTCTCTCCCTCCTGTCCTCCTCCTCTCCTCCCTCCTGTCCTCCTCCCTCCTGTCCTCCTCCCTCTCTGTCCTCCTCTCTCCTTCTTCCCTCCCTCCCTTATTTCCTCCTTCTTCCTTCCTAATCTGTCCGGTCTCATTTTGCAGTTCTGGCCCCCCTGTGTTATATAGGCTGATCCTGAAACACCCTCATCCNCCATTTATAGAACATTTTCACTGTGCAATTTCCTCTGAATCGGTTGAGTGAACAAATGGCACTGTGTAAACTTTTGGCCTTCCTTGGCCAAAAGGTTTTCCATTAGTTCCCCTAAATATGCCCCTTTGGAAAACATCAAATATCTCCTTTTTGAAATTAGTCAGGCCAGGCATGGTGGCACAGGCCTTAATCACAGCATCAGGAAGGTATGAGGGCGGTGGATTCTGTGATTTTGTTTCAAAGCCACCCAGTTCCACATAATGACTTTCAGGCCAGGTAGACTAGGCTACAGAAAGACCCTGTCTCAAACAAAGGAAAAGAAGTCACTGGATTCCTCTGACAATGGATCTCTGTTAAAGGGAGATACTATTCACTATTTTAAGGGACTTATGGAAATAACTAAAAATTCAAAATTGGCTGTAGAATCTTTCCACAGTGTGCTCCAGAGAGACAAGGAGCTGAATAAACTAAAACTGGATAATTTCATCTGTTGGAAAGGACATGACATCAAGGACTCTCTCCAGTCTCATTGGAAACGACCTTACCAGGGACTTATAACTTCCTCCTGTGCTGTTAAACTTCAGTGGGGTCAGCTCTTGGATTCAAAAAAAAAAACTCGCATCAAGGTCCTTCCTGAGGACAGTCACGTAGACGTCCGGAAAAAGCTAGATGATACTAAAATTTTGATTCCAGTGGTCAATCAAGAACCATTAAGTACCATGAACTTAACACCCTCACACACAATCACACCACACCACACACACCACATATATATATCTACTTATATATATATATATATCTATATATATATATTCAAATTTTTTGAGAGACTGGAGAGAATAGAATTTCTTTAGTATATTCCTTATGATGAATTTAATGCTAACCTTTATAAACTCTCATTACCATTTTGAAACCATGTTTTTTGTTATGCCTTACCTGTTATTTAACTAAAACACTAACATCTTACTTGACCAACAAGTATCTTATTCTTGGAAAAACACTATCCCACAAAATTATTCCACCTAACTCCAAGACCCCAGACTATCTTATTTATTAGTTCACCTTTGATTACAAGAGAAAGACAAGAAACCAATCTCATGTTTTGCGGACTGGCAGACGTCATAATTTAATTAACTCTTCCAAAGGGAGTTACCTTTACAGGTTATATATCGTTAGAGCAAACCAACCACAATTATACTTTAAAGCAAATACGGGAATTTTACCCACTACAGGAGGAGGAAAATGGGAAGAATTTCGATGGTTAATAACCAATTGAGCAGCCTTATGTGTTGTCATTGATACTGGTAATGATAAGCTATGGCAGATTCCTGGATATAACGGTTAAGCTATTGCAGCTGCCTGTGTTTCCTGTCACAGTATAACCTTCCCTAATGACCATTTGCCCTGTAAATGCAGCTGGATACTTCCCAGAATAGACCTAATGAAAGCCACTGGTCACATGAACTCCAGTTCATAGGAGGAATTTGGTGGACCCAAATTCCAGATGATATAAATACTACTATGTGGCCCGGAAGGATATCGGCCACAGTCTGTGACACAGTCAGAGTTTTTTTTTTTAACATTTCTTAAAAATTTTATTTATTTTTTATGTTGTATGAATGTTTAATGTCTTAACTGTAGGTTTTGTGCACTCGTGTCGTGCCATGCCATGGAGGTCAGAAAGAGGGTGTCATAGGACTCCCCTGGAAACTGGAGTTAAAGATGGTTCTTCAGGCCCGCCCGTGGGTGCTGAGGGATGACCCGGGTCCTCTGGGCATCACAAAGAAGCAGTCCAGAGCCTCTTAACCACTAGGCCATGACATTCTCTCCAGCCACCTCACACTCAGGTTCTTAAAAGTTTAAGAGTAGTACAATTATATTTTATTGATTCTTGTATGGACAATACTTAAAATTTTGTTTTGACTATTTTATCCAAATTGTACCAATTAGTATAAGGTCTAAAATGGAAAAAGAATTTATCGGCTTGGAATTAATTCACATGTTGGCCAATTGTGAGTTCAAAAGTGGATACCTTGCTGGGGAATATAAGAATGCCCAATATAAAAGCTGGGTTGTGGTACTTGTGCAACTGTAACGACAGCACTGGGGTGCAGAACAGGCAGAGCTCGCTGGCCAGCAAGTAAAACAGCGAGCTTCAGGTTCACCCCCGTGAGCCCCAGACCCCTGTCTCAGAAAAAGAAGGTGGAAAAATTGACAGAGGAAGATGTCCTCCTCTGGCCTCGTATTGTGTATCCAGGCCACAAACACTCCCTCATGTGCACAAACACCACCACACATAATGCAATAATGATTTTTTAAAACATTTGTGCATTTGGGGGGATGGAAAAATGAGTCTCTTGGTTAAGAGCACTTGGTTTTTGCCCTTGCAGAGACCTGGGTTCATTTCCCAGAACCTGATGGTGGCTACCAACAGTCCCCTCATTCCAAGGGAATCAGGTCCCTCTTCTGCCTCTGTGGCGCATGGACATGGTGCAACGGTAACTCACAGCCTTCTACCCCACAGTCACCATACCATTAAATTAAATAATAAATAAAAATTTTAGATGTGATTTTCTGCCAGACATGGTGAAGATGCTAAAACCACAGTCCTGGCGATATTGAAACATGCCTTAAAAATGAGGCTAGTCAGGGCTACATTGCGTAAGACCCTGTCTCAAAATCTAAACAAAAGGTTTGGGTGTGTGGTTCAGTTATAAAGCACTTGCCAGGAATCTGCTAGAGAGGAGCTGGCGCTGGCCTGACAGTGTTAGAGCACTTCTTCCCTGGTACTATAGGCCTGGTTTGGTCATTAGTGCTGGTAGTAGAAACAAACAAACAATAAACATAAATTTCTAACTCATTTGGAAACAAGTCCCCATGTGCTTACAAAGTTGTATAAGCAATTCCCAGGGACGTAAACATTTAGTAAACATCAGCTACCTTACAGTACTCTTTTTTGAACCCGGGTCTTATTTATATTTTCATATTTTTATATATGTTTATTTATTTTTAATTTTATGTGTATAATTGCTATTTCCTACAAGCTATGTAATCGTTTGCGCTCTTGTCATGACAATGTATGTGGACTGGTCCGGAAGAGGGATTTTTTCTTGGTTCCCCAGAAACTGGATTTACAGATGCTTGTTAGCTGACTAGGGTGGTGCTGGGAAACCAAACCTGTGTCCTCTACAAAGTCCAGGCCAGGCCCTTAAGTGTGAGCCATCTCTCCAGGTTTGATGGATTCTTGTATCCCTGTCACAGAAAAAAACGACTGTAAGAGATGGTTCTGTGTCTTTTTGGTTTTGTTCGTATTTTGTCTTGTTGTAATACAAAGCGGAGGATTTCTTGGTTGCTGATGAAAATACAGGTTGGGATGCCGAATTTTCTGCGTGGGTACTCAGTGATGGCCGTAGCAAATTGACATCTTCAGTTCGAAGTGGCCCGGTTCTTGGCTTCCACTAGCTCCACCTTTTATTTATTTTTATTTATTTTTTATTATTTATTTATTTATTTATTTATTTCGCATGGTGAGGCTGACGGTGGTTAGCCATGAGCAGACATAAGCAAGTGAGATTTAGGCAGCCTTCTGGGGGCACTCCCATCCCCTTAGCTCCACAAGAGCAGGTGATAGGTCTGTTTACAAGGAAAGAAACCAAGACTCAGAGAAGTTGGGTCTCCTATTCAAGACCACACAGCTAGTAGCTGATCTGAATTCACCTCTTTCTTGTTCAAAAGTTATGCTGTGCCTGAGATGATTTGAACAAGAGAAGTGGGCGGAATTGCAAGAGACGTAGAGAAAAAATATTTTAAGCCCGAGGCCAGGTGGTGCTGGCGAGGGGGCTCCCTTGGGTTCGTGGCGTTTTAAAGCAGGAGAACCTCCAGCTCAGCCGAGGCAGTAGGCAGAGGAGCCATGATATGGCTAGGAACTGGGCATTCTAATGTACTTGACTGCATTCTCCTAGGTCAAGCAGTGCCTCCTTGTGGCCAGTACTCGCCTGTGCAGCTGAGCTAGGTAGTAGTGTCCTGCTGGTGGCTAGGGAATATAGTAGCTGGCCTCCTCGAAACTGGATGACCCAGGGTGGGGTTCTCAAGGGGCTGAGCACTTGGGCGATCACAGGGAGTGAGAGTTGGCAGATAGGACTAGGTATGAGTGGCAGAGTCCTCTTCTGTGTCCCATCTTCCTCCAATACCACTAGGACTACTGTTCCATGTACAGAGACCACAGTGTCTACTCCTGAGACCCTAAATGTAGCTGGTGTCAGGGAGCCTGCCAAGCCGCACCCCTCCCCGGCTTCCCTCAGGAGCTTCAGATTGGCTGGCTTCAGAAGCCCGAAGCTCTGAGGGCAGAGGCAGATCTGATTTTGCTGCTCTATTGCCCAGTGGATTGTGAGTTGGAAGCCAGCCTGTAGTACACGGCTCCAGGTCAGCCTGAGCTACCGTCGTGCGACTTTGTCAAGGAGGAGGACATAGGGGCTGGGTGGTAGGAGGAAGTTAAGGGAAGATGGTGGGAGAGGGAGGGAGAGAGAGAAGCAGGCGGAGGAGGAGGAGGAGGAGGAGCGAGGAGGAGGAGGAGGAGGAGGAAGGAGGAGGGAGGAGGCGGAAATAGGGCTGGGGGTAGCTTGGTAGGAAGTGTTTGAAGAGGGAGAAAGGAGGAGGAGGAGGAGGAATATGGCCCTGGGGTAGGCGTGGCGTTTGCAAGAGGGAGAGGGAGGAGGAGGAGGAGGAGGAGGAGGAGGAGGAGGAGGCGGAGGATGCGGAGGAGGAGGAGGACGCCGGAGGCGGGAGGACGAGGACCGCGGACCTGAGGACGACGAGGAGGACGAGGAGGCAATGGGAGCAACACAGGCAGTAAAATGCAGTGGATGTGAGGCTCAGCTTCCCAAATCTGAAAGTGGTCCCAAGAACGGGGAAGCAGGTCCTCCTGCAGCAATGCTGCTCTGGTTAGAAATTGCTAGAATATAGAGTTTCTGCACCTCACCCAAACTTTGAGAAACTGACAGTAGAGTGTAGGGCTTTCAGAGTGTGTCACTGGAAAGTGGCTGATGGAATCCTGGCAGGAGTTTTCAAGTATTTGAAGTTTTGTTGTATGACTCGTCAGGGCAATTTTAATGGTTGAGAGCAGTACATGAGACAGGGCACCCTCTCCTCCTCTCTTCTGAAATTTCACACACATTATGTACTTTAATACCTGCAAGAAAAATACTCAACCAAATCAAATAAAAATTGAAATAATTTAAAGCCGGGCATGGTGGCGCACGCCTTTAATCCTATCACTTGGGAGGCAGAGGCAGGTGGATCTTTGTGAGTTCGAGGCCAGCCTGGTCTACAGAATGAGTTCCAGGACAGCTGGGGCTACAGGGAGACCCTTTCCTGAAAAGACCAAAAAAAATTGCATAAGGAATGTGGGTAGGTCAACTTCTTCCCTGTCCACACAGAGTGGAGGTAAATGTGGAGTGCATTTAGAATTGGAAGGTACTTTAGACAAATGCTTATTAAACTTTAAAGACTTATTGCATCACATACACACACATATTTTTTAACGATTAAGAGAGCTGCTTGTGTTCTGTTGGAGTGGAACCCTGAATGCCCTCTCTCTCCTCCTGGCTTTTCTACAATTTGGACAACACATTGCCACTAGTTGGTAGATTGTATTTTTTGTTACATGGCTTAAATGAATTCTCATTGCATCTGATTGGATACATAAATGGAGTAATAATGAAGTCCAGAGACAAAATCTAAGTTGCCTAAGGTCGCCATTATTTTAGCACATTCCTTTTGCTTTTCAATCCAGGGCTTCTCTGTCGAGTCCTCCCTCCACTGTATCCTGAGTTCTCCTCTGTGGTGTTCAGGAACTCAGGACTCCTCTTTCAACACCCTTTTTGTCCTTGCTGGAGGTGACACTCTGATGGTCCCTTTACCCCAAACTGTCAATGGTTCTTTTGTGATCACAGATTTGGTTCCAATATCTCTACCTAGTTTTCATGGTCCTCCAACATATGGGTCCACTTAGCAAGCTCACCTAGTTTCCTGGCTTCTTAAACTTACCTTTCTGTGGTAGAGATCCTTCTCATTTACTAAATGGTGTTCAGTCCTCCTTAGTTGTGCTGACAATGACAGGGGCTCTAGAGTAGTTCCATTCTGGATGTGCCACCAAGCCTGGCAAATCCCTTCAGCTTTGTGAGGATCAGCATCCTCTTCTGAAGTAACCCCATGTGGTGTTGAGCTATACGTGAAGTAACATGCAGACAAGCTTCTTCCTGAGAAAGCCTTGTAAATCAGCATCTATAAAGGTGATGCACACTTCACTCCCTCTGCTTGTTTCTCCTTGTGTCTGTTTCCCTAGGTCTTCGCACTCAAAGACCCAACGTGCATCCTGCCTTTTCCAGGAAACCTTTCCCAGCCCTTCCTGACCCATTGACCCCACTCTCTTGTGTAATTTCACTCATGTGTTAGCATTTAATTTGTGTTAGCCCTCTCAGTGAGTCACCATAGGCATGGTTGAACGGTATTATCTATGTGTTAATTGAGGGATAATTGAGCTAATTTTCTTTTTGGTACTTTGTGACTATGTTAAAAAGTTACTGCCTGTAGGTGCTCCTTCTGTAAGTGTCACACACTGGTAGTCATGTGAACACCTTAAGGCTAGCTCTTACCAGGTCTTTCTATATTTTGGTGCTTCTTTTGTATGTAATTAGATGTTCCCTCTGTGGGAGGGATTGATGAAATTTTTAAAATTATTACTATTATCTTAAATTATCTATGTGTGCACATCTGCAGGTGCATGAGGACACCATAGGCCCTGGATTCCCTGGAGCTAGACTTACAGGGAGTTATAAGCTGCCAGATGTGGGTCCTCTGCAAGAGTAGTATGTGTTCTTAACCACTGAGACAACACTCCAGCCCCAGTGAAAAATCTCACCCACATTTAAATAGCTGGTTTTGGCAATAGGCTGGAAGGGGAGACAGTGTTGGCATTCAGAGACAACACCCACACTGTGTAGCAAAGTCACGAGTGGCAAGAGTTATGGGAAAGAGCCTGGAGGTTCCCCTCTTCAAGACCCAGTGTGTACAAAGGGCCCATAGTGTTGGTGGGACAGCCTCGGACCAGTTTAATTTAGTAGGCATAGGTAGAGACAAGGAAGGCCTCACTGACTGAGCCCCATCCTGACCACTTGGGATGTACTTTCATTGACAACAGGGCTGGTGGCCAGGGCTCACTTAATCTATTTCTATTGGGCAGCCTTCACATTCTCCTTCTTCCCACACTCAGCCTTCTGGGCAGAGGCCTACAGGGCTCAGCCATAGGAGAAAGTCAAGGCTCATGGCTTCAGCGGGAGGCACATGATGACACTGAGGTTGATGGATGACTCCTCCTCACTCTGTGCAGCATGGTGCTGTGACAGCTGCCATCTCCTCATTCACAATCTCTGGGTTCATAGGCTGGGGTAATCCTGCTGGCTTTCAACAAGCTACCTTCCAAGTAGATGTGGTGTCCCTCAGAGCCTTGTAGACAGCAGCCAGTACCTTCTCAGTTGCATACCGATAGCACTTCAAGCGATGATTCACATCAGGGAGATTTGGGTCTCCAGGATGTATACAATTCCATTTTGTTGGCAGATGCTAGCATAACAGGTCAGAACATTATGATAGTAAGTGATGAGGAAGTGTCTTCTCCAATTATCACAGAATACAGCTTGGCAAAGTATACACCATCCTTCTTATATTGGGAACAGCATTCAGACAGCCCATCCTGCCCTTGGGTAGTGGTCTCACCATTGGTTCCTACCAGAGGTTCCACACCCTTGTCTACTCTGATACCCACAATACCATCATTGGATTTTATAACTTGGGGAAGGAGTGTTCAACATCTGCATTCTGGTTTAGTGTCTCCTGGAAGAGGACCACCCCTTTCTGAACAATGCAGGGATTCACATGGTCGTCATGGTCAACAGCAACTGGTGGTAGAAACACTGTTTCTCCTCTGTGTTCTTGGTGCCAGTGGACTCATCTGCATCCAGGATGCCCTTGCCTGGAGCCACAGTGCAACTAGTAATATGGAACAGCTCCTTCTGCTCTGGGGTCAGTGCTGGATATGGGTAGGGCGTGGTCCAGTGGCAGCAAGTTACTGGCATAGGACATAGGACAGGGAGGGCTTCTAGGATGTGGTGGGTAGTAACAGGACCAAGGAATGATGCAACAGTGCTTAGAAGGACCCAGATCTGTCTCAGACAAGTGTGACTCAGGAGATGTGCACACTTCCTATCTCCTGAAGTGTGCTCCTAGGCATGTGAGGTTGGGAATTCATAAGAAAAGTTATATTTCTGTCCTTGTCAGTGATAATTATGAGCAACCGTGTGGTGTATGTGCTTTTACTGTAGCAAAGGTTTATCCGAGGTTTGGACAGAAAATAGACCATGAATGCTAGGTTTCCTTAGTGGCCTGCCTTCTCATTATATTGGATGGCTGTTTGATTACTCATCACTTTCCCAATTAGAGGATTTGGGGCCTTTTCTTCTACCACAGGTCCACACCAAATAATATTCTGGTTTATATTACGTTCTGAACTATATATATATTATATAATATATAATACAAGTGTACCTCCATAATTATGAATTAAGAGTCCCACAGAATGGGCTTATTGTTGATTTCCGGCGAGTTCATAGATCTTCCCAGGTTTTTACTCTTGGATAGTGCCATTAAAACTCAGGCATCTTAAACACTCTTTTCATTGCCTGTTCTACTCCATCCATGGAAGTCGTGAATTCTTGGTCTCGTGGGCTCCTAGGCATTTAGAATACTCCTAATACAGGCCTGTGAGAATTGTCTCATGGGGAAGGGCACTTACGCACGGATTCAGTCGATGCAACCGATTGTCTTTGATTCAGGGTACAATGGTAGACCAGAAAAACCACTCTCCCCCCAGATTGGTCTTATGGCTTCCTACATACTTAGGCTCTTGCCATGGCACTACTCAACTCAGTGAATATAAAATTGTCAATAAAAAAGTGCTTCAAGTAAAGTGGTGCCACTTTGTAGCTGGCTTCAATGGTGCAGGTCTCGTTTATCCAATCGGCTTCAGCATCAGGAGGCAGAAACCAAAGGGTATCAGAGGAGTTCCACAGGGCCACCCCTGAGTCTACAGAGTGAGTCCACGGACAAGCTGTGCCTTACAGAGACCACTGTCTTGAAGACCAAAAGATAAAAAAAAAGTGGTCACTTCATAGCAGAGGAACATTAGCCAAGTGCTCCAAGCTAACACGACCAGTAGTGAGAGGCATCAATACCCTGGGCCTCCTACTGTACTGGACTGGAAAGCACAGTGCTTCTTCTGAGGTATTCTGCTGAACGTGCAGATCTTTACATCAATCTTCAAAAATATTAAGGTCAGGAAGGTATGATGATCATATCTGTAATCCTAGCCCTCAAGAGCCTAAGGTCGGGGGCTCACAAATTCCAGGCCAGTTTGGGCTACATATTGAGACTCTGTCTCAAGCAAAAACATCAAAAACAGAATCTTAACCTGGGCATTTTAGCGCTTGTCTGTGATTCAAGTACTGGGGACATGGAATTGAGTTGATCAGGACTTCAAGGGCAGCTTTGACTGTATAGAAAATTCTGAATAGCCTGGCCTAAATAAAACCCAGTCTAAAAGAAACCCAAACAGAATAACAACAAAACAGCAACCCACAAAAAAACAAACAACTAAACCAGAAACCCTGTAACACTGCCCCCCCCAAATATAACCTGAGCAAGTTCTATGTAGAGCCTTAGCTACATACTGAGTTCCAGGCTTGTCTGGCTCAAAAATGAAATGCTATCTCAAAGCAGACACCTTACCCCCAACAACCCAAACAATAATAACAGAATTTTTAAAACTTAAAATGTTTAGATTATGAAGACAAAATATTTTAAGAACTATTCCAGATTAAAGAAGAAGGGGGCTGAGAACATGGTTCAGTGCTACAACACTTGTCTAACATCTTCCAGATATTGTGTTCAACTACCAGGACTCTCAAAGCCAAAAACCCAAACCAAACTAAAACAAAACAAAACAAAACCCACCACTAAAAATAATCTGAAATTGGCAAAAGAAGATGAAAAACTTAATCTCCTTGTTAAGAAAAGTGATATTAGTGGGGTGGATGAATTGTAAATAAGATTTGTAGCTAGCCTTCCTATGATATCAGTGATAATGTATCGATTTTGATGACTATGATATAGACATCTAAAATGTTAACATTTGAGAAAATTGAGTACAAAGCACAAGGAGTTGCTTCTGAAGTTTTTTTTTTTTGCAAATCTAAAGCTACCTAGAATGCAATGTTATAAAAGGAAGCAAGATCCTGGGTTGCCTCCCATACGTGAAGCTCCAGGTGTGATTTCCAGCACCGCCAGCACAACATAAATCAGGTTGGAGGCACATGCTTATAATCCCAACACTGAGGAGGCAGGAGGTTCAGAGTTACCCTTAACTGCATAGCAAGTTCCACTCCAAGAGACCATGCCTTTTTTTAAAAAAATCTGGTTAATAAGCTTCCAGATAATTCTAATATGTTGCCAAATTTAAGAAGGACTTCTGGGCTGAGTGTGTTGTCATATATGTTCAATCTCAGCACTTAAGAGATAGAGACAGGTAGATCTCTGTGAGTTCAAGGCCACTCTTGTCTATAGAGTGAGTTCCAGGCCAGCTAGGGCTACATAGTGAGAGCTTTTCTGTTATCTTGCTTAATACTTTGAGTAATTCTTTCTGAAAATTCTGTTTATCCAGCCTTTCTAGTCATTCCCATCATCTACAGAGTGATGTTCAAGTTACTTAGGATGATAGTCACAGCCTTTTAGCATGTCTCTCTGCTCCTTGATCTACAGTTATACATGGCCCAGACTTTATGTAGAAACTCATAATTCATTTCTTCCTTCCTTTAAAGATGCCTACCTTCCTGTTCAGCCTCCTGAATTCTTCAAAGCCCCATTTCATACCCTGTCTCACCATTGAAGTCTGGTATGATTTCCATTAGAATCATTTGTTTTCTTTTCTTTGAATTCTTGTAGGTTTAGTGGTGTGGAGTAGAATCAAGAGCTCCAGGTTCAGAAATAAGTGGATCTAAATCCTGGTTTCATCTTTTACAGGCTCTGAGACAAGGGACAAGTTAGTTGACTCTCCAGGAGCAATGGAGGATGAGATCACATGAACTTTAGATGAGGTATAAATTTAAAGGTTCCAAGGACATACTAGATTTTCCTCATTATTGTAATTCAGTGTCCAGAAAGGCATTGCATATGCTATTGTGCATAGTCAAAGGCTCTTGCTGAAAATTTCCTGTATAAGCTGTTTTGTGTATGTTTAGCTCACCATTAATGTCAGACCACTTTGAAGTGAATGGAATCCTTGGGATTTAAGGGATCCAAATGAGATTTTTGTTTTCATGTTGGAATATAACTTAATGAACATGTAACCTATGGAGAGAAGAGTGCAACCCACCCCAGGAAAAGGGAAAGGCAAAGGGATGTAAGGCTCAGAGCTCTCAAACAGAGTGGGAGTATGACATCTAAGAAGTACCCCTCCTCACTTGTACTTAAAGCACTAATCTATTTGTGGCCAAGGGGATGGGTACATAAATGAGTCTGATATTTTATTAATGCTTGTCTTTCTCTTCTCTTAGGTCTAAGAAAGTGACATTGTAGGAATAGCCAAGAAAGAGGTCAGATGCCAAGAGGCAGGAAAGCGAACAGGTGGGGTTGCCATTGTTCAAGGCCACAAAAAGTGGCTATGATTTATTAATGTCTCTGGGGTTGGAATCCTTCCCCTTGTGGCTGCTCCAGGGTCTCTCATTCTTCCTATTTTCTCCCTAGTACATCCTTTTTATGGTCAGAGAATGGCTGTGTAATTAGTTCAGTTTAGTAAAAATAATTTTTTATGAACTCAGGGTACACGGCCTTGCCTTTGTTCAAAAGAGATTAAGGTTTACAAACAAAGTATAACAAGGTCTAGGAACTTAGATTGTATTTTAAAATACATGAATTTTAATATGAGAGAGAGAGACAGAGAGAGAGAGACAGAGAGAGAGGCTGGAAAATGTTGATGGGGTTAGGTAATATTGCCTAATTAATAGTGATAATTCTTACAGTCCATACAGCATAGTTTAAGCTGTCTGTTTGTCTGATCTGAGAGTAGAGAGGACAGAAATAACTCTGGAAGGTAGATTTTGATCAGGAGACCTCAGAAATCTCCCACCAAGTTAAATTGTGGAGTTGTGCCAAGTTGGGAATGTTATTTGTCTTCTATTTCAACTTTTTTTTTAATTTGTAAAAATGTGGATGATACAAAACTTTTCTGTGAGAACTGTAGCTGTGTGTAAACCCCTTAGATTGTAACTGGCACACAGTGAACAATGGAAACTGTTGTAATTATAGGAATGGGCAAAGGTACCACTCTGGTTCTCCAGATCAGATAGTTTCTTGCAGCCAGGGTCCTGGCAAACCAGCTGGAGATGAAGGTGGCCAGGGGAGGGGTAAGTTATAGGAGTAGAAGTACTGAGAAGCACTAACTCATATATAAAATTTTATAAACATGCTTTTACTCAATGGTGATCAAGGTGAAGCTTCTGCCTCAGTTGCTATGTCCTGGAAGTCTAGAAATATGTGCTACAATCAGATAGGCTTTCCAAGTCCAGACACAGTTTTCAGAGAATACCCTGAAAACAGCATTCATCTGGCTAAGAGAATTCCTTATTATAGCTAAGGTCTTAATTTTTGTCTCTGTGCTGTCCTTATTTACATGAAAGAGAAAGACCGAAGAAGACTCTAATAAGGAAATGAAAGGATGATCTCTCCATATAAATATAGTGAGTTTTCTGAGTGGATAGCAGACTCCCTTGTGAAAACATTCAAACTGAATCACCAAAGAATGGGCAAATGGCTTTCTCTGATGCAGGGAAGGGTAGACTGAGTACACAATTTAAAAGAAGAGAGAAAGCAGAGGCAGTGAGAGAAAAATGGGATGCTGCAAGGAAACAACAGCAAGGATGTGTATTGGGGGCCATCATGTGCCAGCACTAGTTTAATACCTCGCATGTATTTTCTTATTTATTTCTATTTTTTTCTCATGCTGTTACAGAATTATGCTCCTGTTACAAAAGACGAATAAGGAAAAGGTTAAATTGCTGGTCCAGGGACACCAAACCTTTTCTATCAGATAGACAAGTGAAAGAAAGGAAGCAAAGTGAATTTTTGTCATGGGTGAAGTTTATTTATTTACTATATATTTATTTGTTTGTTTATTTGTGTTGTCTTTTTGTTTTATTCCCTGTAACCCCAGCTAGTCCAGAAGTTGCTATGTAGACCAGGCTGGCCTCAATCTTACAATTTGTTTGCCTCTGCTTAAATACATGGGCCACCAGGACAGGCTTGGATGAAATATATTAAGGAAACTGTGTTAGGATAAATAATGGACTTTCCCAAACATCGATGTCCCATTGGAACCTTGGGATGGAGATTTTATTGGGCAAAAAAAGGACTTTATAGATGTAAGAAAGTCAGGGTCTTGGCACTATACAACCAGTCTGGAATCTGGTTGGCCCAAATGAAGTTACAACAGTCCGTGCATTACCACCTAAGTGTTGAAGAATGCTACCATACAGAGGTCATGGTCAGATTTGTTTTCTCAGCCTGTTGAAGAATTAAAAGACAGGGAGAATCTTAGACACAGCAGATAGTGACAGGTAACAGACTGCATTAAAGTAAGAAGCACATCCCTTGAAAAGAGCACACAGAGTAAGACTCCCCACAAATGGGGAGTGGATTCAGAAACTGAAATCCAATGCCTCCAGATGTCCTTGGTCTTTCAAGTGTTTCTGGTGCATCCTGCTTCCCTAATTTGGATTGGTTGACTTAAAGAGAAGGCCAATAGGCTTACACCTCCAAATGAAGCTATGTCCAGGTCTGGTCTTGGTCTTATCTGAACTGGTCTGGAAAGGGGAACTGCTAGCTGTGGGAAGGCCCTCAGACCTGTCTCTCAGATCAAGCAGAAACCAGAAGTATGCCATCTTTGTTACTCACCAGTATCCCTTTTCCTTTTTATCTACCTGTCAAAAAATGTGGCTCAGAGTACTTTACACACAGCTCTCAAAGGGCACTCAAACCGATGTTTAGATTTTTGGTGCCAACTGCTCTAACTTCATCATGTTGACAAAAGGAGCAATGTACAAAGGGGCAGAGTCATGATCAAAGGTACTGGATGGTGGAGATCTGGAATGAAGTAAAACCATTTGATGACAACGTACCTCTTTAAGATGTGCTATGCAGGTGAGGGAGCATTTGTAACATACTCAAAGTGAAATTGTTAGTATAACTAGAGTTTCTATTGAAAATATAGCTAAGCCAGCTGTAGTGGCACATGCTTTTAATACCTGTGCTCCAGAGGTGGAAGGATTTCTGTGAGAGCAAGCCAGCCTACACTATACAGTGAATTCTAAGCCAGCTGAGGCTACAAGAGAAGACAATTTTGTCTTCATCAAAGGAAGAAAACATGCAATAAAACAATCAAAACAACCCTTTGCATGCTTTGTCATAGGCTTCAATGAGGCTGATGATATTCAATGATAACCTTGCCACTCTTGTCCACTGCAAGGTGTTCATTGTGCAGAAGGCCATTTATTTTCCTGAAGAGCTGAAGAAATTTATTATTAGTCAGATTAAGTCCAGAATTCAGCCACTGGGTTTCATCTATAACAACATGAGGAGCATTGAGAGACAAGGGTAATAAGGAAAGTTCCCCCAACACCATAGTTATACATAGTCTACATTTATTTGGTTTAACTCTCGCCCAAGACTTAAATGAAATGGGCCATCCAGAGACAATCTGATTCAACATATTGATGATCTTCTCCTATGTGGACCAGAGGAAGAAATCATTTCTCAAGGAACTGTACACTTGCAAGTATACAGTTGGTCTCTGGAATACCAGAGAGTGTTATCAAAGGCCACTTTATTAAACTAATAAAGCAAATATTGGTCTCCTTGAGTCAAGCAAGACTGTTCCATCAGCGTCAGCTACACCTCACCTGTCTGGAAATACTGTGCAGCAATGGCAGCCAGATGTCTGTATATCCCAAATCTAATTGGCTATTAGCTCTCTCCTTGGAGGAATAACTCACGGCTGATGCCACAAGCTTACATCCTCTAGTAGTTAGGAGATGTTATAAGCCACAGTAAGACCTTGTCATCTTTTACAGAAAAACATCCAAACATCTGTGTCTATACCAAAGTAACCTACCATAATAATTAGTACTGTTTAAATACTTATATACCTAATTGCTTGTGCTTCATTAGCAGAATTGAAAGGTTATTCTTGGACAAACTGTCAGCCCATGAAAGGAAAGAACTGATCAGAGTCCAAAACGACATCTCCAGAGAAAGTAGATTGTTTTGCTTCTCATCCACCTGTGCCCCTTTTCTAAGCCTAGGGAACAATCAGTGGAATAGGGGGCATGGTAGAATGTAAGGGCTGTGACTGGGGTTGTTCTAGTCTGTCTTCCATTGCTGTGACAAAACACTCTGACCGACACCAACTTGGGGAAGAAAGGGTTTATTCATCTTACATCTCCTGGGTCACACTTCATCACTTAGGGAGCCCAAGGTGGGAACTCAGGGCAGGAACCTGGAGGCAGAAGCTGAAGCACAGGCCATGGAGGAATGCTGTTCACTGGCTTGCTCCCCTGGCCCATGCCCAGCCTGACCTCTTATGCACTACACAACAACCTGCCCAGGGTGGCACCACCCATAGTGGGCTGGGCCCTCCCACATTGGTCAACAATCAAGACAATACTCCACAGACGTGGCCACAGGCCAGTTCAATGGAGCCAATTCCCCAGTTGAGGCTCCCTCAACCCAGGTGTGTCAAGTTGACACTAAAACTATCCAGCACAGGGGTAAATGATGAAACTACATCAATACAGACTGGACACTTATTTGATCATCTTGATTGTGCATATGAGACCCTCCAGCTGGATGGTGGGAGCCTTGGGCTGTGTGGGTCTGGGCACAACTGCTTGCAAATTGATTTTACACGAAGGATCCTTATACTCATAACTTATTACTTATTGTTAAAAAATGAAATAAAAGAAAGTATTAAAAAGGAGAATATAACAAAGGCACTTGAAGGCATCAAGGAAAGCAATCCTGCAACAAGGTGAAGAGGCATTCAAGATTTGTGTCAGAATATAGGCAAAAGGCAAACCACATGCCGAGAGCACAAATAAAGAACAACATGGGAAAAGCACAGAAAAACTCCACACCAAACTCTATGGAGCATGTGGAGGACTCCTACAATGGGATCTCCCTAGAGGTAACCCAGGACACAGATCATAGAATAACAATTACAGATATAGGCAAAGAAATCATTGAACTAAGGGGAGAGAATGAAAAACTCAGAAAGGACCTAGAGGGAGAAAAGGACAAACTCCAGAATGAACTAAAAGGAGAAAATGACAGACTCTGGAAAGAGCTAGAAGAAAAAAATGACAAACTCCAGAAAGAAGTGGAAACACTGAAAAGATTCCATGCTGAAATGAAAAAGGAAACCAAGGAGCGAAACAAAGAGCTACAAGAAAAGATTGAGAAGCTTCAAAGCAAAGTGGAAATAGTAAAGAAAACACAGGAAGAAATGAAAAAGGAAATCAGTCATCCAATCAAAAGGAAAGAATGGGGAAAAGCCTCAGAAGCGGAATGAAAGAAGCAGAAAAAAGAATATCAGACCTAGAAGATAACACAGAACAACTAAAAATCTCAAATAAAGTCTGAAAATTTTAAAAATACCCAAGACTGGAACAACCAGGAAATGTGGGACACTATGAAAAGATCAAACCTATGCACAATAGGGATAGAGGAAGGAGAAGAATCCTAATAGAATGGTATTGATCAGATTGTCAACAGAATAATAGATGAAAATTTCCCCAAATTAAAAAAGACCAACCCATACAAATACAAGAAGCACATAGAACACCAAATAGACTAGACCAGAAAAGAAACTTCCCCCACCATATCATAGTTAAAACGCTAGACGCCCAAAACAAAGACAAAATTCTGAAAGCCACAAGGGGAAAACAACGTTACATATAAGGGGAAACCTATCAGAATTACAGCTGACTTTTCAGTGCAAACTTTGAAAGCAAGAACATGGAGCAAAGCATTCCCAGTGCTAAATGCCTATAGATGCCAACCCAGGTTACTATACCCAGCAAAATGTCAATTCTAGTTGAAGGAAAGAGAAAAATCTTCCATGACATAAACAAGATGAATGTATACATGTCCGGAAAACCAACCCTTCAGAGAATACTTGAAGCAATTCAAAGGACAGAGGAGAGGAGCAAGTACCCCCAGGAACCTTGAAAGAGAAATTAATAAAAGCAGAAATACAGAAGTAGAACCTAGATGAAAAATGTAAATGGAGAATAAGGTGAAAGGCAGCAACACACACCTCTCAATTATAACCTTAAATATTAATGGACTAAACTCCCCAATCAAAAGGCATAGACTGGGAGAATGGATTAGAAAACAGATCGATTGATATGCTGTCTACAAGAAACCCATATCACCCTCAAGGATAGGCACCAACTTAAAGTAAAAGGATGGAAAAAATATTTCAAGCAAATGGTACCAAAAAGAAAGCAGGAGTTGGCTATTTTAATATCAGACAAAATAGACTTCAAAGTAGAAGTAATTAGAAGAGACAAAGAGGGCCATTACATCCTTATCAAATGGAAAATTAACCATGAAGCCTTCACAATCATGAATATATATTCACCAAACTCTAGTGCACTGACCTTTATAAATACAACTCTACAGGACCTCAAGGGACAGATTAACCCCAGGACACTCATAGTAGGGGACTTCAATACCCCACTGAGTACTTTGGACAGATCAACTGGACAAAGAATAAATAGAGAGACATCTGAGCTGAACAAAACAATATAGGAAATGGATCTCACAGACATCTTCTGAATATTCCATCCAAACAGCAGAGAATATACTTTCTACTCAGTACCCCATGGAACATTCTCCAAAACTGACCACATACTTGGACACAGAAAAAAATCTCAACAAATACAAAAAAATTGAAATAATTTTGTGCATTCTATCAGACCATTGTGCAATAAAGCTCAATATCAACACCAGGATAAGCCCTGCTATGAACACATGGAGACTAAACAACACTCTCCTGAATAATGAATGGGTCAAGGAGGAAATAAAGAAAGAGATAAAAGCATTCCTGGAACTAAACAACAATGACAGTACAACACAACAAAACCTATGGGACACCTTAAAAGCAGTCCTAAGAGGGAAGTTCATAGCCCTGGGTGGTTACATTAAAAAATAAAAATAAAGGGGCTGGAGAGATGGCCTAGCGGTTAAGAGCGCCGACCGCTCTTACAGAGGACCCGAGTTCGATCCCCAGCACCCACATGGCGGCTGAGAACCATCTGAAACTCCAGTTCCAGGAGAACTCCAGTTCCAGGGGAATCCGAGACCCTCTTCTGACCTCCGCGGCACTGCACGACACGGGTGCACAAACTTGCATGCACACAGTACATTCATACACATACAGAAATAAAATTAATAAAAAAAATTAAAAAAATAAATAAAAATAAAAACAGAAAGAGCACAGATAAATGAGCTAACACTACAGCTAAAAACACTTGAAAAACAACAACAAATAAACCCTAAACACAACAGACAGGAAGAAATAACAAAATTCAGAGCAGAAATCAATGAAATAGAAACAAAGAAAACGATACAAAAAAATCAATGAATCCAAAAGTTGATTCTTTGAGAGAATAAACAAGATAGACCCCTAGCTCAGTTAACCAAAAGAAAGAAAGAAGAACTCCAAATCAGTAGAATTCAGGATGAAAGAGGAAATATCACAATAGACAATGAAAAAATCCAGACAATCATATGGGAATACTTCAAAAACCTATACTCTACTAAATTTGAAAACCTAAGAGAAATGGATGAATATCTGCAATCTGGGGAATCACCAAAGCTAAACCAAGAAGAGATTGACAGCTTAAACAGACCCATAATATATGAAGAAATTGAAAATGTAATAAGATACCTCCCAACTAAAAAAAATACCAAGTCCAGATGGTTTCACAGCAGAATTCAATAAAACATTAAAGAGGACTTACAAACATTATTACTCAAAATGTTCAGAAGGATACAGAGGGAATTCTACTAAACTCCTTCTATGAAGCTAGCATAACTGTAATAGCAAAACCAGGCAAAGATGCAAGCAAAAAAGAAAGCAATAGACCCATCACATTAATGAACATAGATGCAAAAATTCTCAACAAAATACTTGCAAACCATATACAGACCCACATCAAAAAGATCATTCACCATGATCAAGTTGGATTCATACTAGAGATGCAGGGATGTTTCAACATACAAAAATCAGTAAATATCATAAAACGCATAAATGGAATGAAGGACAAAACCACATGGCCATCTCAATTGATGTAGAAAAGACCTTTGACAAAATCTACCATCCCTTCATGATTAAAGTATTAGAGGGAATTGGACTGGAAGGATCCTCAATATAATCAAAGACATATGTAAGAAACCCACAGCCAGCATCATCCTAAATGGAGAAAAGTTAGAAGGATTCCCTATAAAGGTAGGAACCGGACAAGGCAGACCCTTGTCTCCACTCCTCTTCAATATAGTGCTTGAAGCAGTGGCTAGGGCAATAAGGCAAGAAAAGGAAATCAAAGGAATACTAATTGGAAAAGAGGAAGCAAAACTATCCTTCTTTGCAGACAATACGATAGTTTACCTAAAGGATGCTAAAAACTCCTAGAAAAACCACCACAAAACTCCTAGAAACGATTAAGAAATTCAGTAAAATGGCGGGATACAAAATTAACCTAGAAAAATCAGTAGCCTTCCTTTACACTAACAACAGGCAACTGAAGAAAGAATTCAAGGAGAACTTCCCAATCACAATAGCCTCAAAACAATAAAATTCCTAGGAACAAACCTAACCAAAACACCCAAAGATCTGTACAATGAAAATTATAAACTCCTGAAGAAGGAGACTGAAGAAGACATCGGAAGATGGAAAGACCTCCCATGCTCATGAATTGGAAAAATTAATATAGTGAAAATTTCCACCCTACCCAAATTAATATACTGATTCAACACAATTCCAATTAAGATCCCAAGGACATTCTTCACAGGCTTGGAAAAAAGAATTCTTAAATTCATATGGAACAAAAAAAGATCTCCCCCTCTCCCCGAATAGCCAAAGCAACCCTGAGTGAAAAGACCTACTCAAAAGATGGAGTAAAGAGCCGAATAGAGTCTTCACCAGTAAGGAATCAAAGATGGCTGAGAAACATCTTAAAAAGTGTTCAATTATTAATAATTAAGGAAATGCAAATTAAAACTACTCTCAAATATCATCTCACTCCAGTACGGCTAGCTAAGATCAAGAAAACAAAAGATAACAGATGCTAGAGGGGTTGTGAGGAAAGGGGAACATTCATCCACTGCTGGTGGGAATGTAAACTTGTAAAACTACTATGGAAAGCAGCGTGGAGAACCCTTAAAAGACTCAGAATGAGCCTACCACCTGACCCGGTCATACCACTCCTGGGTTTATACCCCAAAGACTCATCCTACCACAAAGATACATGCACATCCATGTTTATTGCAGCTCTCTTCACAATAGCAAAGAGCTGGAACCAACCCAAATGTCCCTTAGCAGACGAGTGGATGACAAAACTGTAGTACATCTACACAATGGAGTACTATTCAGTGGTAAAGAAAGATGGCATTATGAACTTTGCAGGTATGAAGCCATCATGCTAAGTGAAGTAACATAGTCCCAGAAAAAACAAATGCAAATGGTTTCCCTCATTTGTGGATGCTAATACCAAATCCCCCAGACAAAAGGCAAGCTGAGCAACATTATGGTTATATTTCTGTTTATCTGAAAGCCAACTATGTTGTTATAATGTGAATCTCTCAATGGGCTCTAGAATCCACCCACCAATTATTTTCAGACTCTGTAATTACTGTATATGGGTGGAGAGTATGTATCCATATTTTAGAGTAATATAAAATTAATGGAGGAAAATGTGAATTCCTAAACATAAAAAATGACTGACAGAAAGATGCAGGACTGTTATGGCAGAATGCATGATCTGGAATGGGGTGAAGTGGGGTGCAGGGAACGGAAAGGGGAATATGCCTGAACTGAATTGAAAAATGATGTATGAAATACACAAAACATCAATAAAAATGAGCAATACAGGGGGGATTTTGATACCAGACATCAAACTATACTACAGGGCTGTAGTCATAAAAACAGCCTGGTACTGGCACAAAAACAAACCTGTAGACCAATGGAACAAAACTGAAAATCCAAACTTGAGCACATACAATTTCAGCCACCTCAAATTTGACAAGGGAGCCAAAATGACTCAATGGAGGAAAGACAGCATCTTCAGCAAATGGTGTTGGCAAAACTGGATCACCACTTGTATAAATATAAAATTAAACCCCTACCTCTCACCCTGTACGAAACTCCAAATGGATCAAAGACCTCAGTGTGCAACCCAAAACTCTGAATGTGATAGAAGAAAAAGTTGGCGGGAACTTATAAGACATAGGCATAGGAAAAGACTTTCTAAATCAGACATCAGCTGCACAGGAAATAAGGTCAACAATTGACAAGTGGGACCTTATTAAACTCAAAAGTTTCTGTACAACAAAAGAAACAATCAGGGAAGTGAACAGAAAACCCAGAGACTGGGAAGAAACCTTCACTGCTGATACATCTGACAGAGCATTGATTTCCAGAGTATAAAAACTACTAAAAAAATAAAGAAGAAAACAAATGACTCACTCAAAAGATGGAGTAAAGAGCTGAACATAGAATTCACAAGTGAGGAAATAGAGATGGCTGAGAAACATCTTAAAAAGTGTTCAACATCACTAATAATTAAGGAAATGCAAATTAAAACCACTTTAAGATATCATCTCACCCTGATAAGGCTGGCAAGGATCAAGAAAACAAATGATACTAAATGCTGGAGAGGGTGTGGGGAAAGGGGAACACTCATCCACTGCTAGTGGGAATGCCAACTTGTACAACCACTATGGAAAGCAGTATGGAGAACCCTTAAAAGACTCAAAATGAACCTACCACTTGAGCCAGCCATATCACTTCTGGGAATATATCCATCAGACTCTTCCTACCACAGAGATACATGTACAGCCATGTTTATTGCAGCTCTCTTCACAATAGGGAAGAGCTGGAACCAACCCAAGTGCCCCTCAACTGACGGCGAGTGGATAGAGAAAATGTGGTAACATCTACACAATGGAGTTCTTCACAGCAGTAAATAAAGATGGCATAATGAAGTTTGCAGGTAAATGGATGGAACTAGAAGATTTTATTCTAAGTGAAGTAACACAGTCACAGAAAAACAAAAGACGAATGGTATCCCTCATCTGTGGATGCTAGTACCAAGTACCTAGCTGTAAGACAACTGAGCAATGTTAATGTTATATTCCTCATGATCTAAAGACATCTGTGCATTGTGAATCCCTAAAAGGTTCTAGAGCTGACCTAACCTTTATTTTCAGACCTTGGGTTTTTCAGTATATGATGGAGGGTATGTGTGCATCTTTTAGAGTAATATGGGATTAAAATGGAAAGATGTAAATCAAGAAATATGATATGGAAATAACACAGTTTGTTTCCAGAGGATACATTTTTAATATAGGTGCAATGTAACAGGCTGGTGCAACTTAACCATTCTGGGTGCTTAATGGTCATACTTAGTGTCCATACCAATTTGGCCAAGGAACCTAAGATATAACTTTGTTCCTTGCCCTCAGAGGTCAACTAAATCTTAGGGGATTATGCATGGGGGCATCTCTTGAAATGTCCTGCAAATGTGGGTCACCAGTCGTCCTGTTTAGGGAGATCTGGGAGAGCCACTAATGGGACTTCAGCCAGTGTCCAGTCTATAAAGAGGAAAGTCTGCTCATGCTTCAGAAAAGGAAGCTTGGTCTACCAAGACTTGATTTTGTCCTTGAGTGGGTGGTAAGTGAAAAGCTGAAGGGAGCAAGGCACCCCACCCTCCTCCTCCCCAAAAACCCTGAGAGACCCCTGAGGACCAGATCCTTAACAGACCTTGTGTAAACAAAAACCTTGGTTAATCTCGGCTAACTGTGTGGCCTTAAGCATCCAAAAGGAAAGTACAACCAGAAATAATCAGTAAGACCAGAGAAACTGTACTGCAGACATAAAACTTGAGATCTTAGTAAAGAGATAAAAAAGAAAAAAAGAAAGAGTACTGTGGTTTGGCCTGTCTTCAATTCTTACTGGCAAGTGCATCTACCCTGAGGCAGCCACCACTTGTGGTACTCCTCAAAGACACGAGACAACAGCTTTTTAACCTTCCAGTATGGACTGAGGACTCATGTCTCTCCAAGAATCCTCCAAACCTTCAATGCCAGATGAGGACTACTGAGATACCCAGAGTGTGGACTAAACAACAGCTAAGGGGATTTCAGCCTTGTCAGAATATAGATTGCCATTGTTGGACTATCTGGGCTATATCATGGAGGCCAGTACAAAGGTATCAAGATAGGACGTATGCTTACTGGACTTCATCTGGGGGACCATGGGAGGGAAAGACCCCAATGTAGAGCAAAAGTGCAGGATGGTTGTCTGGGATTGCCAAGGAGGAACCTTCGAGCACCTCCTTAAGGAAAACATGACATCTATTAGGGAAAAAAATGTCCTACAATTCAAGTGATATATGTATATATGTATGTATATATTTATGTATATAATTCATATATATATATATATATATATATATATAGTGTAGAAATACAAGTTGGAGAGAACAACAAAAGAACTGAAAGAAAAAAACTCTGAAAAGACTCAAAAAAGACACAGGACATGTAGGGCAGAGTGAAGGGACTTGGGTGGGGTGGGGGACATGGAAGGGGAAGCGACTCTGGATTCAATTGAGAAATGATGTATGACTTATGGAAAAAGTTTAATAACAATTAAAAAAAGAATGAGTATTGAGAGAGATGAGACCATAGGAAGACTATAGTCAGAAGAAGAAGAAGAAGAAGAAGAAGAAGAAGAAGAAGAAGAAGAAGAAGAAGAAGAAGAAGAAGAAGGAGAAGAAAATAATGGATCATTGGTTAAGAGCACTGAGTTTCCTTGCTGAAAACTTGGGTTTAGTCTCAGAACCAACAGGACAGCTAACAACTCTCCACAACTTGTTTCAGGGGATCTGACATGTTCCTCTCACTACTGTGGGTATTACATGACACAGGTGCACTTATAAGCACACAGGCAGTACATTCATACCATAAAATAAAAATAATAAATAAAATACTGAAGAATAACAAAGTAAAATTAAAATTTTAGGTATGAAAAATAATGCCTATGTTAATTACCTTGATTTAATAATTCCAAATTGCATGTACATATCAAATTGTCTCCCACAAATGCACACAAACATGATGTAAATTTATTACTTATTAATAACAATAAACAAATAATTTTTTGAAGAAAGTTAAAAAAACATTTCCAGAGTTGCAGAAAATATTTGCAAGTAAAGTATTTGCTAATAACTTAATGTTCAGACCATAGAAGGAACTGTTGTGACTCAAAAAAGACTAGCCAAAATAATCAGTAAACCAAACTACCCAGTGAACCATAAGAAAAAGTTTTGAACCGATATTTTCCAAAAAGTATACAAATGGCCAAGGAGCATACAAAAAGATATCTAACATTACTAGTCATTCATTAGTAATAGGGAAATTTTAAATCATGGTAAGATACCATCTTAGCTCTACCAGAATACATATCATTAAAAAGACAACCAAAAATAGAAACCTAGTATTTTTAAGGATATAAATCCATTGCAATTCTATCATTATCACTAGATAGGAGGATTGAAAGTAAATGGGACAAAAAAAAAAGAAAGAAAGTAACTGGGACAAATGGTATTGTGGTTCCTCAAAAAAATAATCAAAGAATTATAATTGATCCAATCATTCTACTACTGGTAATATGTCCAGAAATTGACATCAGGGGTTTGAACTGATATTTCCTTATCTATTTTCATATCAACATTACTCACAAGAGCCTAAATGTGGAAACAACTCAAAGCACATTGAGAGGATGAATGAATTAGCAAAATGAAATACATGTATACATTGCCATAGTCATGCAGTAGAATATTGTAGATGAGAATACTCTAAAATTTTGAGAGATGAAATTGTGACACATGGTACAATGAGGGTGAGCCTTGAAGAAATGCTAAGAGAAGTCAACCCAAGGAAAGCACGAATATGGTGATTCTACTTGAAACCAAGGCTTAGAATGATCACAGGCAGATAGACAGATCGAGGACTGTGGTAAAGTAGAGCTGTAGGATGTAGAAGTGGTTTAGAAAAAATTGATAGTAGATAATGGTGATGGCTACACACCAATATGTGCAGTTTGCCACTGAACTGTGCATTCAAAAGAGTTAAATGATAAGTCATATATTATTTTATGACATACCCTAAAAATATAAACAGAAAATAATCTTTTGCAAGGTCACAATGGAACTACTGTTCTCAGGATAAGAAACTCAGAACAATATGTTCTTTCTAGCCATGATTTTACATTTATAAATCAAACAAACTGAGCATCAAAAGTATTTAGATAAAAATATATACAGTGAGAAAAGTAGTCTTCTGTCCTGTCATTAACCTTGCTCAATGGTCTGAGCAGTATCAACATTTAAATTAGGTATTAGAAATAATGTAAAGATGACGTGTGTCCAGATGGATGTGCACAGCTACCCGAACATACTGTGCCATATAGGGCCGAAATAGGGGGCTCAGATCATCCATACATTTGGGCCTCTCTGGGGCTGTTGGAACCAAGTCTTCGGGGATTCTGAGCATGGATTCAGAGCCTAAGCTCATAATCACACTGCAGTTCTGTTTCGTATGTAATGTTTAATGTGTTAATCTCTCTCTCTCTCTCTCTCTCTCTCTCTCTCTCTCTCTCTCTTCTCTCTTTGAGACAGGGTCATCCTGTAGCCCCAGCTACAAACAGAGGAGAAAATGAAGTTAGAGTTCTTCTTCAGTGATCTCAGGCAGCAATCCCAGGTACACAGGTGGGCCAGACCCTCTGCAAGTTCTCATGTCTGCTTCAGGATACAATCAGTAAGTGAAGAGCTGTATCTTCTTTACTCAGTACATGCAGAATGATATTGACCCAGGATGTCTTTGTAGATTCCACCCAGGAGCCCATGTGTTAAGATATAATTTTAAAGCCGGGCGTGGTGGCACACACCTTTAATCCTAGCACTTGGGAGGCAGAGGCAGGTGGATCTCTGTGAGTTCAAGGCCAGCCCGGTCTACAGAGTGAGCTCCAGGCCAGCTGGGACTAAAAGGTAGACCCTGTCTCAAAAAAAAAGGATATGATTTTATACTATTGACTTTTGTGCAAACTCTTTCTAGTGCTTTCTATATGTATGATCAAGCACCTCTGTTATAAAGTAGTATTCTGTTTCTTTTTCATTAAATAATTTGAGATGGAATTATTCTATTTTCAGAAGAATTTTATTTCCTAACTCATGGAATAAATATCACATTAAAAGAAATGTGAAGAGATGAAGGGTGAGAGGGTTCACGGAAGCCAGGCAATGCAGAGGTCACTACAGATATCTATTGCTATTTCTTTTCTTCCCTGCTCCACACAGAGGCTCAAAGTTAAGCTCTCTGTTCTTCATGTGACTTTCTCTCAGTGTTCTATGTGTTTATCACATGTACTGCTCTCCACAGAGTCATGTGCTAGGTCTGCTGAGCCAGGGCTCAACACAGAGCCATCTCCCCTGAGGTCCACTTTTCTCACTTCTCTTAGATCCAAGGATGCTCTGATGTCCCTTAGTGACATGTTTTTATTTTTTTGTAACATTGAGGAAAGGAAAAAAAAATAGCTATATTAAATTTTGGGGGATATGCTTGGTGTTGATAGGGACAGGCCTTCCAGGCACCTTCACCAATACTTTCTGTCCCCAGTAGAGTCAGAACAGAGCCCTCCCTCCCCAAGATAGGAACTGAACTTGGATCAGAGCTCTGAGCTGCTTCTCTCCTATCCGTGGAGTTTTCTCATTGTATCTAGGACCACAGGCTGTGAATTAACTTCTGCATATTTCTAGAAAACCAAATGACTCAATCCAAATGTTTTGTGCTGATATTTGAAGGATCCACTTATTAAGGACTATAATTTTCTTGACTGTGTTTACATGAAGTCTAGAGACTGAGAAGAGACAGGCTGAGGATCTGCTATTATTGACAGTGATGTTGGGGACAAAGAACTCTTGTGAGGATGGATGTGCTTCCCCTTGGTGACCAAGCAATACTGTGCAAGTGAGATAGGGGCTGCATGGTAGGAAAGGTTCAAGCTTGTCCCTAGGTGGAAATATGAGTTGGGGAGATTTTGGAGTTTTTTCACTAGTACAGAACATATAGTAAAGAGTCCCAACAACTCATGTATCTACTGAGGCTGAGCCAGAGATGTTTTTTGTTTCTCCCTCAAAGGTTGTAACCAAAAGATTCTCTAGGAAGGTGAAGTCTTTAATCCCATTTTTAGCTCCAGGGTGGGCCAGGCTGGATGTACTTGGGCTAGGAGTATATTTCATGGCTAGCCTAGATGTCCATGTTGGTGAGTCTCTGACATGAACCCAAGAGGGACTGAGTGGCCTGGCTCTAGTCCAATGTATTCGGCGGCAGTTGTAGCCATGAAGGATTAAAAGTTACTCACAGATAAACTCCAGGTAGCCTGGGTCGCTTTTATTGGCACACAGTGGGTTCCAGGTCTATAATCATTGCTCATGACAATGAATAAATTGAGCATCTTGTTTCCCTCACAAAGCTCCAGACTGTTGCCATCTGAGAGTCTCTAAGCATTTTCCCATGGTTTCCTTAGCTAGGTCCTGCCCGTGTCTCACAGGCTTGTCCTCAGGGCCATGTTCAGGAGGAGGACACATGAGTATGGTCTCAGGCTAATCCTCTGTTTGAATTGCCCTACCACAAGTCCTCCTCTCTGCAGGCTGGATTTAGTTGGGAGACTATCATTTAATGAAGTGTGTCTGCAGTGTGTGACCTGCAGTAAACACTCAGACCCCACCATAGTGTGTTGAAGTACAGAAACACTACACAAAATAGATATGAATATTCCAGGCCTCACAATCCTTTGTGATCGTGAAGTGGATTTACCCATACCCAGCACCAAGATATCACTTACTGTGTACATGGATATGCACAGATCCTGTTTCCTCATTTCCATCTTCAGCAACACCTACTATGGTGTAGAATCCGGCATCCTTCATGGTGATGTTCTGGAACAGCAGGGATCCATTGGAGTATAATGTTTCCCTCCCATTGTATGCAGGCCCCTTGCAAATTGAATTTCTCAGAATATCATATTCTATAATTTTCTGTTTACATTTCATACTTATCCCCTTGTACCATTCAAAGTATTGATTGGCTGGTGGATTGTGGACAAGTAGGAGAACATTCTCCCCTTCAGCAACATGGGGCGGCACCATTTCAACAGTGAGAATGGCAGTGGCAGGAATGTTCCAGAAGGTTAAAAGTGAGGCTAGGAGACAAGAAAGAGAAGTTTGTCAATATGGAACCTTCGTTTTTGACAGAAAGTTGAAACCTAAGTGGGTACCTTCATTCCATAGCTATGGTATAGGATTGTGTGTACACTCTGTGTGGGGTGGGCAGTCCTACAGAGTAGAGGTCAGCAGTGTAACCTCCATTCCTTCAGTGGCCTGAACTTGTCCTTTACTTTGTGTCACACTCTCTTCTGGCTTCTGCTTCCTAACAGATCTAAGCTACCACTGATTCTAGAGGGTGAGCCCTCTGTTTTACTGGTCACCTTTGCCACCTAACATTTTGGATTGTAGGCTAGCTACTATGCCTACAATCTATGTAATGATCAGTCATTCCTCTTTCTTTTGGAGATTCTGATGGTTAGTATTAACTGCTAACTGGACATAATCTAAAATCAGCTGGGAGATGGGCCTCTGGGCATGCGTGTGGGGGATTATTTTAATTATGTTAATTGATATAGGAAGACCTAAAAGAGTCCAAAAGAGAGGCTATATGCAGGTGGAAAACCTGGACAGTGGGGTTATACAAGCCCTTTTAGAGCCCAGTCAATTTCATCCTGATGTTTGACATGGAGCTGCAAATTTGTTGTTTTCCTTGCTGGACGTTGGGTTTGCTTTACTTTTATGACTGGGTTCTTCCTTTCTTTTAAAGGTACAATGGGTTTATTTTGGTTTATATTTCAGGACAGATGCAGTATATCACGGAGGTGAACACATGGCAACAGGCAGGCAAGGCATGATGGTAGGAGCCAAGAGAGACTGACTGATCATATTGCACCTACACTAAGGAGTAGTGTGAATAGGAAGTTGGCTCAGGTTATGAAGCCTCAAACCTTACTCCTAGTGACCCATGTTCTCCAGTGAGAACCTAACTCCCAAAGGTTCTACAACCTTCCCAAACAGTACTATTACTGTGAGACAAATGTTCATACATTTAACCTTATGTGGGATATTTCACATTCAAACCACAACATATATGGGATTCCTCCTAAAAGGAAAATTAATGGAAGTTGATAGAATAAAACTCAGATCTCTATGTGAAAAACTCTAATACTCTTACTGATCTATTCAAGAAGATGAGAAAACTTTTAAAATAACTTACACAAAATAAGTTGTAGACACAAAATAAGGCATGTCATATGATATTTATCAGAAAACTGAAGTAACAAATAAACTCTAATGACCTAAAAAAAATCTACACACATTCTTTGATGCCACCTCCACTCAAACAGTAACAAGGAATTTTTTGTTATTGTTACTTAGTAAATGTATTCTTTTTTTCAGTATTTAAAAATTTTATTTTATTGATTTTTTTGTATTTCATATAGAACATCTCAATCAGTGTTAATCATCTTTACACCCCCTTCCTCACCGGTGCCCTCCCACAGCTCTCCACTGGAATTAATACATTCTGTGATGTGTGCTAAGGCTTATTATGTCAAGTTCCTGCCCCCAGATGTTCCTCGGTACAAGTTCATCTACTGAGGTCTAGTCAGCCTATCTAAAGTCACTATGCTAAAGAAGATCTACTCTCCCTCATCCCCCAGTAATTATTTGCCAATAGTTCCTTGAGTAGGATTGGGGCCCATTTCCCCAGTTTTATGCTAGTTTTTGGTTTTTTTTTTTTTGTCTGATTGAGTCACTGTAGATCTTATGCATGCTGTCACCATTGTTGCAAGTTCATATGAGCAAGTTCCCAGAGGCCTGAATACCTAAACCCTGGGTAGTTCAGGTTTAATATAAAAGTCCTATCCAGGGACACACACTCTGCAGTCTCTTAGTCTCTAAAACTTGGTCACACTCTTGTATGAGAAAACTTCACTGGTGAGAGTTGAGGGATTTGTTAGTATTCTCTCCATCCCCTGTCCCATTATGTTGCCTAAGCCTTAGGTGTCGAATAACACTGCAGCTGTGTCACTTAGGGCTAGGAATCTCTCAGATATATATTCTCTGTGCGTAACCAGTTCTAGAACTATGTAATAGCCTCCATCTGTTTAAAAAAAAAACAACCTTTTGCAATGAGTAGTGTATGGTATGCATGTCAGTAAATATAAGAATCCATATTTAGCATACAGTATGACATTTCATTTGACTACAGATAATAGAGAGATAGGGTTTTCTCTAGGATCTATGACCTCTCCAGCCATGTGTATTTGGCTATGTTTACAATGCTGCCCATGAGTTCCCTCCCATTGAAAGGCATTAAGACCAATTAGGAGGCTTCCCTGCTCTGGACTCAGATTCAGATTCAGATGTTTGCAACCAGCCCTGGAGAGCCTGTGGGTGGACCCCACATGGTGTGATGATTCTGTGGGTTCCACTCTCCCAGTAAGTCCATGAGGCTGATCTATGCTCCATGGTGAGAGCCCCAAACTGCACTGCTGCATTCTAGACTCCCTACACCCTAGGTCCAGTGTGGGAATGGAATTTTGTGTGTGGCTTGAAGCGAGAAATTGTAAGACCTGTCCTGGGAGATCTCCAGTTATCTGAGATCTCTGTGGGCTTCCACAGTTATCTGTAGCCAGAAGATTCCGATATCACAATGATTCTTGCTTTGCCCTATCTCTGCAAAGTTCCAAGCCCGTTCCCTTGAGGCATTGAGCAGAATGTCACACCTCTAGTTACCTGTTGCACAAACCAGAGTTCTGCAGCCCCCCCATTAGAACCAAGTTGGCTCACCCCTCCCTTCCACCTGCTCTCCACTTCCTTGCCCAAAGCACTGTAGTCTTGAATATATAGACCTCACTGACAGAAAATAAACGGAGTTCCTATCCTCCCCAGTTCTCCACACGTGTGTGTGAGTCTGCTTATTTTTCCTATGGGTGTTCTCCTGCAGTATTCCCTCCCCCTTCTTGCAGGAGTAGAGCCCAGAGACTGCCAGCCTGCAGGCAGGAGGCAAGTCCTGGAGCTGAGCCAAGAAGGGAAGGACAGTGTGTGGAAGGCGGTCACACATGACTCAAAGACACCACACCCAACAGTCCAGAACACCTGGGCCCCTCCCTTAGCTTCAGATAGTGTGGGACCCTGTGGACTCAAACCTACCTGACTGATACCTGTCTTGGGCTTCTGCAGGAGCTCTTGAATAGCTGGGTGGGAATTAACTGGTCCCTCCAGTACAAAATCAGAAGTGAGAACCTGAAGCCTGGACCTACCAGCTTTTCATACCCAATAAGAAGACACCAAAAGCACCTGAAGAATACAAGCAATGGCAGTCTTCAATTCAACAAACCCTCAACCTTCATACCAGGATCACAAACAACAAAAGAAATCCATATGCCAAAATGACAAAGAAAAAACAATAACATGAAAAACCCAAATAATATGTCTTCTCCAAATACTACCAATCCTGTAGAAAATGAGCTACAATGAGAACCCCTTAAGTGTAATGTAAGACATGTAATTTAAAAGAACTACCATAGACATGATCAAAGAATTCAAGAAATTTAAAGAACACACATACAAACAAATCAAAGTACTAAAAGAACATAGAGGACGGTGAATCGGGAGGGGCGGGTGGGTTGGGAGAGGGACACGGGTCTATATTTGATTAATGTATATTAAATTGATGCGAGTTCAAGAAGTATCCAATTTTGCCCAAACTCTATCTACAAATTACATGGTTTTTTAGGACTGAGTAAAAGTAAAAATGTCTATATTAAACAACACTGGTTTAAAGGTTTTGATAAAAATGGTGATATATCTGAGTTAATTGGAAATATAAATTGTTGTTGTTCATATTTGTTTTACTTAAAATCTGTGTAAAAACAACTTTGGAATTAACATATACAAATGTTCTCTATAATCTTTGTGTTATACAGTATCATCCTGTAACATTCTCTTTTACCTGTAGGATAATTTAATTTAAGGAATTAAGTGTGCTTCCCAAATTAACAACATACAGTCACCCGAAACAGCTTGGATAAATTTAATGAAATTTACACCTTGATTCCTGCCTATAGGTATGTGTACTACAACCACCTTTTCGAGACTCGTGGGTCAAAAAATAAAAACCTAGAATTAAAAAAAAGGGGGGATACAGTTATGTATTAAACATTTTTGCCAAAATTTTTTCAATTTAATGTTAAAACTAACTATGGGGAAAAGATTTGTATGTTCCCACAGGTCAAAACGTCACCAACTTAATGGCTGAGAAAGAAAAGATACAGCCTTGCATTGTGTAGGATGTACCAAAAAATACCAGCAGAGAAGTTGGCCCATCTAAGCATTAAAAGGAAGAAAAACCTCAGACTGCTATAGGCATCAAACATCTCTGTGGATCCTATTTGTAACAACTGTTTATAATGAGTCCTAATGAACCTTACCTTCTAGGTGCTGCAAAGTTTTAATATGAGACACTTTCTTACCTCCTTTTCATAGAACAAAGAAAAAAAATGATGGTAATGAAGTCAATCTCACTGTAAATTAAAGCTGATTGTTATAGAGGTTATCTCTTATAAAACCGCTAAAAACTGCTTTCTTTAATTGACTAATAGACATAGGAACTGTGAAAAGGATTATTCTCTATTCAGAACCAAATATAGTACTAGAGTCTCTTTAAGCTGCACATTTAAGCAAAATGTATTAATGCAGGAGAGCTCTGATATCAGCAATGGATTATTCTGCCAAGGAGATGTTGGCCAGGGGATCCAAGCCCCCCCCCAAAAAAAGGTAAAGGCTTCTTGCCTGTAAACTGGGATATCTGCAAGAAGAGAGGCGGTAAGGCCCTACTGTCGAAGACCTGATGTAAGCATGGGAAAGATGTATTGAGACCACACTTGGAAGTGTACAGATGGTCTCTGGTATACCAGAGAGTGCTACCAAAGGCCACTAAACCAGTAAAGCAAATATTGGTCTCCTTGAGTCAAGCAAGACTCCTCTGTCAGCATCAGCTACACCTCACCTGCCTGGAAATACTGTGCAGCAGTGACAACCGTATGTCTGTATATCCCAAATCTAATTGGCTATTAGCTCTCTCCTTGGAGGAGTAACTCAGGGCTGATGCCACAAGCTTACATCTTCTAGTGGTTAGGAGATATTATAAACCACAGTAAGACCTTGTCATCTTTTACAGAAAAAAACATAATTCATGGATTAGCATACCATCCAAACATCTGTGTCTATACCAAAGTAACCTACCATAATAATTGGTACTGTTTAAATATCTATATATCTAATTGCCTCTGCTTCATTAGTAGGATTGAAAGGTTATTCCTGACCAAACTGTCAGCCAATGAAAAGAAACAGCCAGAACTGGTCAGAGTCCAAAATAACATCTCCAGAGAAAGTAGATTGTTTTTGCTTCTTGTCCACCTGTTCCCCTCTTCTAAGCCTAGGGAACAATCTGTGGAAGAGAGGGCATGGGAGAATGTAAAGGCTGTGATTGGGGTGAATGGTGAAACTACAGCAATATAGACTGGATGCTTATTTGATCAACTTGATTGTACATACAAGCCCCTCCAGCTGGATGGTGGGAGCCTTGGGCTGTGTGGGTTTGGGTACAACTGCTTGCAAATTGGTTTTACATGAAGGATGCTTGTACTCAAAACTTATTACTTATTGTTTTAAAAAATGAAATAAATGAAAGTAAATGTAAAAAAAGTAATAATAAAATGTTTTAAAAATAAAAAAGTAGAGCTAAAAGAAGATAAGGATAAACTAAAAGAAGATAAATGATAAACTTCAGACTGAATTCACAAAAGAGTTAGAAATACTAAAGAAAACTCAAACTTAAATGAAAAAGGAAGTGAAATACTCAATAAGCAATTTGGACAGGAGAATGCCTCAGTAACAGAATGAATGAAGTAGAAAATACAATATCAAGACTGGAATATAAAGTGGATGAATTGGACTGCTCAAGCAAAAATTATGAAAAAAATTTAAAACACAGGAATGGAATATTCAGGATATGTGGGACACCATGAAAAGATCAAACTTACACATCATAAGTATAGAGAAAGGAGAAGAATCTCAGGATAATGGTATTAACCAGATCTTCAATAAGATTGTAGAAGAAAATTTCTCTAAACTATGGAAAAATATACCCACACAAATACACAAAGCACACAGAACACCAAATAGACAGGACCAGAAAAGAAATTCCCCATGCCATATCACAGTAAAAGCATTATATGTTCAAAACAAAGAGAGAATAGTGAACACTGCAAAACAAAAACAAGAAGTCACATATAAAGGAAACCCCATAAGAATTAGAGTTGACTTTTCAATGCAAATGATGAAAGTCAGAATACGAAAGTATCCCCATTTCTAAAAGACTATAGTTTCCGACCCAGAATATTTACCCAGCAACAATGTCTATTACAGTTGAAGGATAAAGAAAAAATCTTTAGTGACATAAATAAGCTGAAAGAATTCATGTCCAGGGGGCTGGAGAGATAGCCTAGCGGTTAAGAGCACCGACGCTCTTGCAGAGGACCCGGGTTCGATCCCCAGCACCCACGTGGCGGCTAAGAACCGTCTGTAACTCCAATTCCAGGAGAACTCCAGTTCCAGGGGAATCTGAGACCCTCTTCTGACCTCCGCAGCATTGCACGACACGGGTGCACAGACCTGCATGCAAACAATACATTCATACACATACAAAAATAAATAATAATAAAAAAAAATTGCAATTCCTGGTAGGAATCAATTATGAGAACTTTACTAAGTCCCCATAAACTTGCTAGAAAATAAAAACGTGTGCCAGAGTGTGCCAGTGTTAAGACTAACACACACATGCATATATATGTATTTTATATATGTAATATGTCTGTGTGCATATGTGCGTGTTAGGTAGAAGACATGAGCAGTGGAGCTGGGAGGAGATCATAGAAGACCACCTAAGCCCTCCTTCCACTTGTGCAGCCTGACAGGCTATTGAAAAATCCTGGCCCCAGTTTCTGTGATAAAGTTTCAGTTTTTTAAGTGAACAGCCAACCATCCAAGGAACCTTGAGTAGTCTTAAAAAAAAAAAAAGTCAGCTACAAGGAAACCAGGAAAACCACAGCTGTATTTTGGTAGCTGTGTCTCCTGACAGAATGTCCCTTTATGGCTAAACATCCTTGAAGTTGCAGGTGGGTTGTTCCTGCTGTACCAGCAACTAAGGTACCACACCATTTTCCCACGTGTCCACAAAGGGTCTGGGTCCTCAAAAGACTTCGCCTCCATTACATTACGTTTTTGCTCCCTCCCTGTATTAGTTTGCTTTCTATTGCTGTGATAAAAACACTGACAAAACCCAACTTGGGAAGGAAAAGGTTTGTTTGGCTTACAGCACAGTCCATCACCTGGGAAGTCAAGGCAGGAACTCAGGGCAGGAACCTGGACCACAGGCCATAAGGGAGCACTACTTACTGGCTTGCTCCCCTGGCCCATGCTCAGCCTTCTTTATCTATCTATCTATCTTTCTTTCTTTCTTTCTTTCTTTCTTTCTTCCTTTCTTTCTTTCTCTCTTTTCTTTTCTTTCTTTCTTTCTCAGCCTTCTTTCTTATACAATACAGGACAATCTGGCCAGGGGTGGTACCATCCACAGTGGACTGGACCCTTCCATATCACTTGACAATTAAGAAAATACCCCAGAGACACGGCTACAGGCCAGTCCCATGGACAAAATTCCCCAACTGAGGTCCCCTCTCTCAGATGTGTTAAGTGGACAACTAAAGCTTTCCTCAAGTCCCTTTTGTGGGATTTACAAGAGGATTATAAAAAATATTAAATGCCACTCCATTTGGTCCCAAACTCCAGGACTAGGCCTACCCTCTGGATGACCCCACTGCCATCTCCATACTTAACAGACCTAACTGTGATCACCCCCACACACACACTCCAGAACACTCTGGAAGTACCCCTGCACATGGATTATATGTATTGTGGGGGTGTTTTTTTTTTTTTTGGTCTCTATATCATCAATCTCTGCTGTAATTTTTGTTATATTCTTCTTGTCTGCTAGGTTTAGGATTCATTTGTTGCTGTTTCAAGTGTCTTGAGTTGCATTTTTAGATAATTTATTTTTTTCTCTTTCTGTTTTTTTTTTAGTGTGGCACTTAGAGCAACAAATTTCCCTCTTAGGACCACTTTTAAGTGTCCCCATTATTTCGTTGTGTTGTATTGTCCTTTTCATTTAATTCTAAGAATCTTTTATTTCTCTCTAATTTCTGCTTGATCCATTCATATTCAGGAGTGTGTTGTTTATCTCCAAAGTTTCCTGTAGTTACTAGGGCTTCTTCTGGTGTGATATAGCTTTATTGCATTCTGGTGTATAGAATGCATGGAATTATTTCAAAAATTTTTTTTGTATTTGTTGAGGTTTCTTCTGTGCTCCAGTATGTGTTAGATTTTGGAGAGTTCCATCAGGTGCTGAATAGAAAGATATTCTTTGGTACTTAGGTGGAATGATTCAGTAGATGTCTGTTAGTTCCATTTGATGTATTGTTATTGTCAGTTCAGATGTCTCTCTATTTCTTCTTTGTCCAGTTGACCTGTCTAATGGAACAGTGGTGTACTGAAGTTTTCCTATATTAGATGTTGGGATTAATCTGTGCCTTAAAGTCCTGTAGAATTGCTTTGTTTATGAAGTTTGGTGCACCAGAGTTTGGTTTGTTACATCGTGATTGTGATATCTTCTTGGTTAATTGTTCCTTTGATAAATGAAGTGACCCTCTTCATCTCTTCTGATTAGTTTTGTTTGAAGTTCTATTTTGTCTGATAATAGAATAGCTTCTTAGTGCCATTGGCTTAGAATATTTTTTCCACCATTTCATCTTAAGATAATGCCGTACTTGAGGTGATATAGGTTTCTTGCAGACAACAAAACGATGATTTTGTTTCTTAATCCAGTGTACTATTCTATGCCTCTGGATTGGGGAGTTCCAGTCCATTGGTATTTAAAGTTACTTTGAGCTATGTATATTGCTCCCCATCATTTTAGTTTCTGTTTCCATTCTTGGTCTAATTTTGTATTTCCACAGTTTACTACCTTTATTAAATACTTTCTGTTGCCACTTAGGTATAAATGTTACTTTCTTCCCTTCTTTGTATTGCTTCAAGTATACACTGAGTGGCTAGTTTTCTGGACATGAATTTTTTTTTTTTTTTTTTTTGTATGTGTATGAATGTATTGTTTGCATGCAGGTCTGTGCACCGTGTCTGCACTGCTGCGGAGGTCAGAGAGAGGTCTCAGATTCCCCTGGAACTGGAGTTCTCCTGGAATTGGAGATTACAGACGGTTCTTAGCCCCACGTGGGTGCTGGGGATCGAACCCGGGTCCTCTGCAAGGCGTCGGTGCTCTAACCGCTAGGCTATCTCTCCAGCCCCCTGGACATGAATTCTTTCAGCTTTTTTATGTCATGAAAGAATATTTTTCTTTATCCTTCAACTGTAATATGACATTGTTTGCTGGGTAAATATTCTGGGTTGGCATCTAAAGTCTTTAGCAGGATATTTGTCAACTTTCTTCTGGTTTTCATCATTTTGCATAAAATAACTCTAATTCTTATGGGGTTTCCTTTATATGTGACTTCTTGTTTTTGTTTTGCAGTTGTTCACTTATTCTCTCTTTGTTTTGAACATCTAATGTTTTACTGTGATATGGCATGGGGAATTTCTTTCTGGTCCTGTCTATTTGGTGTTCTGTGTGCTTTGTGTATTTGTGTGGGTATATTTTTCCATAGTTTAGAGAAATTTTCTTCTACAATCTTATGAAGATCTGGTTAATACCATTATCCTGAGATTCTTCTCCTTTCTCTATACTATGATGTTGAGTTTGATCTTTTCATGGTGTCCCACATATCCTGAATATTCCATTCCGTGTTTTAAATTTTTTTCAATATTTTGCTTGAGCAGTCCAATTCATCCACTTTATATTCACGTCTTGATATTGTATTTTCTACTTCATTCCTTCTGTTACTGAGGCATTCTTCCTGTCCAATGGCTTATGAGTATTTCACTTCCTTTTCATTTAAGTTTGAGTTTTCTTTAGTATTTCTAACTCTTTTGTGATTCAGTTCTGAAGTTTATTCTTATCTTCTTTTAGTTTATCCTATTTCTTCTTAGCTTTACTTTTTTATTTTTAAAAACATTTTTTATTACTTTTTTTACATTTACTTTCATTTATTTCATTTTTTTAAAACAATAAGTAATAAGTTTTGAGTACAAGCATCCTTCATGTTAAAACCAATTGCAAGCAGTTTGTACCCAAAAACCACACAGCCCAAGGCTCCCACCATCCAGCTGGAGGGGCTTTATGTACAATCAAGTTGATCAATAAGTTCCAGTGTTATATTGCTGTAGTTTCACCATTCACCCCCATCACAGCCTTTACATTCTCCCATGCCCTCTCTTCACAGATTGTTCCCTAGGCTTAGAAGAGGGGAACAGGTGGACAAGAAGCAAAAAAATCTACTTCTCTGGAGATGTTATTTGGGACTCTGACCAGTTCTGGCTGTTTTTTCTTGGTGACCAGTTTGGTCAGGAATAACCTTTCAATCCTACTATGAGCAACAGAGGCAATTAGATATATAGATTTTTAAACAGTACCAATTATTATGGTAGGTTACTTTGGTATAGACCAGATGTTTGGATGGTATGTCTAATCCATGAATTATGTTTTTTTCTGTAAAAGATGACAAGGTCTTACTGTGGTTATAACTATCTCCTAACCACTTAGAAGATGTAAGCTTGTGGCATCAGCCCTGAGTTACTCCTCCAAGGAGAGAGCTAATAAGCCAATTGATTTGGGATATACAGACATTACGGTTGTCACTGCTGCACAGTATTTCCAGGCAGGTGAGGTGTAGCTGATGCTGACAGGGGGTCTTGCTTGACTCAGGAGACCAATATTTGCTTTACTGGTTTAGTGGCCTTTGGTAGCACTCTCTGGTATACCAGAGACCATCTGTACACTCCACGTGTGGTCTCAATACATCTTTCCCATGCTTACATCAGGTCTTCGACAGTAGGCCTTACCACCCTCTCTTCTTGCGATTATCCCAGTTTACAGGCAAGACAGCCTTACCTTTTTTTGGGGGGGGGGGTCTTGGCATCCCTGGCCAACTCTCCTTGGCAGAATAATCCATTGCTGATATCCAGAGCTCTCCTGCATTAATACATTTTGCTTAAATGTGCAGCTTAAAAGACTCTAGTACTATATTTGGTTCTGAATAGAGAATAATCCTTTTCACAGTTCCTATGTCTCTTAGTCAATAAAGAAAGCAGTTTTTTGTTTATAGAGATTAACCTCTATAACAAGTCAGCTTTAATTTACCAGTGAGATTGACTCATTACCATCATTTTTTCTTTGTTCTATGAAAAAGGAGGTAAGAAAGTCTCTCATATTAAAAACTTGCAGCACCTGAAGAAGGTCATAGGACTCATTATAAACAGTTGTTACAAATAGGATCCAAGAGATGTTTGATTCCTATAGCAGTTCTGAGGTTTTTCTTCCTTTTAATGCTTAGATGGGCCAACTTCTCTTGGTATTTTTTGGTACATCCTACACAATGCAAGGCTGTATCTTTTCTTTCTCCCCATTAATTTGGTGACGTTTGACTGTTGGGAACATACAAATCTTTTCCCCATGTTAGTTTTTTTAACATTAAATTGAAAAAATTTTGCAAAAATGTTTAATACATAACTTATCCCCCCCTTTTTTTTAATTCTAGGTTTTTATTTTTTGACCACGAAGTCTCAAAAGGTGGTTGGTTGTATACACCATACCTATAGGCAGGAATCAAGGTGTAAATTTCATTAAATTTATCCAAGCTGTTTCGGGTGAATGTGCATGTTGTTAATTTGGGAAGCACACTTTAATTCCTTAATTAAATTATCCTACGGTAAAAGAGAATGTTACAAATTATACTGTATAACACAAAAATTATAAGAACATTTGTTATGTTAATCCCAAAGTTGTTTTTACACAGATTTTTAAGTAAAAACAAATATGCAAACAACAATTATATTTCCAATTAAACTCAGATATATCACCATTTTATCAAAACCTTTTAAACCAGTGTTGTTTAATATAGACATTTTTACTTTTACTACAGTCCTAAAAAACCATGTAATTTGTAGATAGAGTTTGGGCAAAATTGGCTACTTGTTGAACTCGCATCAATTTAATATACATTAATCAAATACAGACCCGTGTCCCTCTCCCAACCCACCCGCCCCTCCCGATTCACCTCCTCTCTGTTCTTTTAGTACTTTGATTGTTTGTATGTGTGTTCTTTAAATTTCTTGAATCCTTTGATATGTCTATGGTAGTTCTTTTAAATTACATGTCTTACATTACACTTAAGGGGTTCTCATTGTAGCCATTTTCTACAGGATTGGTAGTATTTGGAGAAGACATATTATTGGGTTTTCAGTTATTGTTTTTTCTTTGTCATTTGGGCATCTGGATTTCTTTTGTTGTTTGTGATCCTATGAACTATGCTTTTTTGAATTGAAGACTGCCATTGCTTGTATTCTTCAGGTGCTTTGGTTGTTTTCTTATTGGGTATGAAAAGCTGGTAGGTCCAGGCTTCAGGTTCTCACTTCTGATTTGTTACTGGAGGGACCGTTAATTCCCAACTCACGCTAGTTCAGAAGCTCCTCCAGAAGCCCAAGGACAGTATCAGTCAGGTAGGTTTGAGTCCACAGGGTCCCACACTATCTGAAGCTAAGGGGAGGGGCCCAGTGTGTTCTGGACTGTTGTGTGTGGTGTCTTTGAGTCATGAGTGTGACCGCCTTCCCACCACACCTGTCTCTGCCCTTCTTGGCTAAGCTCCAGGACTGTGCCTCCTGCCTGCATGCTGGCAGTCTCTGGCTCTACTCCGCAAGAAGGGGGAGGGAAAATCCAGGAGATCACCCAAGGAAAAATAAGCAGACACACACACACACGTGTGGAGAACTGGGGAGGATAGGTAACTCCTATTTATTTTCGTCAGTGAGGTCTATATATTCAAGACTACAGTGCTTTTGGCACAGGGAAGTGGAGCGGCAGTGGAAGGAGGGAGGGGTGAAGCCCAACTTGGTTCTAATGGGGGGTGCGACAACTCTTGGTTTGTGCAAAAGGTAACTAGCAGGGTGACATTCTGCTCAATGCTCAAGGAACGGCTTGGAACTTTGCAGAGATAGGAGAAGCAAGAATAACATTGTAAATACGGAATCTTCATGGCTACAGATAACTCACAGAGACAACTAATACTGGCCACAGAGATAACAGATATTCTAAGGGTTTATCTCAGGACAAGCTTACAATTTCTCACTTCAAGCCACACACAAAATTCCATTCCCACACTAGGACCAGGGTGTGGGAGTCTACTACGACATGAAGCAGTGCAGTTTGGGGCTCTCACCCATGGACCATTTGAGAGGTCTCTAATCGTGACTACATTGCGAAAGTGGAAACCCCATGAAATGCGAGCCACCCATTGGGATCCACCTACCAGGCTCTCCAGGCTGGTTGAACAAACATCTGAATCTGAATCTGAGTCCAGAGCAGGGAAGCCTCCTAATTGGTCTTAATGCCTTTCAATGGGAGGGAACTCACTGTGGCACATGTAAACACAGGCAAATTACACATGGCTGGAGAGTGTATAGATCTAGAGAAACCTATCTTCTATATATTGTAGTCAAATGAAATGTCATACTGTATGCTAAATATATGGATTCTTTTTTACTGACATGCATACCATACACTACTCATTGCAAAGTTGTTTTTTTTATTTAAACACTGGAGGCTATTACATAGTTCTAGAACTGGTTTTACGCACAGAGAATATACTATCTGAGAGATTCCTAGCCCTAAGTGACACAGCTTCAGTGTTATTCGACACCCTAAGGCTTAGGCAACATTAATGGGACGGGGGATGGAGAGAATACTAACAAAATCCCTCAACTATCTCACCAGTGAAGTTTTCTCATACCAGAGGTTGTGACACGTTTTAGAGACATAAGAGGCTGCAGAGTGTGTGTGTCCCTGGATCAGGACCTAATTAAACCTTGAACTACCAGGGTTTAGAGTACTTACAGCTTCTGTGGGAACTTGCTCATATGACTCACACAATATACAGCAGCATATCTATTGTAAAAAAAAAACTCAATCAGACAAAAAAAAAAACAAACAAAAAACTAGCATTAAAACTGAGGGGAAATGCGGGCCCCAATCACTACTCAATGCAACTATTGGGCAAAAATAATTACTGGGCGGATGCTAGTGGGAGAGTAGTCTCTTTAGCATAGTGACTTTGATAGGCTGACTAGACCTCAGTACGATGAACTTGTCCGAGGAACATCTGGGGAGGAACTTGACATTAATAAGCCTTAGCACCACATGACCTGAATGTATTAATTCCAGTGGCAGAGCTGTGGGAGGGCACGGCTGAGAAGGGGTGTTATAGCATGATTAACACTGGATTGAGTTGTTCTCTATATGCAATCACACACCATCCATCATACAATTTTTAATACTGCCACAAAAGAAACCTTTACTAAGTACAAATAACCCAAATTCCTTGTCTGTTTGCGTGCGTAGGTGGCATCAGCAATGTGTCGTGCTTTTTTTTGGTCTTGAGTTTCATTTGTTCTTCAGTTTTCTGCAATCATCATCTGTCACATGCCTTCTTTTGTGTCTCACACTTATTTTGTGTAGTTTTTTCCCAAGTTTTCCATCTTCTTGCCCGTCGTCCAGAGTATTCAGAGTTTTTCCACTGGTCTGAGTTTTATTCTATCAACTTCCATATTAATTTTCCTTTTCGGCGGAATACCCATAATGTTGTGGTTTGAATGTGAAATATCCCTCCATAAGGTCTAATATGTATGAACATCTTGTCTCACACGTAATAGTTTCTGTTTGAGCAGGTTTGTAGAACCTTTGGGAGTTAGGTTCTCACTGGAGAACATGGGTCACTAGGAGTAAGGTTTGAGGCTTCATAACCTGAGCCAACTTCCTATTCACACTACTCCTTAGTGTAGGTGCAATATGATCAGTCAGTCTCTCTTGGCTCCTACCATCATGCCTTGCCTGCCTGTTGCCATGTGTTCACCTCCGTGATATACTGCATCTGTCTTGAAATATAAACCAAAAATTAAACCATTCTGTACCTTTAAAAGAAAGGAAGAACCCAGTCATAAAAGTAAACAAACCCAACGTCCAAGCAGAAGGAAAACAACAAATTTGCAGCTCCATGTCAAACATCAGGATGAAATTGACTGGGCTCTAAAAGGGCTTGTATAACCCCACTGTCCAGGTTTTCCACCTGCATATAGACACTCTCTTTTGGATCCTTTTTAGGTTCCTATATCATAACAAATTAAAATATCCCCCACACGCATGCCCAGAGGCCCATCTCCCAGCTGATTTTAGATTATGTCCAGTTAGCAGTTAATACTAACCATCCAGAATCTCCAAAAGAAAAGATCGGAATGACTGATCATTACATAGATTGAAGGCATAGTAGCTAGCCTACAATCCAAAATGTTAGGTGGCAAAGGTGACCAGTAAAACAGAGGGCTCACCCTCTAGAATCAGTGGTAGCTTAGATCTGTTAGGAAGCAGAAGACAAGAAAAGAGAGTGTGCACACAAAGTAAAGGACAAGTTCAGGCCACTGAAGGAATGGAGGTTACACTGCTGACCTCTACTCTGTAGGACTGCCCACCCCACACAGAGTGTACACACAATCCTATACCATAGCTATGGAATGAAGGTACCCACTTAGGTTTCAACTTTCTGTCAAAAACGAAGGTTCCATATTGACAAACTTCTCTTTCTTGTCTCCTAGCCTCACTTTTAACCTTCTGGAACATTCCTGCCACTGCCATTCTCACTGTTGAAATGGTGCCGCCCCATGTTGCTGAAGGGGAGAATGTTCTCCTACTTGTCCACAATCCACCAGCCAATCAAGACTTTGAATGGTACAAGGGGATAAGTATGAAATGTAAACAGAAAATTATAGAATATGATATTCTGAGAAATTCAATTTGCAAGGGGCCTGCATACAATGGGAGGGAAACATTATACTCCAATGGATCCCTGCTGTCTCCAGACACTCCCATGGAGGATGCCGGATTTCTACACCCATAGTAGGTTGCTAATTTGCGAAGAGGAAGAGTGAGGAAAACAGGATTCTGTGCATATCCATGTACACAGTAAGTGATATCTTGGTGCTGGGTATGGGTAAATCCACTTCACGATCACAAAGGATTGTGAGGCCTGGAATATTCATATCTATTTTGTGTAGTGTTTCTGTACTTCAACACACTATGGTGGGGTCTGAGTGTTTACTGCAGGTCACACACTGCAGACACACTTCATTAAATGATAGTCTCCCAACTAAATCCAGCCTGCAGAGAGGAGGACTTGTGGTAGGGCAATTCAAACAGAGGATTAGCCTGAGACCATACTCATGTGTCCTCCTCCTGAACATGGCCCTGAGGACAAGCCTGTGAGACACGGGCAGGACCTAGCTAAGGAAACCATGGGAAAATGCTTAGAGACTCTCAGATGGCAACAGTCTGGAGCTTTGTGAGGGAAACAAGATGCTCAATTTATTCATTGTCATGAGCAATGATTATAGACCTGGAACCCACTGTGTGCCAATAAAAGCGACCCAGGCTACCTGGAGTTTATCTGTGAGTAACTTTTAATCCTTCATGGCTACAACTGCCGCCGAATACATTGGACTAGAGCCAGGCCACTCAGTCCCTCTTGGGTTCATGTCAGAGACTCACCAACATGGACATCTAGGCTAGCCATGAAATATACTCCTAGNTACAAGAGCCGATTCTTTGAATGGATAAACAAGATAGACAGACCCTTAGCCTAGTTAAACAAAAAAAAGTAACTGCAAATCAACAAAATTAGAAATTAAAGGGGAAACATCACAACATATAACATAAAGATCCAGAACATTATATGGGAATATTTTAAAAACCTATACTCTATTAAATTTGAAAACCTAAAGAAAATAGATGAATATCTGAAATCATGGGACTCACCAAAGCTTAACCAAGAAGAGATCAACACACACATCACACATGAGGGAATTGAAACAGTACTATAAACCTCCCCACACACAAAAGAATTCCCAGGCCCAGATGGATTTACAACAGAATTCTATCAAACATTTAAAGAGGATCTACAACCAATATTACTTAAGTTACTCAAAAGTCTAGAAACAGAGGGAAACCGCCCAAATTCCTTCTATGAAGCAGCATCACTCTAACATATCAAATAGGTCATCCCATGATCAAGTCAGGGATATCCTAAAGATGCAGAGATGGTTCAACATACATAAATCAATAAATGCCATAAATCACATAAGTGGACTCAAAGACAAAAACCAGATGGCCATTTCAATTGATGCAGAAAAGGCCTTTGATAAAATTTAACATGGCTTTATGTTTAAAGTCCTAGAATGAATTGGATTGGAGGAGACTTTCCTGAACATAATTAAAGCTATACACAACAAACCCACAGCCAGCATCATTCTAAATGGAGAACTAGAAGCATTCCCCTTAAAGTCAAGAACACAGCAAGGCTGCCCACTATCTCCACTCCTTTTCAATATAGTGCTTGAAACTCTGGCTAGAGCAATAAGACAAGAGAAGGAAATTAAAAGAGTGCTAAATGGAAAAGAATAGGTCAAATTATCCCTTTTTGCAGATGATATGATATTATACCTAAAGGATGATAAAAATTCCACCAGAAAACTCCTAGAAAGAATTAACAGTTTCAATAAAGTGGCAGGTTACAAAATTAATCTAACAAAAATCAGTAGCCTTTCTATATGCCACTGACAAGGAATTGGAGGAGTACATGGAAACCCTCCCATGCACAATAGCCTCAAAAAATAAAATATCTCAGAACAAACATGACTGAAGTCAATAAACTTCTTTTGTGTCTTTTTGAGACAGGGTCTCCCTATAGCCTCTGCTGGCCTGGAACTCTCTATGTAGACTAGGCTGGCCTTGAACTCACAAAGATCTACATGCCTCTGCTTCCCAAGTGTTGGGATTAAAGGCATGCATCACAACACCCAGTCAGACAATGAGCCTTTTAAGTCTTTGAAGAAGGAGATTGAGGAAGACACCAGAAGATGGAAGGAACTCCCATGCTCATAGATTGGAAGAATTAATATAATAAAAATGACTATCTTACCCAAAGTAATATATAGATTCAATGCAGTCCCAATCAAAATCCTCATGACTTTCTTCACAGAATTGGAAAAAAAATCCTAAAATTCATATGGAAACACAAAAGACTCTGATTAACCAAAGCAACACTGAACAAAAAGAGAAATGCAGAGGGTATTACTATACCAGATTTTAAACTATACCACAGTATTATGGTCATAAAAACAGTATGCTACTGGCACAAAAATAAATCAGTAGCTCAATGGAACAAAATTAAAGGCCCAAACTTGTATACATGCAGTTTCAGTCACATGATATTTGACAAGGGGAGGGCAAGAACACTCAAAGGAAGAAAGGCAGTATCTTCAGCAAATTGTGCTTGTAAAACTGTATCACCACTTGTAGGGGCTGGAGAGATGGCCTAGAGGTTAGGAGCACCAACTGCTCTTGCAGAGGTCCCAGGTTTGATTCCCAGCACCCACATGACAGCTGAACCATTTTTAACTCCAGTTCCAGGGGAATCTGACACCCTCTTCTGACCTCTGCAGCATTGCACGACATGGGTGCACAGACCTGCACGCAGACAGGACATTCATACACATAAAAAATATTTTTTTTAATTTTACTTATTTTTTATGTGTATAAATGTACTGTTTGCAGTACTGTCTGTATGTAGGTTTGTGCACAGTACACAACAACCTGCCCAGAGGTGGCACCACCCATAGTGAGCTGGGCACTCCCACAATGCCCAACAATTAAGACAATACTCCACAGACTTGGCCACAGTCCAGTCCAATGGAGCCAATTCCCCAATTGAGGCTCCCTCAACCCAGGTGTGTCAAATTGACACTAAAGCTATCCAGCACAATTGACCCCTTGTCAACTTGACACACAAAACACATCAATATTAAACCACCACCTTTCAAGTTCTCCTCCCCAAGGTATGATGTTAACATTAATCACAACCTTAGACAGTACAACCTTAAAAGCCCCACAGTCCTTAAACATCCAAACACTTAAAAGTTCACAGTCATTTAAAAGTCTCTTAACTGTGGGCTGCTGTAAAGTCCAAAACAAGTACTGTCTTATTTCAAAGGGAAGAATCAGGCACACTCAAACAAAACCTAAGTCCAGCAAAGTAGCTCAAGGCTGGACACCTGGGATTCACTCACGATCTTCTGGGCTCCAAAGGGTTTCGGCAGCTCCCCCTCTCTGACTCTGCCGTCCATGGCACACACAGCTCATCTCGAAGGCCCAGGCCGACTCCATTCCACACCTGCTGCTGCTCTTGGTGGTCATCCCATGGTCCTGGCATCTCCAAAAAGATGGGATCTCCACTGAAACTGAGGCAGCACCTTCACCAATGGCCTCTTCTGACCTTTCCTGGTGCAAAGACTCAGCTTCTCTCCATGACTCCTGCGATCCTGGGGTCTTCACTGCAACCGAGGTGCACTTCCACCAATGGTCTTTCCTGACCTCTCATAGTGCCAAGCCTCAGCTGCTCTCTGTGACCCCCTCAAATTTCAACACCAGAACCATATAGGAGACTCTTACACACTACCAAGTCCTGCTTCTGGCTTGAGATGGAGGCTCAGGCCCCTTCTGGATCACAGCTTCTTTGTGCTGACCCTGAAGAAACTCTTCCCAGAAGATTTCACCACAGTGATGCTGGTCTCTTGTTACTTACAGCTGATTTTTCAGCCCCCGCTAACCAGCATCAATTATCCCAATAAAGCAAAGTGTTCACTTCAGGTTCTGGTCTCTTGTTACTTACAGCTGATTCCTCAGCCCCAGCTGACCAGACCCCAAAGATTAAACAGTCCTGATGATCTCTGCTTCCCTTTGAAACTAGAAACTTTACAAGCCAGTCCTCCATCATCTACAACTCTTTCAGCAAAACTGTTCCAACTTCCACAGCAACAATCTTTAGGCATTCAATGATTTTTCTAGCCCAAAGTTCCAAACGCTTCCACAATCCTTCCCCAAAACACCATGTTCAGGCCTGTCACAGCAATACCCCACTCTCTGGTACCAATTTCTGTTCTAGTTTCTCTTCAATTGCTGTGACAAAACCCTCTGACCAACACCAACTTGGGTAGGAAAGGGTTTATTCAGCTCACATCTCATGTGTCACAGTTCATCACTCAGGGAGCCCAAGGTAGGAACTCAGGGCAGGTACCTGGAGGCAGGAGCTGAAGCACAGGCCATGGAGGAGTGCTACTTACTGGCTTGCTCCCCTTGCCCATGCACAGCCTGCCCTCTTATATGGTACACAATAACCTGCCCAGTGGTGGCACCACCCATAGTGGGCTGGGCACTCCCACATTGCCCAACAATCAAGAAAATACTCCACAGACGTGGCCACAGGCCAGTCCAATGCAGCCAATTCCCCAACTAAGTTTCCCTTAACCCAGGTGTGTCAAGTTGACACTAAAGCTATCCAGCACACCCTTCAACTGTAATAGACATTTTTGCTGGGTAAAATATTTTGGGTTAGCATCTATGGTCATTTAGAACTGAAAATGCTTTGGTCCAGGCTCATCTGGCTTTCATAGTTTGCACTGTAATTCTTTCATAGTTTGCACCTGTAATTCTGATGGGTTTTCCTTTCTATGTGACTTGTTCTTTTTCTTTTGCAGCTTTCAATATTCTCTTTGTTATGTACATTTATAAAAACATACCATGTTTTTACTACGGTACTATGGTTTTTACTATGCCATGGGGAGTTTCTTTTCTGGCCCTATTTAGTGTTCTATGTGCTTCTTGTGTTTGTATGGGTATATCTTTCCTTAGTTTCAGGAAATTTCCTCCTACAATCATGTTGAAGATCTGGTCAATACCATTAATCTAAGATTCTTCTCCTATGATGCATAAATTTGGTCTTTTCATGGTGTCCCATATTTCCTGAGTATTCTATTCCTGTGTTTTTAAAGTCTTTCATGATCTTTGCTTAAGTGGTCCAGTTCTTCATCTTTATTGTCTAGTCTTTATATTCTGTTTTCCATTTTATTCATTCTCTCAGTGACGACTTTTCTTGTCATTTCAAATTGGCTTATTGAGTTTTCACTTTCCTCATTGCAGCTTGAGTTTTCTTCAAATTCTCTCTTGTGAATTCAGTCAGAGGATTATTCCTCTCTTCTTTTAGTTCTTTGTGTGTTCTTTAAATTCATTGGACTCTTTGATTGTGTTTATGATTGTTCTTTTTAATTCTGTTTCCTGGGTTATATCTAGGGGTTTCTCATTGTAAAATTTTTCTGTAAGACTTATGGTATTTGGCAGTAACATATTATTTTTTCATTGTGATTTTGGGATATGGATTTCTTTTTTGTTTTGGTTTTGTTTTTTGTTTTTTGTTTCTTATTCCTTTTGACTCAAGCCTTCCTTTGCTGAGTTTCTGTTTGTATTATGGATGTGCCTTGTTGTTTTCTTGTTGGATATGTAAAGCTGGTTGGGCTAGGCTTCAGGTTCTCTCTTCTGATCTTATGTTGGAGGGACCATATGACTTTAGTCCAGCTATTCAGAAGTTCCCATATAGGCCCAACTCAGGCACTAGTCAGGTACTCTCAGACTTCCTCCTAAGGTCTGGCCCCCTACTGGCAATGAGTGACACTATAATTTGGGAAGCTCACTAGAGGGAGCTCCTATCCAGTTACTCTAAGGCAGTCTGCAAATGTCTGGGCCTGTATTAAAGGGCATAGAAGCTTAGCCCTAGAGTAGGCACCTGGTCTCAATGTAGCAGGGATGGGCATGGTGGGATTTGGGAAGCTCACCACCACAAGGAGGCTGGATCCAGGCACCCTCTAGCAGTCTGCAAAGGTTTCCACTTTTCCATTCATCACACAAGACCAGAATACTTATGTTTCTTTCTTTTTTTTTTAGAATTTCATACATGAGTATTGTTAGGCTGGAGAAAAGCCCCTGCCTGCCACAGCACTCTCCTGCCTTAGGCACCCTTTTCCCCAGTGCTCCCCCCTGATCCCCAGCTTCCTCTGCTGGGCAGAACAAAGAACCATCAGGAAAGGTGCAAAAACTCAGGTCTTCCCTCTGGAGAAGTCAGTAGTACCAGCCCCAGTGTGCACCTCCTACAGTCCTGGAGGGACCCACCCAGGGACCAACCCAGTGAACCTGCCTCTGTTGGACCGTAATTCAGTTTAATCTGGCCTTTCCTATGCTTCACTGAAACCATTAAATTGTATTTGTATTATTTCCATCCCAGCAGTCCTCCAACTCCTACTATGTAACCCAATCCCTCCCAATTTCCTTTGCCCTTTGATTATTACTGTTACATGTACATACATACCTTTATATGTTGAGACCATTTAGTGGTACTGGTGTATGTCTGTGTTTATGGTTGGCCATAATGGATTAGATAATCTGTCAGAAACTCATCCCTGGAGAAAATTTATTCTCCATCCCTTGCCATCCATTGATTACTCCAGTAATCCACCAATTACTCCAGTGTAGTCACCACTTTCTCCTCTGTCAGATGTTAGGTATCAGGTCATTCTAGTTTCTCTTCCATTGCGGTGACAAAACACTCTGACCGACACCAACTTGGGGAGGAAAGTGTTTATTCAGGTCACATCTCCCAAGTCATAGTTCATCACTCAGGGAGCCCAAGGTAGGAACTAAGGGCAGGAACCTGGAGGCAGGAGCTGAGGCACAGGCCATGGAGGAATGCTTCTTGCTGGCTTGCTCCCCTGGCCCATGCCCAGCCTGCCTTCTTGTACTGTACATAACCTGCCTCGTGGCACCACCCACAGTGGGCTGGGCCCTCCCACATAACAATCAAGACAACACTCCACAGACATGACCACAGGCCAGTCCAATGGAGCAAATTACCCAACTGAGGCTCCCTCAACCCAGGTGTGTCAAGTTGACACTAAAGCTATCCAGCACACAGGTCTTATGTTGCAGTCCTTGATTCACTTTTAGTAGATTTTTTTTCAGGTTAGGAAATGGGGATCTATTTCATTATTCTACAGGTAGCTACTCAGTTTGACCAAAACGATTTGTTGAAGATGCTATCTTTTCTCCAATGTGAATTTTTGGCTTGTTTGAGCATGAGTTATTTCAAACTTTAAAAAGCAGTTTATGGGGCTAGAGAGATGGCTCACCAGTTAAGAGCACTGACTGCTCTTGCAGAAGAACCGGGTTTGATTCCCAGCACCCACATGGTGGCTTAGAACCATCTTTAACTCCAGTTCCAGGGGAATCTGACCCCCTCTTCTGACCTCTACAGCAGGCACTGCACAACATGGGTGCACTGACCTACATGCAGACATTACACCCATACACATAAAAAATAATAAATTTAAAAAATTAATTAAAAAATAAATAAAAGGAGTTTACCCACATCTTCTAAAAAATCCAAGTGAGTGAATATTCATCAGATCATTCTATGAAACCTGCACAGTCTTCATATAAATACAGAAAAGGAAAGAAAAAGATGAGTCATTCTCCTCCTAAAACACAGAAGTCCAAAACAAAGCTTAAACCACACAAGTACAGCTGCTGGCTGGTCCTCCCTTAAGGGAAAAAAAATCCATCAGGATATTCAAACGAAAATGTGACATGATTTAATTGGGTTTATTCCAGGATTCCAAAAGTGGCTTAACGTGTAAATGTTATTTGTCATATTAAAAAATTAATACTAAAACATGAGAATTTTATTGCTTAATTTATTTATTGGTCTTTTAAAGACAGTTTCTCCCCATAGCACCACCTGCCCTGGAACACACCATGTACACCAGGCTGGCCTTGAACTCACAGATATCTACCTGCCTCTGCCTCCAGAGTGCTGGGATTAAAGGTATGCTTCACCACATCCAACTATAGAAAACACAAGAACTTTTAGGGATTCAAAGAAGCTTTCCATATAATTCATGAATTGCTAAAAAGAAACTCTTACTAGGCTTGAAACAAAATAAAGCTTTTTTTATTCTACAAAAGCCCTGCAAACATTTTTTTCTAATTCTCCTTTTTCTCTTTTGAGAATTTCATACACCAATGTACTGTATTTACATAGTTTCCAACCCCCCCAACCCCATCCCCGACTCCCTCTAAAATCATGATCTTCTAGATCTACTGAGTCCATTTAGAGGTACTAGGAGACAACTTCTTTACCTGAATGCTGCTGAGAGCATGCTTGACTGGACACAATGGCGCCCGAAGTCAAGGATTTCTACATTGCACTGCACAGACATGGGTGTAGGACAGATAAAGTAACACAGTGTCCTGGACCCCAGATTTGATAAGGAAAAGGCAATCTAACCACAGGTCATAAGTTCCGTTATGTTTAGCTAGTTTCCATTTTAGCAAACAACTTCTCAGCTTTAAAATAGTATAACAAAGAGCTAGAGAGATGGTTCAGTGGTTAAGAACAATAGCTGTTCTTGAAGAAGACATGGATTTAGTTCCCAGAACCCATATAGTGGCTAACAACCATCCAAAACTCCAGCTCCAGGGGATCTGACACCTTCTTCTGACCTCTAGCAGACTGCATGATACGTGTACTTACATACATGCAGGCAATACACTCATACACATAAAACAATAAATAAAATATTCAATAATAGCATAACAAACTATTGTCCAAGCTTTCATAAGATTGTCTGCACTCAATAATGGTCTTTATTAATATTTATGCAAACTAAGGCAATAAATACACAATGGAACAGGAACTCAAGACCTCTTTTCCCTCATCACAGAGCTTCCTGGGTCTCCACTCTTGAGATTCTAATTAAGTAGTGTGTCTGTTTTTATGTAGCGTTATCTCTCTTCAATGATTCTCTACACCCCTGCCACATGGATGTGGCAACTTGTATGTACGTATACAAATTGCTTACCACTTGGGACGGGATAACCTATCAAGGAGTCCATCTCTAGAGAAAAATGTTTCTCCCTCCATTAGCAGCCTGACTGCCTGTTGCTCTTCATCTAGGGATGGTGCACTAAGAAATTTCTTCCACTCACATTGGCATGCTGACTGCTATTGTCATTATATAGGTTTTGTTTAGGCAACATATACTGTTGAGATTTCCTGGGTGTACCATCTCTTCATGTCCAAAAAACACTACCTTACAGCAGTTATCCTGGTCCTTTTATTCTTACAATCTTCCCTCCCCTACTTCTGTTATATTGTCTGAGACATAAGAGTAGGGATTTTGTTATAGGTGCACCAGTTAGGGCTGGATACTCCCATGGTAACTTAGTCTTTTCACTTTGTCCTACTGTCCTTCTCTAGAGAAGCCTGTCTGCTATAAAAAAGCATCTTTGATGAAGGGTAAGAGATACACTTATTTGTGGGTATAAGAATAAGTATTTAAAATACAGTTAGACATTATATTGGTTTAGGAAAATGACAGTAGTAAGTTCTCTTGTAGAGTTTATGGCCTTCGGCTAGGTTTAAAATATCAGGTGTGGGGCTGGAGAGATGGCCTAGCGGTTAAGAGCACCGACTGCTCTTGCAGAGGACCCGGGTTTGATCCCCAGCACCCACATGGCGGCTGAGAACTGTCTGTAACTCCAATTCTGGGAGAACTCCAGTTCCAAGGGAATCCGAGACCCTCTTCTGACCTCCGCGGCATTGCACGACACAGGTGCACAAACTTACATGCAGACAGTACACTCATACACATACAAAAATAAATTTAAAAAAAATTAAAAAAAATATCAGGTGCAAATTTCCTCCTATTGAGCAGGCCATAGGTCCGGTTAGACAGCTGTAGATTATACCCAAGCTCAAAGCGACACTATTGTACCACTGGGGCTATCTTGCTGGGCTGGTCATTGCTGTGATTCGTAGGCATTATATCTGGGTAAGACTAGTGATTCTTTTTCTCCCTTAGCAGCTTACATAGCACCTTCCCATACTGTGAGAGCTAGTACTCACAGGGTAACCTTCCTGTCAGTTTCAGCTGGATTCATCCAAGCTCTGTTTCTAAACTATGCGGTGTCTTCAGCAATGGGGTGTTGCCTTCAAGTTTTAGGGGGTAACTAAGGGCTATGACAATAAAATATATTGTTTGGGGAGTCTCTTTGTCTACCCTGACCAACATGTAGAATAAGAATTCTCATGCCTGTCACTGGGTTTTGGGTTTGTTTGTTTGGATGGTTGGTTTTGGGTTTTTTTTTTTTTAATATAGTCTACAGCTCCTAGGGGGAATACTATTCTTGAAGGAAGAATGCTTTAAAAAACAACAAAAGGATAACCTTTATTAAAATAAAAATCAAAGGCCAGAGAGATTGCTCAGTGGGTAAATGTACTTGCCATGAAGCCTGGCAACCTAGTACAAAATGAACACCCAAGATCAATCTCTAGAACCCATTTAAAGGTGAAAGGAGAGAACTGATCCTGCAAAGTTGTTCTCTGTATGTGCACATTCTTTCTCCATGGATCATCTACACAGTAATGCATATTTTTTAAAATCAAAGGAACATTGTGCTGAGGTGTGATTCATATAGTAAACAGGACACAAAAGTAATTTGATGGAATACAGACTAGACAACATGAACCATCACCACAAGTTTTATCTCCTTCGTAGATATTAACTTTGAATCTTTAGATATGTCCATTTCATTTGGAATTGCCATAGAAGTCAGGAAATTAGCAAAGGGCTATGCTGGGTAGCTTTAGTTGTCACAATTGGGTTGAGGGAGCCTCAGTTGGGGAGTTGCCTCCATTGAATGGGCCTGTAGCCATGTCTGTGGGGTATTGTGTTCATTGTTGAATGATGTTCAACAGACATGGAGGGGTCAGCCTATTGGGAAGTCTCACCCCGAGCAGGTTGTTATGTATTATATAAGAAAGCATGGGTCAGGGGAACAAACCAGTAAGCAGAACTCCTCCATGGCCTGTGCTTCAGCTCCGGCCTCCAGATTCCTGTCCTGAGTTCCTCCTTTGGGCTCCCTAATGATGAACTGTGACCTGGGAGATGTAAGCCAAAACTTGTTAGAATGTTTTGTCACAATTGAAAGCAAACTAGAACAGGGGTCATGGGTGTAGAGTTTTCAAGGGAGGAGAAATAGAATATATTGGTATAAGGGGGGAAATGAGACTAGTGAAACAGGAAGTATTAAATGTGGTGGGAGATGGGATAGCACAGTAGAGGAGAGAGTAGAGAGAGGGATAACCACACTAAAGACTCTTTGAAAAAGTTCTGTGGAAACCTACTATACATGTACATAGTAAAACATGTGTGTGTATGTGTGTGTGTGTGTAAGTGGGATTAACCTATAATGGGAGTGACAATGCCCTAATTAAACACCAAAGGCAAACAAATGAAATCCCAGTTCTAGGAATGGGGTACCTCTTTTGGAGTTTCCATAGACCTCCAAACATTACACACTACCACCAATGCTCTTAGTCACCCTCTAGAATGTAAAGGTGTCATAGATACGGAGAAATCAAGCTGCTCTGATTTGGAAGTTTCATCCCTACTCTCTAGCTTTCAAGTGCTGGAAGGTGCTATACACTCTACCAGAGGAGAAAATTAGTCATTCTTATCCAGCTGTAAACCCTGAGAACAATAATGACTGGGCTCTCAAGACATGCCTACTGGTACAATAGTGACATGAATGTCATGGTAGTTACCAACCACTTTCTGAATGGATTTAAGACCCACTCTGTATGATGAAAGCCATGTCTGGCACTATTATTAGAATCAAGAATTCATGGCTAGACAGGAGATAGGGCCTAGGGGAGAACCTTCTACTATTATTCTGCTAAATGTGTGTAGTATTAAACCAATTCCTAATGACTTATCATTATTTTCAAATATTAATGCATCTCTTGACTCTCATCAAAGAATCTTCTTTTGACAGAAGTTATTAACTTTTTATTAACTTTATTAACACATTTTATTAACACATTTTCACAACTTGTCAAGGTACAGAGAATAAGACACTAAAGTATTCTCAGCCCTACATGGGACATCTATGTCACAGTCCTAAGGCTCAGGGATTGTTGCAGAAGAGGGGAAGGAAAGACAATAAGAACCAGAGGTGGTGAATGAATATGAGGAAACAGGTTTCCAAGCACAGCAGAGCAGGTACACATGAACTCACAAGTCACTGGTTGTGACAGCAGGCAAGACCTGTATAAACTCAAGCCAGACAAAAGCCTAGCATGGAGAGGGGAGGGCACAAGATGTTCCACCCTTCCCTGAGGATATATTGGCAAACAATAGCTGCTTGGAGAGGGAGAGTCAGCTTTCTTTAAGTCAACCACATGCCAGTATGTGGCCACGCACCCAAGAATATATGGGTAGCACAAATTGGGCTCAATGTGTTTAAGAAACTAAAGAGGACAGGAAGTTGGGTTGATAGGAAAGTGGAGGGTAGACCTGGAAGGAGCTGCAGAAGGGGGTGAATATGATCAAAATGCATTGTATGGAGTTCTCAAAAAACTAATAAAAAGTGGGAAAGAAATATATTTTAAAATCTCATAAATTTTAGACTCTAAATTAATAATTTGATAGAGAGAGACAACCCAGATGAAAGGTCAGTGAGAAGGAAAGACAGACAAGGGAATGAATGGGCAACTCCAGACAATAAAGGCTTTTATTTTAAAAACAAAACCTGTAGAGGAGATGACTCTGAAAGAATCAGAACTAGCTGTCTCCTTACAATCTGGCAGTTACAGGGCAGAAGACTAGGGTAGAGGAGGTGGTTGAAAATCTTCATTCTTTGGCCCCAATTTGCTGTTGTTAGAAGTGGGTGATTGATATGCTTGTTTCTTTATTGGCCATTTCTTGGGATCCCTGGAGCAAAGAAGTCAAGAGTCTAGAGAAAGAAGTTAATTTACCTCCAGAAACCAAGTTACTATAGTTACTAGAATTGACACAGTTGGGCAAAATGGAGTTTTACAGAATGGTATGATACTAAACACTGGGGAAATTCAGGGCATGACATAAAAGTAAGCAAGATGTTAACTGGAATACATGAGGCATCCTCCAATCACACTCTCTTCTCTGTTCATAATTAGGGAAACACAAAATGGAACACAGCTAAACATTATTTCATGCTCCTACATGGGTAGATAAGCAAGTTAGGATATGCATAACTACCAAGTGTTGGTGATTCAGTGGGGCTCCTTGTACTCCCAGGTAAGCTACAGGTATGTTAGAAAACCTTGGACCTGTATGTCAGGTTAGCATGACCAATGCCCAGAAATGTTCTTGCACAACACTCTAGGAAGAACGTGCAACAATTCCAGAAAACACAGTAGCAAATATTTGGGACTAGTCTGGTAGGATAGTAGATAAACTGTAAAGTCTTGAACTCAGTGACCATAGCTACATATCACATTGTGGATACATCTTATAGAGATAATAATGGCGAAAAATCAGGCCATTATTGAAATCTGTATGTTACAATAAAAAAAATTTTTAAAGAAATGAACAATATGAAAATATCAGAAAACCACAGAGAATATGAGAAGCAACATTAAGGTTAATTCTCAGTTTTAAATGGGACACATCTGAAATGTGGGTGGTGGTTTAGGGGTGGGTGGTTGGGGCTAATTGATTCAGCATGATTTACCATTTACATGGTCAGTCCTGTACGATCCTCTGAACATCAAACACATAACTGAAGACTTGCTCTAGGGTTATCTTTGGTGTTGGCTCTGGTGCCCTCTAGCGGCTCAGCATGGCCTTGCAGAACCTGTCCTAGATAGCCCTGCATGATTGATCTGATGCACCCCTAGGGTCATCTATGTTTCATCTAAGGATGGAACATTGTGAACACAGGGTCACACAGAACCCAGGAGGCTGATTCCTTAACTTCTCAGATTTATCTCTTTGTACTGTTTCCAGGTAAACACTGTTGTTTGCTCCCAGATGTTCAACAGTGGTTCAGACTTGGAGAGCCAGCTGGCAGATGAGAGAACACAGCATTAATTCTTTGATGTGGAGAACTCTGTCCTCAAGCTAAAAAGCCCTTTGGACACTGTGATGTTGTGTGTTATGTGCTTTTGTTTTACTTGGGAAAGATTTCTTGGCTTATGCCAAGGTCATTAATTTTTAATGGAAAACACTATTGAATGTTAGTTATCCAACAAATTTCTCATTTGGGACCTTTTAAAATTTTTAATTTTAAAAACTGTATAAAAACTGCTAAAGTTGTTCAGATAGGAAACTGTTGGCTAATTATTTAAGTTAATTAAGAGCATAAAGTCTGTTGCACAGGGTGGTGCACATTTTTAAGCCTAGCACTCCAGAGGCAGAAGCAGGCAGATGTTGAGTTTGAGGCCAGCCTGATCTACACAGCGAGTTCCAGGCTATCTGTGGCTAAAAGATCCTATCTCAAAAACAAAACAGGAACAACAAAAAAGAAAAACCATAAAGTCCAAAAAATGCTTTCAGATAGAATAATAACTTGTAAAATAGTAAAGTTTTTAGATGCCAGTGAATGCAAACTCATGCAATCCCTATGGAAAGTAATAACTTGTAAAATAGTAAAGTTTTTAAATGCCAGTGAATGCAAACTCATGCAATCCCTATGGAAAGCAGTGTGGAGAACTCTGAAAAGACTCAAAATGAACCTACTACCTGATCCAGTCATCCACTCCTGGATATATATCCACAAGACTCATCCTTTGTAGAGATACATGCACAACCATGTTTATTGCAGCTCTCTTCACAATAGTGAAGTGCTGGAAGCAACTTAAGTGCCCCTCAACCAATGACTGGATAAAGAAATGTGGTATAGCTACACAATGGGGTTCTCTGCAGCGGTAAAGAAGGATGACATCATGAAATTTGCAGGTAAATTGATGAAACTAGAAGTTGTTATGCTAAGTGAAGTAACACAGTCCCAGAAAAACAATGGATAGGTATACTGTCTTTCATTTGTGGTTCCTAGCAACAAATCCTTATTTGTAAGGCAAACTGAGTTGTTTTTCCTTTTTAGTAAATATAATACCTGATTCCACTACAAAAAAGTATATTAAAACATACATCAACTTGCAATGTAACTTAGGAATGTAAAGTAATATTTCTTTATACTTGCATGTAACTCTACTGCTAACAAGTCAATCCCTAAACATGTTTTTTACTTAAACTATAGTTTATTTTCAGGTGTTATAATTTGGGTACGTGTGGAGTGTATATATGCATGCTTTGGAGTAATATAAAATCAAAGGGAACAACAACAACAACAACAACAAAGACTTGATCAAATAACTGATAAAAAAGTAAACTTCTGCCCTAAACGGTGAATTTCTGCATCAAAAAATTTTAAAAAGTACTGAGAAAAAGATGCAAGACATTTATGGCAGAATGGACAATCTCTGGAGGGGTGGGGGGCATAGAAGGGGGAATGGGCCGAAATTTTATTAAGAAATGTTATATAAAATGTACAAAAGGTCAATAAAAGTATACCAAGACGTCTTTCAGAATAAACCAAAAGAATGTTGAATAGTATTTCAATGAGTTTGATTCACATTATCAAAAAGTAAGAGCATATTTAAGTAGGTACAAGAATAAAATTAGATGTGATGAGGAGTACTGCAGGCTAAAATTGTGGAAGCTCCCTTTTGGGGTCAGATGTGGGTCTCTTGTTTTGTTGCTTCATCTACTTCTAATAGTTTGGATCTGTTACAGAGATGTTTTACTTTCCCAGTTAAAAGTTTCTTGCTTGTTTGTTTGTTTGTTTGCTTGTTTGTTCATTCATTTTGGCTTTGGTTTTGGTTTTTGAAATGAAATCTATGTAGCCTATATTGGCCTTGAATTCATGGCAATCTTCTTGACTCAACATCCCAAGTACAAAAGTATGTTTTTAATCCTAACCCTGTAATATTAGTATTTGGGGAGCAGGAGGATCTCAAGTTTAAGGCTAGCTGGTCTAAAGAGGAAGTCCTTCTTTCAGTCCTCCTAAAGTATTTTTAAATATTTATAAGCAGTACTTTAACTCCAGCAAAGCCTCTATTGTTTTACTAGTAAGTTCTATCAAAGTCCATACAATTTCCCTACAGGTTAAAGCATCCCAAAGCATAGAGAAAGATAAATGGTGTTTTCCTAATTTCTAGAGTTACTATGACTCAAACACAAGAACATGACAGAACACAAAATACCACAGCCTAGCTTTATTTATGGTATGGATACAAGATCAGCAACAATACTATTAACAAGCTGAGCTTTCACCAACTAAGTGTAGCACTCTGTGAAGTCAGCATAGAAGTGCATTAACAGGAGACAATGCTTCTACCTAGCATAAAGTAAGCAGATCTAAGAATAAAAATCTTAGGACAGATCAATAAAAATGTTACTATCTCATCTTCTTATAAGTACTATTAATGGGCTGGAGAGATAGCCTAGTGGTTAAGAGCGCCGACTGCTCTTGCAGAGGACCCGGGTTTGATCCCCAGCACCCACATGGTGGCTGAGAACTGTCTTTAACTCCAGTTCCAGGGAACCCGACACCCACTTCTGACCTCCGCAGCATTGCACGACACGGGTTCACAAACCTACATGCAAACAGTACACTCATACACATAAAAAAAAATACAAGTACTATTAGCTTACTGGGCGAAGAAGAAACATGTCCCAATATCATTTGCACACTCAGCAATACGGATGTGATAAAAGGGTAAAGAAACACTGTCTTCTGTGTTACAAGGCACAGTCTCTCTCATCTGATTATCTAACCCATCCTATGAGGTCCAGTCCATTGAGTAACATGCAAAACAAACAAAAGCCTTTGCTCCTAAAGCCAAGTACACAGAAACGTTATTTTATTTATTATTTTATCTTGGCTGGGAATCCAACAGTATTATAGCCAGAAATCTGTGTGTCATTGATCCTGGCTATGGACAACACCTGACTCCAGGTCCATGTGCTCAGGTGAGCTGTCCAGGTATAGGTATAGGTGTAGGTATGGTGTAGGTGTAGGTATAGGTATAGGTGTAGGTATTTTTAGCCATTATATTTACTTTCCATAGCCTCATGTTTCCCATCCTCAGATCACTAGATTCCAAGACTGACTCAGCTTGAACAGAACAGAATATGCTTCTCCAGCACCAGCAGGAGGGACCAGTTTAGACCAGGAGAGCAGCGACCAATATTGAAGGCAGCCCAGTCTCTGTTTGCTCTTGGAACAGAATCTTATCACCCCAAGAGGAAAAGACAGTCACCTCATTAGCTCTACCCTCAGGCAGAATTTCTTCCAAAGGTCCTGCTAAAGAAGGAAGCTCTCACTAGTAGCCTAAGGAAGTAAGTGAGCAGACTGCACCACCACAGCTGTGGTTTGAAGGGCAGAATAGTCTACCCTACTAACGGATTATTCAAAAGAAATTTGGTTTAGAATGAGGGTATGGGTATATAACCTCACTTTGTATAAATGAAAGAATAAAAAGGCTTCAAATAGTTAAAAATGCAGATACACTGTATTTCTCATTTTCTTAATTTTCATCATGTTTTGTAATGCATACAAATATGCACAATTTACATAACAATATAAAACTACAATATATATAGTAAGATCTCTATATTATCAGTTAGAAGACAAAATGAAAATACACAAACAATACTCCACAAAATACCTAGAAACCATAACAGAAAAGTGGATGTGGGAGAATATGAAGGAATTAACCAGCACACTTATATATATTTACATCTTATGATACAGAGGAATGTGGAATGTCTTTGCATTCCTGGAAGAACAGAGGCAAGATACTTTACAAACACAAATTCTAATTTTAACTTATTGATAAAACAAATTCAACAAAACTTTCCTGTTTTTCAGAATTTGACAAAATATTCTGAAGGACAATTTCAACAGAATTAACTTTTTCTTTCTTTTTTTTTGGTCTTTTTTTTTTTTTAATTTTATTTATGTCCGTATGTGTATGTATTGTCTGCATGCAAGTCTGTGCGCCCGTGACGTGCAACGCCGTGGAGGTCAGAAGAGGGTGTCGGACTCCCCTGGAACTGGAGTTCTCTTGGAATTGGAGTTTCAGACGGCTCTCGGCCGCCATGTGGGTGCTGGGGATCGAACCCGGGTCCTCTGCAAGAGCGGTCGGCGCTCTTAACCGCTAGGCCATCTCTCCAGCCCCTGGTCTTTTTCTTTTTTAGACAGGGTCTCCTTGAAGCTCTGGCTGTCCTGGAACTCGCTATGTAAACCAAGCTGGCTTTGAACTCACAGAGATCCACTTACCTCTGCCTCCCAAGTGCTAAGATTAAAGGTGTGCTCCACCACGCCCAGCTCAGAATTAACTTTTCTACAAAATAAATGAACCTTTGGGGGGACTGGCAGTGTAGCTCAGTGGTACTTCACTGGCCTAGCACATGTAAAAGCCCTGGGCTTGAGCTTCTTTGCATATATTATCTCAGATTATCTCAAAATTGGTCAATTTTCTTTTCTTGCTTCTTTGTTTTTCCTCCATTGAATTTTGAAATTATTTTGACAGTGAAATAGGATTCAGAAGCTGAATTCCCCTATACCTGTCCTCAATTTCCAGGTGGTGGCCTGAGGGTGCTGGGACATCAGATTAGAGATTAAGTATTTATACTTCTAGGGCTGGCAGCTGCTTAGAATGGGCAGCACATGGTTGGTACTGTCTTACATACATCTTACCCAAACAAACACAGGCAAACATGGTCTGGATGCCACTTCCTACTATGCCAATAATGTTGAAAGAGAGAGTACAGTCTTCCACCCCCAAGACGACTGACCTAGGATTTGATGAGGTGTCCCTGTATGTGTTTGCCAGTACTGTGACAGATGCCAGCAAAATATTGACAGAGTACAGCTCCAACTTCTAAGAGGTAATAGCTTCAGGGTTCAGCCTTTGAAATAATGGCCAAATACAGCTAATAATAAACCAATAACTCAGGCCAAGGGAGAAACTCAGGACATTGGTTGATGAATCACCCTCCTTCTCAATGACAGATTATAAAAGCTTTGTTTTTCTCAGGAAGTTCTTACAAGATCACACTGGGCTCCCCAAAGCACCATGGCTGTTCTTGGCATCACCATTGCCTTGCTGGTATGGATGGCCGCCCTCTTGCTCATATCCATTTGGAAGCAGATCTATAATGATTGGAATCTGCCTCCTGGACCTTTCCCACTTCCTCTGCTTGGAAATGTGTTACAGCTGGATTTTAAGGATATACCCAAGTCTTTCACCAAGGTAAGAGACATATTCCTATCTTGGGAAAACAAATGAGAGTTTAAAGGTAATGTTTTTGTATACACTTCTTTGCCAGACAGAATGTTGTTACCCAATATTAGCTTCCTGCGACAATGAATTCACAGTTGAGTGCAGCATGGCCATGGAGCACTCTCAGTGAACATTGCCATGCAGGTCCAGAGACCCCCATAGAATTAGAGTGATTATAGGAGACTGATGTTGCTGGTATCATCATGTGTCAACTACAATGCAACAACAGGTGCACCTTGGCTGGTGTCAACCTATATATCAAAGAACAGACTGAACAGAGAAGTATTGAGACAACTGTTATCTCCAGAATAACAACATCTGTATTAAGAGGGCTGTGAATATTGCATGGGCAAACCAATGCCAAAATGCTACCAGGCATGCATTGATGATGCTCAGTGCCTGTGTTAGGAGGTGTCTTTCCATATGGCTACAGGCTTCAGGAGCACTAAGAATCAGCTGGCAGTACTCTGGGGTCTAGATTCTTAACTTTGGAAGCAAACAAGAGGGTGTCAGGTGTTGATCTTGATAAAACAGCAACAAAGAAGAGAACTGTGTCTAGGTAGAGGCAGGAGACCATGAAAATCTAGCAACTTCAGTGGGGAGAATCTCTTCATATCAGACTGGATGAAGACAGACTTTTCTCAAGTCCCTCTAACTCTCTGTGAACAACAGGAACAATAATCAGAGGTGAGGGCAGTCTAGATCAGACCACCTTCTGTCGACTTCCTGGTTGACTTTGTAAATTTGTCCCTACAGTTGGCAGAGCGTTTTGGGCCAGTGTTTACAGTGTACTTGGGATCAAGGCGCGTCGTGGTCCTACATGGCTACAAGGCCGTCAAGGAGGTGCTACTGAACCATAAAAATGAGTTCTCTGGCAGAGCAGAGATTCCTGTATTCCATGAGTACAAGGACAAGGGTGAGTTGGCTTCCCTGCCAATGAGTGGGGGCGAACTAACAGAAATAGTGATGTGCATATTATTTGTTCCTACAAACAACAGTAGTGAAGCAAGAGGCTAAAGACAAAGGCAAAGATCCAGGTAGGTCCTGGCTTGTCCCAGCCTGAAAGCCGCTATGAGACTCATACTGAGTAGACACTGTGTACTCCATGAGAGAACTTTCAGATCCATACCCTCACCATAGCATTAACTAGCTTACAAAGTATGGGAGAGGGGCTCCTGAGCCTGAGAAACCTTCTGGAGATCCCTCCTCTGGGCCTCAGTCTTCAGTAATTCTTGGAATTCTTTTCACATAGCCCCAACTGCCTCCAAGGTCCACTCACTCGAGTCCCCTCACTCATCATGAGGCACCTGCACTTGCCTGAAATTCTGCTGACTGGGATGGAGCAGGCTCCAGGTCTCTGCTTTGCTCCACTGTAGCTGTAGTTTCCAGACAGAGATGTGCTGCTATGGCTCCAACTCACCTGTTACTTTCTGCAGAATGGAAGTCCAGGATGGGAGCTGACTTTATGTCTTTTCCCAGCCTTTGACTGTACCCCCACCTTCCATGGGTTGTGCTCATAAGGAGCCAGAGGGTTTTTCAAGCTCACTGATGCCACCTGCCTGCCTAGCCTCTACCTTGCCTGGACATCTTCTCTACTTCCTCTCTGTCACTTCAGGAATCCGAAAACAGATAAGAGATAACATGCTCCATGAGTTCTGCCTGAGTTAGCACTGGTGACAATTCTCTAGAAAGCTTTTTCCTGTTATGTGGGATTTTAAATCCAAGCACAATGAGCTTTGTGTCCTACTGTGTCTAGTTCAGTTTCCCAGTCTTTGCTTCCAAGGTTATTTCATCCTATGGGTAATAGCATTTGATTTTCCTTACTCAGTACTGTGCTTTACAGAATTGTCATACTACAAACAAGAATAACTATCTCAGTCCTTGTCCTCAACACAGGAGTTACTGAAGAGGCACCATGCCAGTGGACAGGGTCCTGCTTGGAGAGGCACAGCCCTGGTCTACCTATCCCTTAACTCTAGGCCATGCGCTATGCCATGGCAGTTAGGATTTGCTTCTACATAGGCTAAACTCAAGAGGTCTTTGCTGCCTCATTGCCTCCAAAGTTCTATTTTTATAAATCCCACATAGCCCAGCAGGACATTGAAAATCAGGTGGGTCTTAGGTAAAGGGTGATTTGATCCTCCAGTGTGCATTATGTGAATGTTTATGATAGTAGTATGGGTCAATATAGGTATGTGAGAACCACATGCATCATTTGAGTAAATGTTGAGAAAACATGATCCTCATTTAGACATTGAATCTGCTAAAGGAGCCCTCACCAGAGTCAGCTCTGCCCCTTTCTTAGCCATCAGGCTCTTCTAAACTTCAGGATAAAACTGACATCATCGGTCTTACTCATATCTCCTAGCTCATGTCATATAATTCCCTTGCCCCCGTCAGGCTGGCAATCCCACTTTCTAGAAAATTCCTCAGACCACAATGAGTTCATGTCCCCTGGACACTTTCACGCACTCAGCATCCCACAAGTGATTAGAGAGTTATGAGAAATATTATGAAATGTAAGCAAGCACTGCAACCCATATGAATATTGCTTGTTTCTGTTTGTCCCAGAAAGCTCAGAACCTAGCAGGTCCCTTATACACAATAGATACCCAAGCACTATGAGCTGAGGAATTGATGATGGCTAAAGTAAGAAATGGAAGAAAAAGAGGCAGAGGTTGAAGGACAAGGCTTTAGGGGTGTAGAGAGCACAAGGACAGCAGAGATTTGCTCAGGAAGAGCTGGGTGGGGCTGGGGCTGAACTGGCTTCAAGGGGATCCAACAACTTCAAGAGACAACTGAAAAAGGCACCAGTCAAGATGACTTAGATTTACATTCACAGAATAAAAAATGATCACAGAGTTACCTGAGACAGGGATGGAAGCAAAGGAAAATACTTTCAGCATTGGTTATTGTTGTCTTCGCAGGGGGCTAGGAGGCTACCTGCTGGGAAGAGAAACAGGACAGCTTATTTGAAGGGGTAGTACTCAGGAACGATTTGTTCAGAAGGGATAGTATTTAACCTTCTCATCACAGTACTCCCAAATTGGGAGGTCTTGTGACCTTCAGATCTTAGTCAAGGACATTGCTATGAAGCCAGAAATATGTGAGTTGAGGTGCTTGTGAAGAAAGAATTAAAATCCATGGTCTCAGAAATGCTGCTTAAGGATTGTATCAATAGACATAAAAAGGATGAGTTCTCTCTCGAAGTGGCCATCTATGGTTTATTTAGCATGGTTCAGGGCAAAGTATGAAACCAACAAAAATAAACTGGTGTCATTAAGAAGCAACCATAAAACACAGCACGTCTCTCTCTCCTCTTCTGCTTCTACTGTACCTATAAATGCCACCCTAGAATACCTCTCCCTTCTGCTTCTACTGTACCTATAAATGCCACCCAAGAACACCTCTCCCTGTCCCCTATTTCTAGAGAATTGGGTATGTGGAGTAACCTCTTTTGGCCCTTTTTTTAGGGATTATTTTCAATAATGGACCCACCTGGAAGGATGTCCGGCGGTTTTCCCTGAGCATCCTCCGTGATTATGGGATGGGAAAACAGGGTAATGAGAAGCGTATCCAGAGGGAGGCACACTTCCTGGTGGAGGAGCTCAGGAAAACTCAGGGTATGTATCTCAGCAAACATCCAGAAGGGAGCCCTGACTAGGCTCCTAAAGGCATTGAACAACCAGAAGGCAATTGGCCAAAGGGACCCTGGAGAAGGAAAGGGTCAAATTGGTCCCAGATACTCCCTTCTCAACTTGAGTTTACAGATCTGCTTCCCAAGGGAGCAAGAGTGGCTGCCAGGTATGACTGCTATACCCTAGATAACATTAAAAAGTGAAGAAACTTGGAGGATCAAACATTCACTGTGTCCTCAGTGAGGACTTATAAGAGAGTGAGTTGGTTCGAGACCATGAGGGGTATGCTCACTCACACTCTGCATCTGTTTTCCAGGCCAGCCCTTTGATCCCACCTTTCTCATTGGCTGTGCACCCTGCAATGTCATAGCAGACATCCTCTTTCACAGGCGTTTTGACTACAATGACAAGAAGTGTCTGAGGCTCATGAATTTATTCAATGAAGACTTCTACCTGCTAAGTACTCCCTGGGTCCAGGTGACCACACTCCTCTTTTTTCATGAACTTTCAGTAGTATTGTCTACATCACAGGGAGAAGAAAAATTCAGGTTGTATGGAGAGACTGGCTTGAAAAGCAGAGAGCAGGAATATGTATTGGATTGACTCGGTATCTTTTTCCTGACCTCAGCACATGTGTTTACTTATGTGTACACATTCTTACCACCACTACCTGGAGAACACCACCTCCAAAAGACACTGTTGCCCCAAATATTCTAACTAGTATAATAATGACAACCATAAATTCATTATTCAGAGGTTACTAGCCCAGCACATCAAACCATGCTGCATCCAAATATATAATATAGTAACACAGTGTTTGCTCTCCTTAGATTTATAATAATTTTGTGGATTATCTTCGATACGTACCTGGAAGCCATAGAAAGGTAATGAAAAATGCATCTGAAATAAAAGAGTATGCACTTGAAAGAGCCAAGGAGAACCTTCAGTCACTGGACCCTAGCTGCCCCCGTGATGTGACCGACTGCTTGCTTGTGGAAATGGAGAAGGTATTGGACATGGGCATGCAAGATGAGCTTGGTAGGGTGGGGCAGAGTGTATACAGTTCTTATAGCAGGACCCGCTCAGTGATGCCCAGACTGCTCACCATTGTTGTACTTTGATGCTCTTGTTTTTTGTTTTTTTTCACAAATACACTTGGTTTCAGCATAACTACCATGCTCTTCTCTGGCCACTCTGGAAGGCATAGGAAGGGTGGGTTGGTAGTGTGCCCTCTATTCAGCTCCTTCCAGGCCAGATGGACTGTAACCCTCGGGGGAATGCGGTCTTTTGTCAGTATCTTTTTCAATATGCATTGCCCAATTGCCTTTTCAGACCTCCCCAGGTTTATCTGCCTGCATCTCCTAAGATCTTTAGATCAGTGAAGCCTCTTATGTGCCTGGCTCTTACATTCTTGTTGTCTTCAAAATATGCAAATCCCACACTGATTTCCTCTAGATAGCTTCCTTTTGAAAATCCTGACATCAGTTTAGCCTCTCCCTGCCCCTGGGCTCCAAAGCATAGTCTTGGGCCTGGAAAAGGGTAAGGCCAGGCCCTGCAATTTGAGAGTCATTATCAAAGCCCAGGTCATCTCACTTTCCAAAACAACCCTGACACTACTGACAGGGGCAGAATCCTGTGGCCTGGAAGAGTAATCCTGCTCTTTGCCTATTTCCTTAGAGCCTCAGTTTCCTCTGTCAACTTCACAGGAAAAACACAGCCAAGAACGCATGTACACAATGGAAAATATTGCTGTGACCCTGGCTGACCTGTTTTTCGCAGGAACAGAAACCACCAGTACCACTCTCAGATATGGACTTCTGATTCTCATGAAATACCCAGAAATTGAAGGTATGTCCAAATTCGCATGTGGCACAGCTGAGCCACCCTCTTTAAAGGGTCACTTTGCACAGTTCAGGCATTTGCTAGTTGTTGGGCCTATGGCTGCTTACTTCCCTCCTCAGTACCCAGGATGACTGAATGAACTTTAAGGGAAGATGTCCTTGTATGTGCCAGGAACCTGGTATCCTGAACACTGACTGGTCTTTCACCATACCTCTCACTGTGGCCTCTATGGCTGAGTACTGAAGTACAGAAGGACAAAGGACAATGGGTCTGTGTTCCTCTCTGTAAATAACCAATATATGATGACAGTGAAAATAACGCTCCAGTTTCCCCTGAGGAAGATTGTTTTGGATTTCTAGGCTGAGACAGAGATGAGGCCAGGCTAGGGTTCATCCTAGAGTATCTTCCCCCAGGGGGCTGTGAAGTGGGAACAGAAAAAGCAACCAAGGCTTCCCCAACCCACATCACAACTTCTTTAAGCCTTCACAGCAGAACCTTAGCAGGAGGAACTCTGTGCCAGGAGCAGGAGTTGAAGCCTGATTTTCCCATGCAAAGGGTCATGCATGTTCTCTGTGATAGAGGCAGCATGATGACTACCTACATGTTAACCAATAGTGCCTACTTGCAGTAGATGAATTGAGGGTGACAACAGCCTAAGGTGAAGGTGATCAAGGTCTTAGAACTCTGCCATTCTCTGGGCTAAGCACGAATCTGGGTAGCCACTCTCTAGAACACAGTACCAGAGCCTCATCTGCTGCTGATGGGGACTTCGTTCTAGCTAAGTGTTAGGCATAGGACAGCCTTTCAGTGCTCATAATCTTCTAGCTTTTCAGTTCCTGAGAGCCAAAGTGGAATACGAAGCAATGTCCCCAAGAACATGGTGATGTGTCCACCTGGGCTCTGGTCTTTTCATCATCAAAGCCTTTGTTTTCACACGTCATACACAGACATGAAAACTGAAGGAGGCTAAAGTCCAGGAAGGGAAATATGCAAATTTGCAATAATTTTAAGAGAACTTTGGCCATGATACTACGGAAACATGAACTAAAAATGACTCAAATTTTGTTTTGGGTTTTGTTGTTGTTGTTGACAGGGTCTCTCTAGTCCCAGCCCACCTGTAGTTACTCACTGCGTGGAGCATTCTGGACTAGATCTCTGAGATCCACTTGCCTCTGCCTCCCAAGGGCTGGGATCAAAGGTATGCACCACCACACCCACAATTTTTCTTTTTTTTTTCAAATAATATAAAGAATTTCTAATATAGACAAATTAAATATGATAGTCACCCACTGCCAAGTTGAACACATATTAACATTTTGTGATATTTGCTTCAGAGCTCCTAAAAGGGAAGCATGTTACAGAGCTAGCCAAAGCCCACCAGCTAGCTCACACATCTCCCAAGCGCTGGCAATGCTTCAAGACCACTATGCAGCATCCCCACATGTGACTTGGACATCTAATACTGAATATCATCACATAACTCATATTATTATTATGTATGTCTTAATATTTTACCTGAATACCAATGCTATATTCCCTTACTGAAATTTATTTTAACTCCACATATTAGAATGTCCCATAGGAAATCTCAAATACAGAAAAGGCTGCCATTACCTCTGTTATACACTCTATCGTGCCATCCCATTCCTAGTTTTAGAAGTATATAATAGTAAATCAGCCTGAGATAATAATGCAAAGATTGCCCTCTAAGAAGAAATTTCCAAAACCCTTTCATTATCTTTACTCCTGACGAAGAGACTTGGATACATCATTATCACCCGTGATAGTGGATATCTAAACTCTGGGAATAACTCACAGAACTTAGTTCTCATTAACTTTTGTGGGAAACTAATTTAACAATTCAAAGTACCTAGTGACCATAAATGCTTCGTAAGGATCCATTGGGTGAGTTCAGTGGATGGATAGAAGGGTGATAGAAGTATGGGTAGAGGGAGAGAAGGAGGGAGGGCTGGAGGGATAGATGAGTCAATGGGTAGGTGGGTGAAAGGGTAGAGGGGTGAGTACACGAGTGGGCACATGGGTGGAAGAGAGGGTGGGCATATGAGCCAGTGGGTAGGTGGGTAGATGCAAGGGATGGGTGGATAATGTTTGGACATTCATCCTAGAATTAAACCTTTAAATTGATTTCATTTTTAACTTGGCAGAGAAACTTCATGAAGAAATTGATAGAGTTATTGGCCCAAGCCACATCCCTGCTGTCAAAGACAGGCTAGAGATGCCTTATATGGATGCTGTGGTGCATGAAATTCAGAGATTCATCAACCTGGTCCCCTCCAACTTGCCTCATGAAGCAACTAAGGACACCATGTTCCGAGGATATGTCATTCCCAAGGTTAGGCCTGATCTGGAGAGCATTCTGTGGGCACTGTCCTTTTACCTTATCACCCAGCCAGAGCCACATTGGGAATTCAAGGGTTCCTTTCTCTAGCAGATGTGCCTGGACATGATAGTCAGGCCAGCATTCTGGCCCTGCAGAATACTTCACCAGCAGTCCTCTCACTGAATGAAGGAAATCATAAAATGCCTTCTCTATTGTTCGTAGGACTTATAGTACTTTCTTTTTTTGTTTTGTTTTGTTTTTTTGTTTTTTCGAGACAGGGTCTCCCTTGTAGCCCCAGCTGGCCTGGAGCTCAGTCTGTAGACTAGGCTGGCCTTGAACTCACAAAGATCCACCAGCCTCTGCCTCCCAAGTGCTAGGATTAAAGGCGTGCACCACCACACCCAGCCTTATAGTACATTCTAACATTGGAATTCCACAGCAGCAGCAACCTACCTTGAGGCTCATCCTTTGAAAGATATTGGGCCTTCTTCATTTAGATCTGACCATGGATCTTTTTTATCTAATCCTTAAAACAGGTTCCCAATTACAAATATGCTAGTGTATATAATGCAAAATTCAAATAACTCTCCTCAATGGGGGTGGATGGGGCCTTCCAGATGAAAGCCCATATTTTGTTAACTTGAATAATAGAAATTTCTCTGCTTCTTCCAGGGCACAGTAGTAATTCCAACTCTGGACTCCCTTTTATACGACAACCAAGAATTTCCCGATCCAGAGAAGTTTAAACCTGAGCACTTTCTGAATGAAAATGGAAAGTTCAAGTACAGTGACTACTTCAGGCCATTTTCTGCAGGTAAGCAGAGTTCAAGGGTTGTACGTCCCCTGGGGACCTGTCTCTTCTATTCTTAGCTCTGCTTCAGTGTGCTTTCCCCCAAACCCAACATGTCTTTGTTACACATAACCCAAGTGTGGGTTCCTCCCTGTTCAGAGAAGTTAGATGAAGTCCTGGAAGTGAGGTATTTGGATGGATTATTTTACCACCTGTTTCTATTTTAATGGAACTCAGTAAAATGCTCTCAAAACTATATTACCTAATTCTTCATAACTTTAAACACTCTATTCCTTGGCTACCTGAACTCTTATTAGGAAACATCCAGACCTTCCTGCTTGGTCCCATTCCAGGGCCTAACCTAGGGTTCTGGCGAAGGAATATCCCGCAGCCAACCTGATAACTTTAACATCCAACGATTGCATAGGTGTCTAAGCTTACCTGTTCCTCTGTCCTTCCTGAGTTCATAGCAGAGAAGCTTTGGATCCATTTCCCTAACCAAACATTTGTTTATGTAGTTGAGCTCTAGATGAGTTATATCAGAAGCTGGTCACTGACATTCTCATTCTCTGACATTGACCACTGGTATTCAGGGACCAGTGAACAGGGAAAATGAATCTTACTTTATGACGGTTTGCCTGCAGCCCCATTGCTGAAAGTGTTTTTTGTATGATGATCCTTCAGTATCTCATCAACACTGTTAATTCTAGGAAAACGTGTATGTGTTGGAGAAGGCCTGGCTCGCATGGAATTATTTCTGCTCTTGTCTGCTATTCTGCAGCATTTTAATCTGAAGTCTCTGATTGACCCAAAGGATATCAACCTCAGCCCTATCACAATTGGTTTTGGCTGTATCCCACCAAAATACAAACTTTGTGTCATTCCCCGCTCATGAGACCTGGAAACTCCGTGTATATATGTCTCAAGTGTCCATTAATATCCCTTAAAATGTGACTTTGTATTTGAAAAAATTATAGGGTCCCTCTCATGGACTGGAAAAGAAGGAATTATGAAATCTTAGTGAATTAAGTGTTAAAATTATGGAGTTAGTCGTAAGAAGCCTGTCCTCTTGGCTTGTATACACAGGAAACCTTTGCTGTACACACTGCTCTGTCCAGCTTCTCCTCTGTGCCCAGCTTCCACAGTGTACCCCATGTAAAAGTTCCCTACTAAACAAATGCTACTTAAAAACCAATAATGTAACACCTTCCAACTTGTCTCTTAAGGATTTCATTGGATCTGCCTAGATGATCCCAGGTTATCCACCCATCTCAAGACCCAGAATTTAGCAATTTATTCAGAGTTCCTCTTACCATGTACAGGTTAGAAAGTGTGTATCTTTCTAATCTTGAGATTAGAAAGTGTGCATCTCTGGGGGACATTTTTTCCATTAACCAGCTTTCCAGCTCATCTACCTTAGGGTACTACTGAAACCTAAAGTTAACAGACGGGCACCTTGACCACAGCCCCACTGAAGGTGCATATATCATCACACCTCTACAAATGGAAAGACAACTTCTAGCAAAAAATGTAAAAAAAAAAAAATTAAAATTGTTTTGGGGCACAGAGTTTTGAACTGGAAAGACACAGAGTTTTGAACTGGAAAGACTGCCACTAGGAAAATTCTGAAGTGCCCCAAAGTGACAGAAAATGTTGGCAGGGTGGCTTTCAGGGTCATTAACTGCTTGCAGTGTCATCCAGTTGACACTTGGTCAGCAGAGTCACTAACTACATTCACCTGGTAGTCCTTGAGCTCTGGCTAGCTCAAGTCTAGCTTATAACTCAAGGGAGAAGCACTAACTTCACAAATATAGTTGCAAACTGGGCATGGTGGTGCATGGCTTTAATCTCAGCACTCAGGAGGCAGCAGGTGGATCTCTGAGTTCCAGGCCAGTGAAGGATCCATCATAAGACCATGTCTCAAAACAAATAGAACAGTAACAAAACAGAAGTAAAGTTGCTTTGGAAAATTTGCCTTGCCTTAAGAAACTCTCTACTGCTCTGTGATACAGCCGTTTCCTCTAGGCTTGGCATGACCACATCCATCTTAAAACAAAGCAACCATAGTAACCTATAGGAAAGCTTGGTCCTGAATCATGATAATAAAATAACCTACATAGAAGATAACTAGGTCTGTGGTAATGGGGCTGTTAACATTCCCTTTTAGAAGCTCATAAGAGCCTTATAAGCTCCTTACAAGACCCTCCTCTGGAATCCTACTAGATATTCTCTCATGCCTTTCTGTTACATTTTATAAGAGATAAAAAACTGACTTAATTTTCTTTGACATAGCTGCCTCTGAATTAGCCATGCTTTTGTAAATAACTCCATTCTAAACTCACCAGTTTAAATCTGACAAAATCTTTCTTTGTTCTCTCCTTCCCTGTTTGGGGCGAATAGATATTTGATTTCTATCTCACCAGGAAAGTCACAGAACAATTGATACACAAACAGGCTCAATAGAACCAAAAATGAACAGCATGTGGAACACATCTCAGGTACATATCATTTAAATATTTACTGAACACAGAATGTTTTTTAACTGATATTCTTGCCAACAGTGTCTCGTTAACAAATAACACAGACTATACTTATAGCCTCAAATTACTTTATTTTTCTTAGTTAGTTAGGGGAACTCTAGTGTGGAACTACCTGGCTTTGGACCCCAGTTCATTTATTCTCTTTTTGTTTGAGTCTATTACTAAGACCTACATGAAGGAATTGAACTTGGGTGGGTTCACAACTTGTGAGAAGATCCAAATCTGTATTCCTTTGTCTGAGACCAGTACAGTATGTCAGATACTGGAGATTAACAAGAGAGGACAGGAAGTGGGGGCAGCATTTACTCAGAACTTACAGTGTGGACCTAAGATAGTCAAGTGCAGAAATGGCCCAAGGCATCACTGTCCACCGAGACTTAGGGGATCTGGACCAAATACCTACTCCTCTACCCAACACAGACCAAGATGAAGCAAGCTGTATCAAAATGGCTCCTTTATTTCATAGCTGTGTGTGATGAATTTGGAGTTGGTTTGTTTCCAAGGCCAGGTCTTGCTTGGTGTGCAGATCTTGGCCTTTCTCTTCATGGACTTCAAGGGGCTTGGGACTGGCCTGTGGGAGGTCAAGGTCCAGGTTGGCATTCCCCCTGCCCACAACATCCCCTTCCACTCCTCTGTGTCCCATAGTACCAAGCATAAAGACCATACTCTGAAACCTGGTAGCATTGTCCTTTCCTTCATGCTCTAAGACTTACCACATTCCTCAAACTGTCCCCTTCTTGTATATTCTGGGCTTGAGCAAGGACTTGTAGCCCATACTTTTCTATTTGCTCTTTCACCCTGTTCAGAAAGAGTAGAACAGAAGGGATGCAGGAAAATCAAGAATATGAAAAGACACACAAGCAGAGTAAGGAGGAGCCGCCTCTCATTCATTTTCCTAAGGAGAGTGAGGCCACAAGAGTCCCACATCTACCTCTGCCGTTGCTGCCGCAGTTGTTGGCACCTCTGCTGAAGCTGCTGGTGGTGGTGAGCTGCAGCCTCTAGGAGCTCCTCAGCCTTCTTGTTTTCGTCTTTGAACAGTTGCCTTGAAGTGGTGTAAGAAGTCAGCAAGAGCCATCCCCTCCTCCTACCCCACCTCTATGCCTTACATTGCTGCTGCTGCCTCATGGCTGCGGAGGAAGAGGCCCTGAGTGAAGGTGCAGGACCCCTCAGGCCCACACAAGGCGTACAACCGATGTTTCACATCTTCCAGTTTTACCTCGATCAGCTTCTCTATAAAGGGAAGGGGTAAGAAGCAGCAGAGGGCAGGTGGGGACAGATCAAAGCCACCCTCTTTGCCCAGGTCTCACCTTCCTTGAGCAGCTGTTCCTTGCTGTCATCCAAAGCACACATCTCTCTTGCCAGCTGTTCTGGCTTCTGAGGGAAGGCATAAAGAAAACCTGTCCACATCTCCTGGCTTCCTTATGCTTCAGAGAAGCATGTCTGGATCTAGTCATTATTCCCTCACTATATTTCACTTCAAGGACTGCTAACCATGGTGTAGTCTTAGGGCCACTGTATTCACCGTTCCCTTTCCTTAGACCTCTCAGAACCTGGAAACAAGCTCAACAGAAAGCTATTTGAAACCCTAAAATCTGCAAATCTACGACTCTGAGCTACTCTCTGGAGAGTCAGTCACCAGCATTTCCTCCTCTCCTCCCCCTCTATGGCCTCTTCACTGGCCCCTTTCCCCTGACATTGAGCCTGTTTCGCTGTTTGTTGTCTGGGAACTCCTAGGGGCAAATACTCGCTCTTCTCTGTTGTCTCCCCTGTGTCTGAGATGGTCTCAGATACATCTATGGATGTTCTCAATGGATAACTCCATGTGGTATCAGGGCTGCTCCCAAACACTGAATAGACACAGCATCGTGATTGGTTCTGTGAGACCAACAGTGAAGATGCCAGGTACCTCATGTGTGGTAACAAGGGGCTAGATTTAAAATAAGTGTAGGACCACTAAGGCTTGCATGGGGACAGGACGCAGTATGTGCCATAGTTTTCATGACTCACATGAAATTCCCAGAGGCTTTTGTGCTCGTCCATCAGAGATTCCAGCTGTTCCTCAAAATCCGATCTAGGGGATAACCACCTTACCATGAGGGCTATGAGCTGACACCACCAAGCTCGCCCCAGGCCTGGTCATGCAGAGTCCTCAAGGGCCTTTGCTCATGTTCTCTATACCACGGGAAGCACCCCTTGATCATCCAGGGCTTAGCTTAGCCAGCTCCTCTGGCCCAGCTGGGGTATTACTGAACCTGTAGCACATCTGAGCCTCCCCATGGCCTCGGTCTCATGCATTAGTGTTTACCTCAGTTGTCTTTGTTTGTCCTTTTCATAGTCAATTTTGGAGTTCAGTTGAAAAATTCTCTCTTTACACTCCTGCAACAGGCTGTGTTTCCTGAGAAGAAAGGCAGCCATTCAGACACGTTCTCTGAATGACTCTCTTGGAGGGAGGGTTGGGGTTTCTTTTCCATCCCTCTCTATTCAGGTCTGTATCTAACATGGTAGGTGATGAGGAGGGGTGACAATTTCTTACTTCTGTGCCTCACTTTCCTTCTCCATACAATGCAGTTTGATGAGCCTCAGGGTCTCTGAAAGCATAACAAGGTCCTACATTTGTTAGTGATTGTCAGTGAATGGAATAGGATAGATCATATAAGGCCTCTGGACACTTGATTGGGCTTTGACATTTTCTAGATATGGAGAAAGTTGCAAGACGGTTACAAGGCCAGGAGGCCTTAAAAGTGGCAGCTACCACAGAGTGGGATTATACATGACAGCACAAAGCTTAGAAATGGAAAATCTAGAAATACCTTGCTTTTTGTTCAAGATATCTTTCAGGCGTGCTTTCTCTTCATGTACTAGAAAACATGATGATGTTCAAGTATCAAAGATAAAACAGCAATGCCAGGGACAGTCATATGGGAGGCAGGCCTATGCCTGACCCCAAACACAAATGAGGTCTCTTTGAGGTGAGCTCCAATCCCTAAGGTATCCAAACTCCTGTAAGCACAAAGGGCCCTAACATTCACACAGCATATCTGTTAGGACCTTGCATGACATCCATTACATCTAGAAAGAAACACATCAATCAGAAAAAGCCATGAGACCAGGTAAGGGTGTGGTTATGTCTTTAGGTAGAATGAATAGGAAAGGCATCTCTGAGAAGTGGACATTTGAATTCAGACCAGGTGATATAAGGCAAGAGGAATTTGTTTTAACTGGGTTAAGACAGGAAGGATCAGGATGGGAGTGCCCCGAGGTTTGAGAACACTCCTATTGAAAGATGAGAATCTTAAACCCCGAGGCAGGGGAAAATGCAGAATACTGACTCCTGTGAGGATACTGAGTATCTAAAATATTCTGTTAGGGGCATATCTGAGACACTGCAGGGACCTCTGGTGACTCCAACTAACTTACATGAGTCCAGTTCCTTCTGAACGGTATCCCAGACAGTCTGAGCCTCTCCAAGCTCCTCACTGGCTTTCTTTTTTGCTTTACCAAAGAATAGGACAGACAATGAGTGAGTATAGCCTCAAACTGGAATATTCCTTTGCAAACAATGACATTTCAAATGTGTCTCTAAGAAAACTTAGAGGGGCCCAGATTTTACACAGCAGGAAACAAGGCTTTCAGAGCCTTGGCCCTTCTTGCTGAGTTTATGTGGTGGCAGGGCCAGGTTCATAACTATAGCAGTTACATGCAGAAAGACCCTGTACTTACATTTACTAGTCTGCTCTTGCTCTCATGAAATAGCTACAGATTTTGGAACATGAGCTCTTACATTTTTACTTTTTATTGGGCTTAGAAAATCATGTAACTAATCTTAGATGCAATCGAACTAACTGAACTCACCTTGCTGAACCTCATTAATACGGTTAATCAGGACTTCAATCCGGGGTTCTAGACTCCCCACTGCAGGGAGAAAAGGAGGCTAGTTGTTGAAAGAGTAGGTAGAAGTGGTGGGTCCCTGCCTGGGATTCTGCAGCCTTCACTTCACACAAATCTACTGAGTACCTCATATGTCCAAGTACTTCATTACAGTCTCACACCGGGGATTTGGGAGATAAGACCAATAGAGATACTAAGTAAGGGGAAGGCCATGGTACTTCAGTCAAGAGAAATGAAGTGGGGAAAGGGTCTGAAGGTAAGGATCGGGAAGCGCTTCTCAGATATGGGAAAGTGTCGTGTGGGCTATACATCAAGTAAGGTGGCAGCCCTGCAGATCTCTGGGTGGAAGGGCACAAAGTACAAAGGCCTTGCCTGAAGAAGGAGCATGCATGCATGAACCTGAGGAGCAAGCAGAAGGTAACAGGATATTAGGTAAAAGAAGGGTGCAGGCAAGATCTCTGGATCTAACAGAGTTCTGCTGAGCCAGGTAGGCTTAAGACAGGATTTTGGGAAAACATACCTTCTATCCACTTATGCTTTAGTAATTCTGGATCATTGCAATTCCTTTTTAAGTTCAAAATAATTAAATTTAAGGGGCCAGGGTGCTGGCTGAGCAGGTGAAGGAGCTAGCCACCAAGTCCAACAATCTGAGTCTGATCTTTGGAGGCCACATGGTAAAAGGAGAGAACTGACTCCTGCAAGTCATCCTCTGATTTTCACACATACTTTGGCATGAGGTGTAAGCATGAGCATGCACATACATACATACATACATACATACATACATGCATATGCACACAAACATTAAATAAATGTCTTAAAAATTAAATTTAAGTTTGAAGATTATTTTATGTACATAAACACTTTGCCTACAAAGATGTATGTGCACCACATGGGTGCCCATGCCTAAGGAGGCCACAAGAGAACACAGAATCCTCTGGAACTGGAGTTACAGATGGTTGTGAGCTGCCATTTAGATTTAGGGAACAGAACCCAGGTCTTCTGCAAGAAAAATAAATGCTCTTAAATTTGAGCCACCTATCCCATTCCAAAATTTACTTTAAAAGAAAATCAAAGTGAATGAGATAATTTCCTAATTTGTGAATTGTTGGGCCTGGAATTGAATCTATATCTACCTGACTTCAAGCCTCAGGCTAAGCCTCATTAGGCAGAACAAACACATGACCTTTTTGCAACCTTTTCACCATTTCCATCAATTCATTAATTTTCCGTATGGACACGTGCTGCCCTGTGGAAATAAAACCAAATATTTCAAACTTAGTAGAATGAAAGGCCAGGGGAAGGATCCAACCAACAAGTGTGCTGGTACTAAAGTGAGCTGAGGGCAGATCTCTAACCACAGCAGTGTTTCTATTCATTCTCCTGAGATGGATAGGAGAAAAATGAATGGGGCCCCTCCATAGTCACCCCTCTCCTTCAGGATGCAATGGCACAACAGCTATGCCCTTCACAAAATTCAGTGTGAGGGCAGTGGTGTCACTTGTGCTGCTGATGTGGTCAAAGCTAGGTCAAGTTCACAAAGTAATGTATGAAAAAAAGTGCCAGGTGTGATGATCTATGCCTATAATCTCAGAACTTGGAGGTGCAGGAAGATCAACAGTTTGACTCCAGCCTAGCCTACATAGCAAGGACAAGGCCATCTTGAACTACATAGAGATCTTGTCTCAAACAGGCCAATGGCAAGAGATTTAATTTAGCAATAGACTTCATGCTTTGTATGTTCATGGCCATGGGTTTAATAAATTGAGGGGAAGAAGGGTTATAAAAAAGTGGGGAAAGGAATTGAAAAATCACTGTACCAGACACATTATCAGGAAGTTCTAGAAAGTCTTACACAAAAATACCTGGTATACATTAAAATATCTTTTGTTTGTATAATTGACACTGATTCTGAAGCCCCCACATAAAATGTTTCATATTAACATTTTAATGCATATTGTGTGTTGAATTTTTGTGCATTTCATATAAAACATCATGATCAAGATGACCCCTCCCCTATCTGAACCTACCCATAGCCCACCCCAGTGGATTTCATACAGTCTGTCCTAAATGTTAAGGTGTAACAAGTCACATTAGTATACCCAGTCATCTCCTGGGGCAATTTCATCCATTGGGGCCTAGTCAGCCTATCTAGTGTCTCTCTCTTAAAGAATATCAACTCTCCCTTACTGGGAAGACATCAGCTGCCAATAGTTCTGCTAAGGTTGGGTCCTACTGCCCATTTCCCCAGTTCTATACTAAGTTTTTGTCTGCTTGAGTTTGCATGGATTTGTGCATGCTGACACCATTGCTATAGGTTCATATGAGCAAGGTCCCAGGAGTCTGTAAGACTGTTTCCATATGGTCATGTACTTCCTTCTCTGGCTCTTAAAACCTTTCCACACCCTCTTCTGCAATGGTCCCTGAGCCCTGGGTGGGTGAAATTTAGTATGAGTCCTCTCCAGGGACCCACACTCTGCAGACTTATATTAACTTTCATTATTTACTATAGTAGAATATATATATATCATCTAATATAATTTCATCAAAATGAATATTGATGAAGGAAATTACTACCTGTGTCATTAATGTCACAATAATGGTAACCAAGCTTCAAAATTCACCTAATACATATAAAGCAAAACCCAAACCCCCAAACCCCACAAAGAACCCACAAAACATGGCCATCTATTAAGGACTCTTTCCAAAAATGATGCTAATACTTACCAAGGCTCAGTATTTAAAAATGATACAGAAGAAATTCAGGGAAAGGGCAACGTGGGTAGATAGCACAAAAGAGTGACAAAACAAATATCAAAGTGGAAAAAATGGATGGTGAAAGGAAGACTCAGCAAATAAAAGTGCCTTAAGAGACACATCAATTTTAACTCTGTAAATATTTTTTGTGTGTGTGTCTTTTTGAGATAGTGTCTCCCTGTAGCCCCAGCTATCCTGGAACTCGCTCAGGAGACCAGGCTGGCCTTGAACTCACAAAGATCCCGCTGCCTCTGCCTCCCTAGTGCCAGGATTAAAGGCATGCGCCACCACACCCAGCTTGTAAATAGATTTTGATTCAAATAAATGCATCGTAAAAATACTGGAACAATTATCAAAATTTAAAAATCAACTAGATATTTGATGAAATAAAAGGAATTGGTACTTTTAACATAGCTGTAGCAATATTTTTTGGAAGAGTTTATCTTATAGATATATCCACTTATGGATAACACTGTCATCTTGGATGCTTTGTAATTGTGACAACAAAAATATGCTTTAAGGTCCCCGATACAGAGAACTAAACAACAGTTTTCACAGAGCAGTGAAGAGAACAGTAATGTCATTTGGACGTGGTCCCAGTACTCCATGCTAAGTATGTTGAGATGGCAGCCGCGAGGCTCTGGAAGACGCAGGGTGACCCTGGCTGGGGATGGCTGCCACGCCCCCACCCCCCCCCCCCGCCCCGCTCCAGGCTCTCTGAGGTGACAGAAGGCACATGCCAGGCAACAGCATGATACCAGGCCACACGCCCCAGAGCAAGCCCCTCTGAGGCACTTGGTTCGCAAGCTGACACCAAGCGTGGCACCACCTGAAGCGGCTTGGGTCTGCTCTCAGGGGAAAGATGGCACGTGGTCACAAGCCAGACACCAGCGAAGGTGGACCGCAGCGTCACGACCAAACCCTCGCTCACCTCCGCTAACCTTCCAACCCCTCAGCTCCCAGCCCCCCGCTCCCCGCCAGCCTCTACCTCCATCTCCCGCCTCCTCAGGGTTCTGGGCCTGGTCTGAGGATCCCTCCGCCGCCACACCTAACGGCTGTAGCCCAGACGCCATGCCCCTCGCCTCAGTACTGTCTGATAGGCTGTTAGACCAGAAGCCTGCACAGCTGCACAGCACACGTCAGCTCCCGAGAGCCTCTGCGCCAGCAGGCACTACGCGTGCGCATGACAGAAGCCCTGGCCCCACACTCGGTTAAGACCTGAGTCCACAGACCTACTTCTAAGCGGCCACTTGAGCATGCGCAAAGGCCTCTCGACGTAGGGGCTAAGATTATAGCTGTTATGGGGGAATTTAAAGTTGTTATGGTAAGGATTAGGGTTGGAATTTGGAAGACCAGTACCTCTGGACAGAGCCATGAAATCGGGCAGACCTGAAAAGAACTTCAAGGACCTACAGTGTCTTGGTAAACACGAGATCCCAGTCTCCAGAAGACCACAAACTGCCTCCTCAGAAAAGCCTGGTGACACTGAATTTTTTTTTTTTTTTTTTTTTTTCTATTTTTAAAGACAGGGTCTCACTGTAACTTTGTATGTGGCCCAGGCTCTTCAAACTCGTTATTTTTTGAGCCGTCTACCAAGCCCAGGTCTGAGCTCCAACAGCACATTTCACACTGACTTGGGTGACTATTCCCAGCTTGCTCATCTATGGGCTACTCTGTGCTCCGAGGTCTCCAGAGCACAGAGTACCCCTTATCTATTTGTGTCAGGATTAACAGAAATCTGTCTTCCCTTGGAGAGCTTGCTGGTCCCAGGCCTTTTCCAAGATCTCAAAGACCAGGCCTGGAATAACAGTAGTTTCTCAGAGTTCTTACTTGAGGGAGTCTGTTGGACTTAAGCCCTGATCCCTCTTAGCAGATGTGGTAACTCTAGAAATGAGAATCAATATCTGGTTCTCAGATGCTTTCCACTGGCAGAGATTATTTTATATGCTCTTTGTGAAATAACGAATCCAGTATGAGGTGACCCTAGAAAAAGGTACATGAAGAATATGCACTGTCTTACTAGGGGAGAACAACAAACAATGGTCCAATACCAGCTTTAAGACCATGTTTGGCACAGCATATGACATCCATACAAGTAGTGGCACTTTTATCCTGGGGGCAATGAATGGTAATTAATTGGACTTAAAGCTCACTCAATGGGAGGAAACTCATGTGTTGTACTGTGAACATAGCCAGATGCACACAGCTGGAGAGAAATTCCCAAGGTTGTCACATCCCTAGGCTAAGGTAACATCTAACTACAAAATTAGTATCCTTCTATTTACAGACAAATGGTCCCAAAGACCACTCAATAAAGAAGCTTCTTCTGCACCAGATGAAGAATACTACAAAGTCCCACAAATGAACACATGTAGACATTGTCTATGAATTGCCCAAGCCTAAGTGACACATCTACAATGCAGCTTCTACACCTAAGGCTCAGGCAACACAGAAGCAACGGCCAAGAAGGACCTCTCATTAAGGAACCTTCCCCATGCAACGGGAAGCAAGGAACTCAAAAGGGTATGAATTGACAAACCGTGGAGATTAGGAAGTTTACAGAGTGTGGGGCCATGGACAGTTCACCTATATTCAACTTTACTTACCCAGGGATCAGGGAACATTGTTGAAGAGGGGGCAGAAGAGGGTCCTGGAATCCTGTTCATATGAACCTACAACATTGGTACCAGCATGCACAGACCCATGCAAGCTCAACCAGACAAAAACCAAGTATGGAACTGCAGAAATGTGTACCAGAACCCAATCTTAGGTGAAGAAGAATACTGGCAGCTGATTGTAGCTGGGGGAAGAAAAACTGGCCTTCTTTATGAGAGGGACTTCAGATAGGCTAATTAGAGCTCAGAGGATGATCTGGCACTGAGAAATGGCCAGGAGAATAATTTGGCACAATAGACCCTAACACAAATGACAGAATGTATGAACTCCAGGGGCAGGCTGCAAGATGGTGTCAATGGAGAACGAAGTATAAAGGTGGTGGTTAAGACTGATTGAGAAGTTATGCATGAAATACACAAAAATTCAATAAAAAGTATACTGTATGTTTCATTGAGGAAGGAGACTAAAATACTGATTTAATATAGATACTTGATTCCTGTTTCATTTTGTAATAATTGTGTTTGTATATTTTAAATTGCAATAAAATAAACATTTTCCCACTTGTGATGGTTAATCTTTATTGTCAATTTGATTGAATTAAGAATTACCAGGACTTTGAGCAATGGAGCAGGAACTGACCTGGAAGTCTTCTATATGAAGTTTAGCTCTTAAGATTCTAGAAGATACTATCCAAGCTGCTAAAAGAGAAACTTAATTGGTGGTCGAGCCCAGCCCTAAAGCCTACCATAACAACTGGCATAGCAAACTACCCCTATTGGTGCAGTTGTGTCACTGTTAGCTGGGAAGTAATCAACAACTATCTATTTGGACTTAAAGACCTCTCAATGGGAATGAACTCATAGGTGGCACTATAAACACAGTTGAATACATATGCTGGAAAGGTCATAGATCCCAGAGAAAAACCCTATCTCAGTCATATCTCTCAATGAAATTTCAATACTAAATATGGACCCTTGTATTTGCAGACAAGTATACCACTCACCAATGATCAAAGAAGCTTCTTTTTGCAAAAGATGGAGGCTAATGCAGAGTTCCACAACTGGCCACATGCAGAGAACATATGTCTGGGAGAACCCCAGTGCTAGGTGACATATCTACAGTGGAATCCCTATGCCTAAGGCTCATGCAATATAGTGGATCAGGGGGTAGAGAGAAAACTAGTGATTCCCTCAATTCTCAGCAGTGAAGCTTTCTTATATAGCAGAATGTAATGCACACAGAAGGCCACAACTGGGGAAGTTTTAGAAAATAGGAGACTGCAGAGTGTCCCTAGATAAGATGTCTATATTAAACCTCACCCACCCAAGGCTCAGGGACCATTGTGTAAGAGGAGGCAGAAAAATTGGAAGAGCCAGGATTGGTCCATGAACATAGGGAAACTGGCTTTCATGCCACAAGAAGCTTGCACAAGTGAACTTGTGGCAATGGTGCTGTTGAGTACAAGACCCAGGCCAACTCAATCAGACAAAGGACCAGAGTGGACTGAGGGAATGGGTGGCTGCCCAGCCCTAGCCTGGGAACTGTCAGAGACTGATTACTACTGGGTGAGTTTGTGTAGGCCTTATTTACAATCTCTAGATAGGTGACTAGACTCCAGTGGATGAATTTACACTGAATTCACATTTTACAAATGCTTGACTGTATGGCGGAATACATAAGATCCAGTGTGGGGGGTATAAATTGGGGAGGGACTTAAATTTGATTAAACACTGTTATATGAAATGTGCAAAAGCTCGATAAAAAAATTAAGGAAAAAATCTGTATTGGAAAAGAAGAAAAGTTTTAACTCAATGATTTATTTTTCCAAAATAAAGAGCAATAACAGTCAATTAACCCCAAAGTAAGCAGAAAATGGAAGCAAGAAGGGAAAATCAGAAAGCAATGAAATAGAAAACAAACACTGGTTACAATAATCATGTTTAAACACTGGCCCTTTAGAAATTTGAAAAATTAATACTAATCTGGAAAATTAATAGTACATAAAAGCATGTAAATTACTATTACTCAAGACTGGAAGAAGGAATTTAAAGTCATATAGAACGTCAAGACATTAAAAGAAATGATTTTGAAAAATGTTATGCCAATAAAATTTGAAGACACAAAACATGTACAAATTAACTGAAAACACAACTAATAAAAGGCAAAACAGGAATAGGAAAATAAAGTGTGTGTGTGTGTGTGTGTGTGTGTGTGTGTGTGTGTGTGTGTTGGAAGAAAATCAAGGCCATGAGGTTTGGGCCTTGTTTAGACATATCAGCTAATATGAATCTCTCACCTGGGCCAAAATGGATAACACTAGATATTTAGGGGGCTCTGAGTTAGCACAAAATGACTAACACCAGATTTCTTAGGACCCCCAAAACTACTTTGTCATATAACCAGTTTTGTCAAGAAGTCACCTTTGTGTGATTTCCTTTAAAAAAAAAACATTGGGACCAAGGACATGTGTTCATCTTGCCCAATGTTAGTCTGCCCAGTGGCCTTTCCACCTTCACCCAGAAAAATTAAAGTGTGCTTCATTTGCCAGCAGCTCCAGTTCGAGAGAGGGAGAGGAGTTAAGCTCAGCCCTTAAACTTGAGTGCAGTACCAGGCTCTCACCAGTCAGCCCTCCTGTGAGTACAGCCATTTAATCCCTGTCCCCAGCCACTACCTACTGGCTGAACCTCTAGAACTCAAAAGCAAGGCAGCCAAAGCTATGCTCTCATCACATTTCCCCAATAGCACAATGTAGAAGAAGACTGCGCCCACTAGGGAGCAGAGTAGGAAAGCCAGTACAGATCTTCATCTTGGAGTTCAATTGTTAAAAGTGGATATCAGGCAAGTCCTAAAGGCACCCATCTCCAGTAAATTGCCTGTAGACATAGCCTCTAAAAATCTCCAGTGCTAGAAAGAAAAATGCAGCCCAAGTTTACCGGACTTTCATTCTGGCCAGCATCTGCTGTGACTAGGTGTAGAAGTTTCAGGACACAAGTCCACTTCAGTGACAGATAGCCCATAGCAGTATTCTGTTATTAGTCCTAATCTAAGTGGCAAGTTGTGGGCTCCGATGTGACCCCAGGTGGAGGTGTTGGTAATCAAAGGACTCTTCACTACATTTGTTGCTCAATCCCAGGCACAAAACATGGAAAGAGTAAACTGACCGTGAAAAGAAAAGGGGAATGGACAAAAGAAAAAAAGTCATGGCAAGGGAACATGAGGCTAATCTTTTCATGTTGATTCTGCATAAAGCAAGGCAGAATCCTGGCATGCCTGACCTCAAAACAGTGACTGTGAATGGAGCCCCTGGATCTACCCCAGCCCCAGAGAAGGTCTTGTGAATATTGATTTGAAAGTAGTCATATAGTTTATGCTATGCAAGACAGCAGCTATTCATGTGGGACATATCTATACTTGGATCGCCTCCCAGTGCTGAAACAGTAACAACAGTAACAACAGTAACAGAGAACTGAAAATGAGCTTAACCATAAGCTTAAGAGCTGAACTGGCAGAAGTTACCACAGGATCAGAGAAAATGATCAGTTTTTTAGAATATTTGGAAAGACAGATTATAAAGACTGGAACAAATACCTACACCTTTAATGCACAGATAATGTTGCATACCAAGTATCAAGAACTCCTAAAACAAACACATTATAGCATATAATGATAATAAAAACACTGAACATTCCTTAGAAGACAGAGTTTGTAAGTACTCATAATCCCTTTTTACTATCTCTCACTGTGCATCGCATGTGCTCAAGATTAATACAAATTATAATGAAAAAGTAAAAACTAATGAAAACAGAACATTCAGAGAAACATGGCTTCACCTAATAGTCAAAATGATGCTAACAGATGATAGAGTAAACGAACCTTCAACATCAAGATACCCAGGCCTGTATTCAAGAACTGAACAGTACTATGCTGATTATATTTTATTGTCAACACAGCCTAGAGTCACCTGGGAAGAGGGAACTTCAAATGAACAACTGCCTCCATCAGACTGGTCTATGGCTATGTTTGTGAAAAATTGTCTTGACTGATGATTGATGTGGGAGGACCCAGCCCACAATAGATTGTACTATCCCTTGGTAGGTGGGGTTGGGCTGTATAAGAAAGACATATGACCGCAAGCACTTCAGCAAGCTAGTAAGCACCCTTCCTCCCTGGCTCCTGCCCTCACCCCTGCCTTGAGTTCCTGCCCTGACTTCCTTCAATGATGGATTGTGACCTGGAAGTGTAAGCTAAAATTAACCCTTCCCTCCTCAAGTTACTTTGGATCAGAGTATTTTATCAGAGCAGCAGAAAGGCAAACTAGAAAAAGTGCCTAACATGATACTAAAACTCTAGTTATTGTTAATACATCTAGTTAACAGAAGGGAATACTTGATACTGAACCCACAATGTCCCCATTCACATAAGAGGGGGACCCTGTTAACTCATCAAGGTACCATGAGTCCTGAACTTCATATAAAAATGTTCAGGACTCATGGTACCTTGAGTTTACAGTTCAGGAACATGTAATTCAGGGCTGGCGAGATGGATCGGCAGTTAAGAGCATTAGTTGCTCTTCCAGAGGACCTGGGTTTGGTTCCCAGCACCAACATGGTGGCTAACAATTGTCTGTAATTCCAGTTCCAGGGGATTTGACACCCATTCCTGACTCCTGGCATTGCATGACACGGGTGCACTTACATGCATGTAAACAGTACACTCACACTCATAAAATAAAATACCGATCTTTTTAAAAGAATATGTAATTCATTTTCTGTGGTGTAAATCCCACTGTTTCACAATTTAAAAAATCTCACATTTGCATTGCTAGTTAGTTATTTATACAGAACGAACATATCTCTTACTGTTCAGTTCTTATAATACTTAACATAAGGAATGGTGACAATTTTGAGTGCACCTGTGCAAGTAGGTCGATGCTTTCTGAGAAGAGGTAAAGGTGACAGGATATGTCATCCGTCCCTATAGATCTTAAGGTTGTCCAGCAGTGCTTCCACTTGTCCAGAGTCCCTTCTCCCTTCTGGTGAATGGAAGAGTGAACCTTTTCTTGGGGGGCCACTGACGTGTCACTTCCAAGTTCCTACAGGCAGAAGCCTCTGGGTTTTACATATGGAATGTGTTTGAGAGTGTGTTAATAAGCAGCATATGTGGGTGGGTGCAGGTGACCTCTTCCAAGGAGCTGACAAGATGTAAGCAAGTAGGCTAAGATAGGGCAACTGTGACAGACCCATGGATGTGATGAAATCCCTGGGGCTTTCCCCTGAGATGGTTCCTACCCACAACCAATCATGAGGAAACATGACTAACCAATCTGAGGTTCCACTTGCAAATAACTAGTCAGGAAATGTTTCACCTTCATGACAGACAAGGAAGGTTAAAGGCAACAAGGAGACATGACAGGGAAAGGTCAAGCAGGTCCTGGAGAGAAAGGGCCGCAGAGAGAAAGTCTTCAATAGGTTCTGTGCGTAGCGACTCAGGACTGCCCTGAAGTTACTATCCTCACAGTCGTCATTTCTTACATGGTTGTATGAGGTCCTGGCATGCCAGGAAGATGAATGATAGGAAAGATGGATGATTGGAGTCATGTAATAATTTTTGGTTCATCTGTACACTTAAAATTCTCTCAAAAATGCTATTCCAAACTACATAAAACATTTGCCAGCTCAGACTGGAAGGCACAATGCAAAGATATGGGGGTGAAAGTAAAATAGTGGTAAACTTTGAATCATTGTAATAAAAGATTTTACAATTGAATATAGGCTTAAAATTTTGAAAAAATTCTACACTTTGGCCAGCTGTGGACTTTTGTGTTTATTGCCCTCTGTTGTACAAGGAAGCTTAACTGATGAGAGTTGAGAAATGCATTAATGCTCTCTTTACTCTTTGTTCTACTATGTTCTTTGAGCCTTGGGTGTAGAGGTTCCATTGCAGTTATTTCACTCAGAGTTGGGCATCTCACAGACACTTATTCTCTGTGTGTGACCACTTGTGGTCAGGGGAGGAAGTGCATAACCCTAAGGAAACAGGGTCTTATAGGCTCCTGGCAGCAGTGGTGACAGCATATCATGCACAAGGCCCATGCAGACTCAATCAGACAAAAACAAGCATAGAACTTGGAAAATGGGCAGGAGGTCACGACTTTGGTGAGGAACTATTGGCAACTGATCAATACTGGGTGATGGGGAGTTGATCTTTAAGGGAGTGATGGTAGAAATGCTAAACAAGCTCCAGTGGATGAACTTACACTGAGGAACATCTGAGTACACAAACTTGACTCGATGGGCCCTAAAATGTATGATAAAATGCATGGAGTCCTATGGTGGGCTACAGATAGGGGGAGGGGGTCTAAATATGATTAAGATGTATTGAATGAATTCCACAAAAAAAAATCAATAAAACATTTTCAAAATATTTAAATTTGAAAAATCAAAACATACACTGCTCCCAATTTTAAATTAAAAATACAATATTTCCCAAACTAAGGATACAATTTCTATCTTCATTCTGTTTCTCTGTCAGCATTTGGTGATGTTCGAAGCATGTGATATAACCTGAAACTTGTAACCTGAAGAGAAAGTGAAAGAAACTATATTGGTGGAGGACTAGGTCCTTTTAAGGGCACATGAACAACACATTTCAGTGAGTTGGGATTTTATAGATCCAGCCTGAAGGAGTGCATAGTATCACACAACCCCTGTGGGGCTGGGATACTGGAAATGCAAACCGTGATCTTGGGTTTCTGTCTTCTCAGGCTCCCATCAATATATTTATCCTAGAGTGGGTTATGCTTTTTTCACCACATTTGTCATCAGAGCCCCAAACATAGGCAAACTTTCTTATGACTCATGGGGTTAGAGAGAGCTAAGATTCTTTCCTGGTGAACTAGAGCCAGTGAGTACCCTGGTCATGAGGTCTTCCTTGATGTATCTCCACCTGAGACTTGGATGCAAAGAACTAAGCTGGTACTGGGCCAGCACCTGGCTTCCTGCCACAGGAATGAGAAACTCAGCAAGACACCTGTGCCCTTTCCAGCCAGCCCTTGGGATGTCTTTCTGAAGAATCTCCACAGCAAACTTGACAGGTACAAAGACATATCATCCAGGGCCTGGGGCATTCTTCCCATGGGGCAGAGGTTGCCTTGGATTGCATCACAAACACACAGCCAAGACTGTTCAGATTTAAGGCAAGATTTCTTGAAGCTGGTAGACATCTGTGGACTCTCAGCAGCTGGACAGAGACTTTCCAAAGACTGAGTTATGTGGTGAGAACCTGATGGGCCTTATACTTAGCTGATCTTTGCTGCAAGAGTCTGTAAATCCATACTATATCAAAGTCTCAAAGTCTATCACCCAGGGACTCATCTTGAAAGGTTCAAAACCCCTTAATGTGCATTGCTGTTTAAAATTAAATTGTGCCTTCTCTCTCCTGTCCACTATTCAGTCAGAAGATGCATTTCTAGGTCTTCCTGTGCCATAAAGATATGGATGTGGATGAGCATCTGGGAATACTTCTGATATCTACTGAGGAGAACCAATATATTCCAATAGATACCACAGGAAAATGGGGCAAGGAGTAGGAGACACTTGGGTAGCAGTGCAGTCACAGGCTCTCTCTCTCTCTCTCTCTCTCTCTCTCTCTCTCTCTCTCTCTCAGGCTCTTCATCCTCTCCACTGACTTTGCTGGATGCCCAGCCTCACACCCTATGCCTGCAGCTATACAGGTAGGTTCATGCTTATATGACTTTTCCACTGTTTTGGAATTTGAAGCATTCCCCTCTCCTTGCCATGGAGTTTATTTCTCTTTCTCACAAATACACAAAGACACAAGAGACACATGCTAGTCATGATTCAGGATGTGGAGGAGTCAGATTTCTGACATAGCACTTAGAGAATGATGGGAGGGCTTGTAAGGGAAGCTATTCGGCCGGTGCCCCTGTCTTCACCCTGGCTACCTCTATCAGTGCCCTTGCCTGGAACACCAGAATACCATGTCTACCTCATCCCTTCATTAATGGGGACAGCATGCAAAGAGGTCACCTTTCTTCCCACAGCAGGAGGAATCACCCTGTACTGCACCCTTCTCTCACCCTGTCACACACTCTAAAGAGTATAGTGACTCATCGGGACAGGCAACTTAGGGCAAGTGTTGAGGGGAGAGTATGAAATTTGGGACATGGAGGGAATTCTTAGATCTATTTGACATGGTGGTTCACCTCTCAGACATGTGAATATTGACCCAAGTGTCTTCCCAGTTGCTGCTGGCCTCAAAGACACAGAAAAAAAATGGTATTTGATAGTGTCTCAACTACCATTGCCAGGGAAAATACAGAATGTCCACTTCAACCTGTATTTTAGGTAAGTAGCAATGCTCTCTTTAGAATCAGAATTTCCCAGACAGGATTTGAGACTTACTTTTACTAAAGTATGCTTTCACGTATCTGGGTTTCCTCTTGTATTTGCTAAAGACCCTATCAGGAAAGGGGATCACAGGGTGGTAGGAACTCCAACACTTGGAGTCTCTAGGACCGTGTTCTGCTTCAGAACATGCTTTCTGGAAATGCACCAAGCACTTACCTCAGCAGCCTCTCACGTTCATTACCCTGGTCTTGCTAATTGGCTAAGGACAGTCTGCTCATGCTGCTGTGTGCTCTCCTGCTGACAGGCCACTGTAGCTAGTACTGTAGCCCCACCCTTGCCCCCAACTGACTGGGACCTCACATATAGGAAGGGTTCAGTGTTCACTGTACCTTGATTGCCCAAGGCAGGTCATAGGACACACACACACACACACACACACACACACACACACACACACACACACACCTTCCTGTTAATTGCTAGTGCATGTACTCCAGCTGGCCAAGGTATCTTCTCTGCTCCATGTGGGCCTGGCTTCTTACTCTTTAGGGCCCATTGGCTCAAACACATGCTAGACTGTCATGTGACTGGCAGAATTTATTACTTCAATGTTGGCCTAAGATCCTTGTCAGGCTCTCTGGGAAGCCCTGCAGGATCTAGGTTGGGGACCATCCCATTTGTTGTGTATCAAAGTTGAGCCAGCTGAGACACAGTCATCCCAGCAAGTCTGGGCCCCAAGGAGGATGGGCCTTCCTCCATGGGTTAAGCCTGTGTCTTGTGTGCCTCGTCCTGGTCTAGAACCCTGATAAGAATGAAGCAGTGAGGATCAGGACTCATTGATACCACATGGATGATACTTTGGGTATAAGGGTTGTGTTTCAGATGTATCAGTTCAGGATGGGCATCACCTGATCACTTATTCTCTGCATTTTGACAAGTTATAGAACTTTTTAACAGTCTCTGTTTCAAAAAGGAGTTTCTTCAATAAGTGGTGAGAGATACATTTATCTGTGGGTATAGAGGTAGGTATTTAGACTATAGTAAGAAATTTCACTAGTTTAGATCCAATCCCAAGTGGTCAGTCCTAAATGCATGTACACATAGGCACCACTGAATGGACTCAGTAGATTATAATTATATATTTATATATGTCTGTCTGTATATGTAACAATAATAATCAAAGATGTTATGAAATTGAGAGAGAATAAGAGGGCATGGTAAAAGTTGAGAGAGAGAGAGATATGGAAACAATATAAATACAGGACTCATGTATGAAATTCACAAAAACAAAAGAGAAAAAGAACAGAAAGTAAAGGGGAAGCTCAGGGCTCCTTGTCACCTGGTTGAGGAGCCACATTGTCAAAAAGACCAACCACACTTAGATCTGTCCCTGGAGAGTCTGTCATGTGTTTAAGGACCTGCATGCTATACCCTACTTTCTGGAGTTAGCATCTGGCATCAAATCACACACTTTCACTTCCCTCACAAACTTTCCTAGCATTAGTTCTGATTTTATCTACGAAGCATCCCAAAGCAGTCTCCATCACAACAGAATGTGGCTTGGTCAGCCTACTGGAGCACAGGGATCTCTACTTATGTGTGGAGTCAGGTCCAGGACACGCATGGTTCATTTTGTGAGAGACTCATGGCATCCACTTGTGTTAATAGACCGAGTCTGTGTGAGGTCCATCCCTAGCTTGCTCTTTCCTTTAAAAGAATAGAAACTAAACCACTATTTTTCCTACCAAAACAGGTTGCTCATTACATGGAATTTGTCTTCATTCCTGGTTTTAAAGTGAATTTCAGTTAAGAAAAATAAAGCTCAGCACTTCTTGAGACGGCCCAACCTGCAGTTCCTACCCTGCTCCTAGACAGAATTATAAGCTATGGCCCTTGGGAATCAGTCAGTTGTGACCATGTTTGTCCTGCAAAGTTTTGTGGAAGGGCCCTGGCTCCAAGCAGCCCTCTTCTCCCTCTTCTTCACTCTGTTTGTGGTGGCATTGGCTGGAAATTGCCTCATCATCATGATTATCCACTGCAGCTCCAACCTCCACACTCCCATGTACTTCTTCCTGGTCAACCTGGCGTTGCTCGATGTGGTCTGCACCGCAACCATTCTGCCCAAAGTTCTGCAGAGCCTAGTAGCCAAGAATACCATCTCTTATGAGGGATGCCTCACCCAAATGTTTGTCTTCACCTGGGTCCTGAGTACTGAGCTGCTGCTCTTCTCTGCCATGGCCTATGACCGCTACCTCGCTATCTGCCGGCCATTGCACTATGGTACCCTCATGAATGGCAGAGCCTGTGTTGCTCTGGCAACCTTTGTGTGGTCCACAGGAGCTCTCAACTCCTTGGTGCTCACATGCCTGGTGTTGCCGCTGTCCTTCTGTGGCTCCAATCTGATTTCACACTTCTTCTGTGAGATCCCATCTGTACTATTGCTGTCTTGCAGCCCCACCTTCATCAACAATGTCATGACTGTCATTGCAGACATGTTCCTGAGTGGCCTCAATTTCTTGCTGACCATGATGTCCTATGGCTTCATCATTGCCAGCATTATGCGCATTCGCTCAACAGAAGGCAAGAAGCGTGCCTTCTCCACCTGCTCTGCCCACCTGGTGGTGGTCACCCTGTATTACTCAACTGTGCTCTATACCTACATCCGGCCAGCCTTGGGATCTGCTGGCCTCTTGGACAAGGTCATCACCATTCTGTACACCACTGTGACCCCTTCCCTGAACCCCCTTATTTATACCCTGAGAAACAAGGAATTCAAAGCATCCCTCAGAAAACTATTATTTTCCCCTCAATGACTCTAATGTTGGAGAGGAACTTTGGAAGCAGCAGAAGAGGAAATAAGAAGGTTCCTTGAGCTCTTCTTTTATGCATTTCCTGACTATTAAGGACGTAGGCTGAGATGTTACCCCAGAGCCATCCAAGTCTATGTGTCTCACTATGTCCTGGATTTGTTCATCTTATGTTTTAGTAACTCTCACATACTCAGTACATTCAAGCATGTTCCTCTAAGTACAATGTTCTTAAGTTGTATGATACCTCCGTGACTCACTGAGTCAAAATCTCACTGCTAATTAAATCTGGAGTGTAGAAAGTCATGTTTAAATTCCTTGAACCTCTGCCTTAAAAGCCAGTACTAGATTGTCATATGGATGAAGACATCCTGTATCCATCCATGCCTCCTGTGGTCCCTCGCTGGGCTGGCTGGATTCTTTTCAACTTTCCTATACTCAACTCATAATACTCCTTGAGGCATAGTGTGTGCCCCAATTTGAGGGAAGGATACCAATTGTAAAAGAACAGATAGGATAGGAGGTTGTGTTTGACATCGCTGGTGTTCATTGCACCTCCTCTAATTCCAATATACAGAAGGATCAAACCAGATTGCAATATTGGTATAGTGTTCTCTTCCTAGACATAGTACCATGTCAGGGGTTTGCTCTGATTTAGAACTCAGTATCTAATATGTTTTGTATGATCTGACTCTGCCTGAAGAGGCACTGTTATGCATGTTCAATGTTGTATATAATGTTAACATATGGCATGTCCCACAATAAAAAGAACTCCCAAATAATGTTTTTGTGTGATTTGTGGACGTATGTGGTTGTGAGCATTTTGCACACTGTGGTTGTTGGGTGATTATCTGTAGGAAGATCCAGTTGGAATTGAAATCTAGTTCTCAGCTAGCATTCCTCAGGGCACCACACCAAGGAGGAGCAAGCAGCATGGCCTAGGTGCATGATGCTGGGTGGGACAACAGTGTGCAGTGGCACAGAGTTGGAGGGCTTATGATTGATCCTGGGAACTGACGTCATTTGGTTTATAAAAACAGGCTGTAGCAAGGAGTAAATTTGAAATTCCAAATAACATCATTATGAATTCCTAGCCATTATTTTTATTAATTATTGCTTGCATACAGGCCAAAGTAGGCCTGCGTTTCATTCAGGTGGCCAGTGGCTTGGAAAAAGGTCCCCTTGCAGACCACTAATCTGGGTAGCTGGTGTTGTGAGTGGACATAGGCTGAAGATAGGCCAATAGCCATCGGCCTGGAAATTCCTGTCCAGGGTTCAGCAGTCCCTGGGCAGGTGGGAAGTCACAGCCAAGAGTGGAACATGTGTCTCATGGGTCCAGGCTAAGGGATTGAGTTGGAAGTACTCAGGCCTGGCTATGGGAAGAAGCCGGCTGGCCTCTGTGCCAAAGGGTCAGTTCCCCACAGTGTCCACAAAGCAGGCACTGTGTTCCCCTTCTCCTTAGCAGGGCCACGTGGTCCTGTTCAGCATAAAAATAAAGCTTCCTACAATTATCAGTTCTACAGCTTACACAGAAGTCATATGCCTAATAACAGGAGAAATGGACAAAAACGTGAATAAAAGATGAAGCAAGCAGCATTGTCAAAAACAGGCCAAATAAGACCATGCCAATGATTGACAGATGTGGTGGATTCAAAAACCACCTAGGAGATTTCTGAAGGACACCTCTGTATATGCAAGTATAAGTGTTTCCAGAGAGTTCACTAAAGAGGGAAGATCCACTTTCAGTGTGAGCAGCATCACCCTTGGGCCTGGGAACTAACAAGCACAAATAGAGGGGAAAGGAAAAGCCAATTGAATACAGAAGTTCCTCTTTACTGTGTTCCTGCATGCTGTGATGAGAAGTTTTTCCACCACATATATCCCCTGCCATGAGGTTCTGCATCACAAAGGACCATAAACAAGGAGCCAAGGGGACATGGAGTGAACCCTCTAAAAGTTTTTTAATGTATTTTGGTCAGAGGGATGAAAAATTAATTAATAGCCAGGCATCGTGATGCATCCTTTTAGTCATAAAACTAAGGCAGCAGAGGCAGGCAGCTCTGTGAGATAGAGGCTGCACTAGTTAACATAGATAATTCGAGGCTAGTCGGGGCTACAGGGAGACACTGTCTCAAAAATATTGGATTAATATAATATACCTTCTTTATATTACTAGTCCTGGCATAATGCAATATTTAAGAAGGCTTCAAGAATGAAGTTAAGAAATAATGCATTTAGTGTGTAAAGTCTATAAAATTATTTTAGCAGCGGTTTGCTGCAAAGATTGTCCTTTGTCTACTTAGTTTCCTTCCCAGCAGTGCCTGACCACTGGCCATGGATTCACTTCCTCTTCCTCTCATTTTCTTTACATTTTTGTCTATGGTCTTTTTTAAAAAAAATTTTTACTTATGGTATGAGGGAAGAGTTCCATTTCAGCCTTTGAATGTGGACAACCATCTACTTCTTCTGTCCCTATTGAAAACATTAATCTTTCTCCTGAGTTATGTTTTCATCCTTGTCAAAAATCAATTGTGCTCACATGTTAGTTTATGAAAATTCAACTCTATGGATCTCTCTCTCTCTCTCTCTCTCTCTCTCTCTCTCTCTCTCTCTCTCAAGCCTTGACCACTACAGCTCAATAGGAAACTGTGACATGGAAATTCTGAGTCACCCAATTGTTTTTCCCAATTCTGGTCCCTCATGTTCCCTGTGAAATTCAGGATCAACTGGTTAGTACTTCCAAAAGAAGACCCTGTTATTTTTACAGGGATTGTGGTTAAATGAAAAGGTTTTGCTTTTTAAGTACAATATTGTCACCACTATAAATCTTTCAGTCCAGGAATTGAAATTTCCACTTAAGTAGATTAATTATTTAATCACTTTTTTTTTTTTAATTTATTTCTGTATGTGTACGAATGTATTGTCTGCATGCAAGTCTGTGCACCCGTGTCGTGCAATGCCGCGGAGGTCAGAAGTGGGCGTCGGATTCCCCTGGAGCTGGAGTTCTCCTGGAGTTGGAGTTTCAGACGGTTCTCAGCCGCCATGTGGGTGCTGGGGATCGAACCCGGGTCCTCTGCAAGAGCGGTCGGCGCTCTTAACCGCTAGGCCATCTCTCCAGCCCCTATTTAATCACTTTTAAAATAGTTCGTAGTTTCTAGCAAATAAAGCTCTCTTCTGTTTACTTTGTTTCTAAGAATTTTATTCTCATTTTTGAGGTTATTGTAAGTGGAATTGTTTTCCAAGTTTTATTTTTTATATTTTATTTTTATGGAAATGAAAACTAGTCATGGATTAGTATTATTTGTTTAAGTATTTATTCTTAATTCCTTGGGATTATGTATCTGTGAACAGAAACATGTTTCTTCCTCTCCAATCTAGACACACTTGTTTCTCTCTTTCTTAGAAACTCAAACCAGCATTCAGTGGAGTTGGCACGTATAGATTGTTTGCATTAGACCTGTTCTTAGGGGTCAGTGTCATGGTTGGCTCTTAAATAGCCCACTGAATATTCTTGTATTGAGGATTTATTTCCGACCTGACACTGTTAGGAGATAATGAAAGTGAGAGACAGGTCCTGGAGGGAGATATCCGGGGGATTTAGAATATGATCTTAAAGGAAACAATGGAACCCTCTGACCTCCTATGTATCTCTTTCCTTCCTAGCTTCCCCTAGATGATGATCTAAGCTCTGTCATGCACTCCTGCAATCACGTGCTTCCTCACTTCCAGCCCAAAATAACAGGGCTAACCAACCATTGGCTGGAACTCCTGGAACTTTCCTCTAATAAATCCACCTATCTCAAGTATTTGCTATGATATTGGGAAGCTCATGAATACAGAATTCATATTTTTACCATCAAGTACCAAAATAACTGTTGATTTTGTAAGTGGTGTTTTATTTAGTTGGTAGACTTTTTCTACTTTTGTTTTGTCCTTTTTTATTGTTGTTTTGTTTTTCTCTTTGTTTGTTTCTTTAGTTTTGGAGGAAATATCTCATGCTATAGTCCAGACTGTACTCAAACATGTGGCAGTTCTGCCTATTTCCAAGTGCCAAGTGCCAGAGTGATAGGTGTGTACACCATGCCTGGCTGACGGAGTTCCTTTGTATTCCTAGTTGATGAGTGGGTTTATTTGCTTTAGAGGAAGGAAGTTGTCCATTTCTTTTTAAACATTTTATTTTTTCAAATTTTCATACATGTATCCAATGAAATATGATCTTATCTATATTCTGTCTCCCCCTCTAAATCTCTCCATATCCATCCTAACATTACTCTGTCTAAAAGTCATGCATTTTTATTACCCATTAAGTCCAGTTAGAGCTGCTCATATGTGTCCATGTGTGGTGGGGATGGGCATCCATTGGAGCATAAGAACCTACCAGTAGCCATATCCTATCCCCACAGCACTTATACACAACCAACAAAGCCTCTTTATGGGAAGGTAGTGGTGGATCATCCACCTCACTTACACCAAACTTTTGGTTATTTTAATCTTGTGAGGACTTGTACAGGTAGTTACAATTTCTGTGAGATCATGATTGTGATATCGATGTCATGTCTAGAAGAGAGCATTTCACATCCTCCTTCACATCCTCTGGCTCTCATATTCGTTCCACCTCCTCTTTCATGTTTTCTAAGTCTTGCTTGTGGTGTGGTTAATATAGAAATCCTGATTTCATTCTGACCACTCAGTCTCTTATTCTCAGTACTTTGACTAACTATTAGACACAGAAGTTTTTCTCCCCAAGGCTAAGAGCAGCCTAACAGTATGGGTATAAACATAAACATTTAGAAAGAACTTTGACAGGATGACCATTTAGCAAAATAAGAGTAGCAGGGTCTTGGGCTTGGAGAGATGGCCCAGTGGTCAAGAGTATGGCTGTTCTTGCAAAGGACCCGAGTTGAATCCCAAGCACCCATATGGTAGTTAACAACTGTTTGTACCTCCAGTTCTAAAAATCAATAGATTGTTAGACTGATATGTTTCTCTCAGGTTTTTCATCCTAGCAAGTCATTATTTATCTATTCTCTCTCCCTTTACCCCTCTATCCCTCCTTCCATGTATTCTCTATTTTAAATGTCCCCATCTTCCCCTTAGTATTGGCAGTCTCCTATGGCCCCACTTGTCTTGGGCTCCTTTTTTCCTCTTTATCCTCCCTTTCCTTCTATAACCCTCCACTCCCCTCCCACTTAGATACCCCAATTTTATCCATTCCTCCCTTAGTATCACCTGTCTCCTACTAGACTTCTGTCTCATTTTCCCTCTTTCCTTCTACCTTCCTAGTTCCTTTTCATTTACCTGATTCCTGCAGTTTCACCCACATATATACTTGCTTATAAGGATTTGGTGCTAGGATACACAAATGAGGGACAACATACATTTGTTTTTCTGTATCTGTGTCACTACACTTAGCATAGCAGCTTTTAGTTAGTTCAACCCATTTACCTGCAAATCTTATGATGTCATCTTTCTTTACTGCTACATAGAACTCCATTCTGTAAATATACCACATTTTCATTAGCCACTCATCAGTTGAGGGACACTTAGATTGCTTCCAACTCTTTGCTATTGTGAAAAGAATAGCAATCAACATGGATGTGCATGCATCTCTGCAATAGTATAAATCCTTCGGGTATACACCCATGAGTGCTATGACCGGGCCAAATGGTGGGTTCATTTTTAGTCTTTTAAGAGTAACTTCAGGTGGATCAAAGATCTCAACGTGAAGCCTGAAACCCTAAAGATGATAGAAGAAAAAGTTGGCAACAACCTACAAGACGTAGGAGTAGGAAAAGACTTCCTAAATCAGACAGCAGCTGCACAGGAAGTAAGGTCAACAGTACACAAATGGGACCTCGTAAAACTCAAAAGCTTCCATACAAAGAAGGAAACAATCAAGGAGGTGAAGAGAAAACCCACAGAGTGGGAGGAAATCGTTACCAGTGATACATCTGACAGAGCATTAACATCAAGAATATATAAACTATTCAAAAAACAAAGAAGACAAATGACCTACTCAAAAGATGGAGTAAAAAGCTGAGCAGAGTCTTCACCAGTGAGGAATAAAAGATGGCTGAGAAACATCTTAAAAAGTGTTCAACATCATTAATAATTAAGGAAATGTAATTTAAAACCACTCTCAGATACCATCTAACTCCAATACAAATAGCTAAGATCAAGAAAACAAAAGACAACAGATGCTGGAGAGTTTGTGGGGAAAGGGGAACACTCATCCACTGCTGGTGGGAATGTAAACTTGTACAACCACTATGGAAACCAGTGTGGAGAACCCTTAAAAGACTCGGAATGAGCCTACCACCTCACCCAGTCATACCACTCCTGGGTATATACCCCAAAGACTCAACCTACCACAAAGACACATGCACGTTCATGTTTATTACAGCTTTCTTCACAATAGTGAAGAGCTGGAACCAACCCAAATGCCCCTCAACAGATGAGTGGATGACAAAACTGTGGTACATCTACACAATGGAGTATTATTCAGCAGTGAAGAAAGATGGCATTATGAACTTTGCAGGTAAATGGATGGAGCTCAAAGCCATTATGCTGAGTGAAGTAACATAGTCCCAGAAAGATAAACAGAGAATGGTTTCCCTCATTTGTGGATGCTGACACCAAATCCCCCAGATGAAAGGCAAACCAAATGACATTATTGTTGTATTTCTTTTATTTATTTATTTTTTTTATTGATGCTTTGTGTATTTCATACATCATTTTCCAATTCAGTTCAGGCATATTTCCCTTTCCTTTCACCCCCAACCCCACCCCACCCCATCCCAGATTATGCATTCTGCCATAACTGTCCTGCATCTTTCTCTCAGTTTTTTTTCATTTTTTAGCAATAAGTGATAATTTATGAGTACAAGCATCCTTCATGTAAAACCAATTTGCAGGCTGTTGTGCCCAAACCCCCACAGTCCCAACATCCAGTGGGGGGGCGGCTTGTATGTTCAATCAAGTTGATCAAATGAGTGTCCAGACTATATTGCTGTAGTTTCACCAATCACCTCAATCGCAGCCCTTGCATTCTACCATGCCCCCTCTTCTGCAGATTGTTCCCTAGGCTTAGAAAAGGGGCACAGGTGGATGAGAAGCAAAACAGTCTACTTTCTCTGGAGGTGTTGTCTTGGACTCTGGTCAATTCTGGCTGTTTCCTTTCATGGGCTGACAGTTTGTCCAGGAATAACCTTTCGATCCTACTAATGAAGCACAAGCAATTAGATATATAGGTATTTAAACAGTACTAATTGTTATGGTAGGTTACTTTGGTATAGACACAGATGTTTGGATGGTATGTTAATCCATGAATTACATTTTTTTCTGTAAAATATGACAGGGTCTTACTGTGGTCTTACTGATGCTTGTGGCATCAGCCATGGGTTATTCCTCCAAGGAGAGAGCTAATAGCCAATTAGATTTGGGATACACAGACATATGGCTGCCACTGCTGCACAGTATCTCCAGGCAGGTGAGGTGTAGCTGGTGCTGACGGAGTCTTGCTTGACTCAAGGAGACCTATATTTGCTTTATTGGTTTAGTGGCCTTTGGTACCACTCTCTGGTATTCCAGAGACCATCTGTACACTTGCAAGTGTGGTCTCAATACATCTTTCCCATGTTTACATCAGGTCTTTGACATCAGGGCCTTATCACCTCTCTTCTTGCAGGTATCCCAGTTTGGTGGCAAGGAGCCTTTACCTTTTGTGGGGGCTTGGATCCCCTGGCCAATATCTCCTTGGTAGAATAATCCATTGCTGATGTCAGAGCTCCTGTATTAATATATTTTGCTTAAGTGCATAGCTTAAGGAGACTTTAGTATTATATTTGGTTCTGAATAGAGAATAATCCTTTTCACAGTTCCTATGTCTATTAGTCAATTAAAGAAGGCAGTTTTACCGGTTTTATAAGAGATTACCTCTATAATAGTTGTCTCCAATTTACAGTTGGAGAACGACCTCATCATCATCATATTTCTCCTTGTTCTATGGGGGGGAGGTAAGAAAGTCTCTCGTATTAAAACCTTTGCGGCACCTAGAAGGTAAGTTTCGTTAGGACTCATTATAAATAGTTGTTACAAGTAGGATCCACAGAGGGGTTTGATGTTTGTAGCAATCTGAGGCTTTTCTTCCTTTCAATGTTCAGACGGGCCAACCTTTCTGTTGGCACTTTCTGGTACATCCTACTCAATGCAAAGCTGTATCTTTTCTTTCTCAGCCATTAAGTTGGTGACATTTTGACCTGTTGGAACATACAAATCTTTTCCCGTAGTTAGTTTTAAGATTTGAATTGCAAGGTTTTTGACAAAAAGGTTTCATATCTATCTGTATCCCCCCCTTTTATTTTAGGTTTTTGTTTTTTGACCCATGAGTCTCCAGAAGGCAGTTGTATTATACATACCTATAGGGTGGAATCAAGGCACAGATTTCATCAAATTCACCCATGCTGTTTTGGGTGACTGTATGTGATTAACTTGGGAAGCAAACTTAATTTTTACGTTAAATCATCTTATAGGTGAAAGAGAATGCTACAAGGTGATACTGTACAACAGAAAAATTATAGAGAACATTTGTATGTGCCAATCCCAAAGTTATTGTTATACAGATTTTATGTAAAACAAATGTGGACAACAGCAATTTATATCTCCATTTAACTCAGATGCATTACCGTTTTTATCAGAGCCTGTAAACCAATGTTGTTTAATATACACATATTTACTTTTACTAAGTCCTAAAACACCATGTAACCTGTAGACAGTGTCTGGGCAAAACTGGATACTTGTTGAACTCACGTCAATTAAATATGCATTAATCGAATATACACCCGTGTCCCTCTCCCGCCCCTCCCACCCTTCCCAATTCACCATTTCAGTCAGTTTTCTGATGCAGTCTTTCTGTTGTTGTTCTTTTACTATGCATCCCTCTCCACGAGAAATATTTATATCTGGGTTATTGGCACTAGCATCCACATATGAGGGACACCATTTGTCGTTTGTTTTTCTGGGACTGTGTTACTTCACTTAACATAATGTCTTCTAGCTCCATCCATTTACCTGCAAAGTTCATGATGTTGTCCCTCTTTACCGCTGCATAGAACTCCATTGTATACATGTACCACATTTTCTCTATCCACTCGTCAGTTGAGGGGCACCTGGGCTGGTTCCAGCTTTTTGCTATTGTGAACAGAGCTGCAATAAACATAGCTGTGCATGTATCTTTGCAGTAAGATGTGTCTTGTGGGTATATACCCAGGAGTGGTATGACTGGGTCAAATGGAAGGCTCATTTTGAGTCTTCTAAGGGTTCTCCACACTGCTTTCCATAGTGGCTGTACAAGTTTACATTCCCACCAGCAATGGATGAGTGTTCCCCTTTCCCCACAACCTCTCCAGCACTTGGTATCATTCGTGTTCCTGATCCTAGCCAGTCTTATTGGAGTAAGGTGATATCTCAGAGTGGTTTTAATTTGCATTTCCTTAATTATCAGAGATGTTGAACACTTCTTAAGATGTTTCTCGGCCATCTCTAACTCCTCCTCTGTGAAGTCTCTATTCAGATCTTTGCTCCATCTTTTGAATGATTCATTTGTTTTCTTTCTTCTTTGTTTTTTGAGTAGCTTGTATACTCTGGAAATTAATGCTTTGTCAGATGTATCTGCTGTGAAGGTTTCCTCCCACTCTGTGGGTCTTCTCCTCACTTCCTTTATTGCTTCCTTTGATGTACAGAAGCTTTTGAGTTTAATGAGGTCCCATTTGTCAATTGTCGATCTTATTTCTTGTGCAGCTGCTGTCTGATTTAGGAAGTCTTTTCCTACACCTATGTCTTGTAGTCTGCTGCCAAGCTTCTCTTCTATCACCTCCAGAGTTTGGGGTTTCACATTGAGGTCTTTGGTCCATCTGGAGTTGACCTTTGTACAAGGTGAGAGGTAGGGGTTTAATTTCATTCTTCTACAAGTGGTGATCCAGTTTTGCCAACACCACTTGCTGAAGATGCTGTCTTTCCTCCATTGTGTCTTCTTGGCCCCCTTGTCAAATATGAGGTGGCTGAAATTGTATGAGCTCAGGTTTGGATCTTCAGTTTTATTCCATTGGTCAACTGGTCTGTTTTTGTGCCAGTACCAGGCTGTTTTTATGACTATAGCCCTGTAGTATTGCTTGATGTCTGGTATAACGATCCCCTCTGTATTGCTCTTTTCACTCAGGGTTGCTTTGGCTATTTGGGGTCTTTTGTTTTTCCAAATGAAATTGAGGATTTTTTTTCCAAGCTTGTGAAGAAACTCTTGGGGATTTTGATTGGATTGCATTAAATCTGTAGACTAATTTGGGTAGGATGGACATTTTTACTATATTTATTTTCCCAATCCATGAGCATGGGAGGTTTGTCCATCTTCTGATGTCTTCCTCAATTTCCTTTTTCAGGGGTTTAAAATTTTTTGTTGTGGAGATCCTTGGTGTCTTTGGTTAAGTTTGTTCTTTAGGTATTTTATTGTTTTTGAGGCTATTGTGAGTGAGAAGATCTCCTTGTATTCCTTCTTCAGTTGCTTGTTGTTGGTGTACAGAAAGGCTACTGATTTTTCTAGATTTATTTTGTATCCTGCCACTTTACCTATTAGTACTCCTTTAATTTCCTTCTCTTGTCTTATTGCTCTAGCAAGAGTTTCAAGCACTATATTGAAAAGGAGTGGAGATAGTGGGCAGCCTTGCCAGGTTCCTGACTTTAAGGGAAAGGCTGCTCATTTTTCTCCATTTAGAATGATGTGGCTGTAGGTTTGTGGCATATAGATATAATTATGTTGAGGAATGTTCACTTCAGCCCAGTTCCTCTTAGGACTTTAAACATGAAGACATGCTCAGTTTTATCAAGGGCCTTTTTTTGTATCAATTGAAATGACCATGTGGTTTTGTCTTTGAGTCCATTTATATAATTTATGACATTTATTGATTTACATATATTAAACTATCCCTGAATCTCTGGAATAAATCTCACTTGATCATGGTGGATGGCATTTTTGATGTGTGCCTGTATGTGGTTTTCAACTATTTTGTTGAGAATTTTTGCCTCTATATTCATTAATGGTATGAGTCTATAGTTTTCTTTTTTTGGTTGTATTTTTGCCTGGGTTTAGTATTAGAGTGATGCTGCCTTCCTAGAAGGAATTTGAGAGATTTCCCTGTGTTTCTATCCTTTTGAATAACTTAAGTAATATTGGTTATAGATCCTCATTATATGTCTGGTAGAATTCTGCATAAATCCATCTGGGCCTGGGTATTTTTCAGTTGGGAGGTTTTGTAATTCTGTTTCAATTCCCTCCTATGTTATGGGTCTGTTTACATTGTCTATCTTTTCTTGGTTAAGCTTCAGTGATTTCCATGATTTCAAATATTCATCCATTTCCATTAGGTTTTTAAGTTTGATAGAGTATAGGTTTTGAATGTATTCTCGCTTATAATTGTCTGGATCTTTTCCTTATCTATTGTGATGTTTCCCTTTTCATGTATAATTTTGTTGATTTGGAGTTGCTCTCTTTTCTTTTGGTTAACTGGGCTAAAGAGCTGTCTATCTTGCTTATACTTTCAAAGAACCAGCTCTTGGACTCATTGATTCTTTGTATTGTTTATTTTGTTATTTCATTAATCTTTGCTCTGCTTTTTGTTATTTCTTCTTGTCTCTGGGGTAAGTCATTTTGGGGGCTCTTTCTGCGTTTTTTTAGATGTTTGCACTTAGAGCTTTGGACTGCTTTTAAAGTATCCCAGAGTTTTTGTTGTGTTGTAGCTGTTTGGGTATAGTCATTCCTTCCTTCCACTCTTTGTATTGATTCAAGTATTCTCTGAAGGTCTGGTTTCCTGCAGGTGAATTCTTTCAGCCGATACATGTTGTGAAAGGTTTTTCTTTCTCTTTCAACTATAATATACAATTTTGTTGTGTGAAGCATTCTGTGTTGGTGTGTACACTCATTTAGAACAGGGTATACTTTGCTTCTAGCTCTTCTGTCTTTCATAGTTTGCATTGAAGAATCAGCTGTAATTCTGATGGGTTTTCCTTTAAATGTGACTTGCTTTTCTTTCCAGCTTTCAGTATCTCTTTGTTTTGAACATCTAGTGTTTTTACTATTATACAGCATGGGGAATTTATTTTCTTTTCCTGCCTATTTGTTATTCTATGTACTTCTTGTATTTGTTTGGGCATGTCTTTCCTTAACTTGGGGAAATTTTCACCTACTATACTGTTGAAGATCTGGTCAATACCATTATCCTGATATTTTTCTCCTTACTCTATGCTTATGAGACATACGTTTGGTCTTTTCATGGTGTCCCACATTTCCTGAATATTTCCTTCATGCATGTGTTTTTAAAATTTTTCATAATCTTTGCTTCAGTGGTCCAATTCTCCCACTTTATCTTCCAGTACTGATATTCTATTTTCTACTTCATTTATTCTGTTACTGAGGATTTCTCCTGTCCTTTCCAGGTGGCTTATTGAGTGTTCCACTTCCTTTTCCTTTTAACTTGAATTTTCTTCAGTATTTCTCTTCTGTGAATTCAGTCTGAAGTTTATCATTATCTTCTTTTAGTTCTTTGATTTGTTTATATGTGTGGTCTTTAAATTCCTTGAATTCCTTGATCATGTCTCTGATAGTTCTTTTAAATTCTGTCTCCTAGGTTACATTTAGGGGATCCTCATTGTAACACTCTTCTACCAGATTGGTAGTATTTAGAGGAGACATATTATTTGGGTTTCTCATGTTATTGTCTTTTGTTGTGATTTTGGCATGTGGATTTCTTTTGTTGTTTGTGATTCTGGTATGAAACTCAAAGTGTTTCTTTGTTGAATTGAAGATTGACTTTGCTTGTATTCTTCAGGTGCCTTTGTTGTCTTCTTATTAGGTATGAAAGGCTGGTTGGTCTAGGCTTCAGGTTCTCACTTCTGATTTTGTACTGGAGAGACCAGCTAGTTCTCACCCAGCTAGTCAGGAGCTCCTCCAGAGGCCCAAGACAGGTATCAATCAGGCAGGCTTGTATCCACAGGGCCCCAGACACATGGAGTCTGCCTGTGGGCTCTCAGTGTGGGTGGGAGATGTCTGAATCTGGGTCTAAGGGGCTTCAGGTATTCCATGCTAGGAAGTAGGAGTTTGGAACAGTGCAATCGGGGGCTTTCACCACCAAGCAGAGGTCAACCTCAGGCACACACTGACAGAGTGGAACCCACAGAACCACTGCACAAAGTAGAGTCTGCCTGCCAGCTCTGCTGGGCTGACTGCAAACTTCTGAATCTGGGTGCAAAGGCAGAGCAGCATCAGAAATCTATTTTAATTCACTATTTCTTCTTAAATAAATTTTGCTTCTATCTGCTTATAAATTTGTCAAGTTACCTAATATATTCTTAGGATTTTCATGTGTATAATTTTCTCTAGAATGTCATAAATACTGTTGCCATTTTAATTTATTTTTTTAATAACTTGAGTATTCTTTGTTGGTTCCTTGGTCAAACAACTCAGGGTCTGTCAACTGTATAAGTATGGGAACCAAGTACAGATTTAATGGACTGTCACTATTTACATCTACTGCAGCTACATAGCTCAGGGCCCCACACTAGAGAACACACTCTATGCTGTGGAACCTCCCTAGCACAGTACTGAAGAGAGGAGGATCCCTCAATAAACAGAAAACTCTCAGTAGCCACTCTATACATCAGGCTTTGTTCCTTTGATTGTGTTTTATATTTGAGAATCAGCATATTTAATACTACAGACTCTGTCCCAGTTTGTCTTCCATTGCTGTGACAAAACACTCTGACCAAAACCAACTTGGGGAGGAAAGGGTTTATTCAGCTTACATCTCCTGGTTCACAGTTCATCACTCAGGTAGCACAAGGCAGGAACTCAGGGCAGGACCCTGGAGGCAGGAGCTGAAGCACAGGCCATGGAGGAATGCTGTCCACTGGCTTGCTCCTGGCTTGCTCTCTGGCTCATGCCCAGCCTGCCTTCTTATACTGTCACTGCTCAACAATCAAGACAATACACCACAGATGTGGCCACAGGCCAATTCAATGGAGCAAATTCCCCAATTGAGGCTCCCTCAACCCAGGTATGTCAAGTTGACACTAAAGCTATCCAGCACAGACTCTAAGCACCAAACCTAAAATATTCTACCCAAGGAGACCTCAGTCTCAAGTCAGGGAAAAATCATTACAGACCCTCCTGAGCACACTGGTTCCCATGACCTTCACACCAGCTTGAAGGCCCATGGGGCAAATTCTCATGACTATTGTCATGGATGAACTACTTTCTTGTAAAATGCAGCATCTCAATGCTAGTGTCACAAAACACCAGATAAATCTGTGACATGAAATCACTGTCATCTGTCAATCATATTTCTGATAACAAATACCTTAGTTAGAGCTTCAATAGGGCCCTGTTTCCCTTGGGATCCTTAGAGAGAATCTTTGTGTATTCCCCTCTGACTTGTGTAGAGATTCCATTTCCTGGGTTGTAGATGCCTCACTGCAGGCTATGCCTCTGCTCTCTCTGACATCCTTGCTGTGGGTCTGTGGGTCTGTTTCTCACAAGGACCCCATTCTTTTGGCTAAAGCCCTTTCATGACTCCATTTTAACTCATTACATTTTTAATGAGCCATCTCCAAAAAGAGAGCTTTTTTTCCCTCAGACACTAGGCCTCCAGCACACTCTGAGGGATATAATTCAACCCAGGGTGGAAAGGAAAGAGCATCATAAGTAGATTATAAAGAAACAAGTAAAGTTGAAGCCAATAGTTTGAATTGGGAAACTTGAAGAAACAAACTTAAGTGTGGGCATTTGGGTCACTTTATGTGAGACCAGAGGAAAAGTTCAATGTTGGGGTATGGAGGGGTCAATGGGCATGTTCTGAAGTGAGAGAGTGGGTATAGGGCCATTTTGCAAGAATAACATTGACAGTAAATATGAAGTTATTCTATATGAAAGGTCTTCAAACCTTAAAGTGATACTGATGGAAAACAGAGAGGGCTATGAGTTCTGGACTCTGGTACTAACTGTGACAATCTATTGTACACATCCTAGAGATATGGGAATTAGATGCAGGAAACCCGATAACAGGAACCTCTGCCAGGCTAGAATGTAAGCTGTAGTCTAATAATTGCATATGATTCTGAAACTGCTGACCCTGATCTTACTTACACATTTCATACTCTTAGGGAGAGAACAAGTTACCACCAATATCTCAGATAAAGCTTGAGGAAGATTCATTCACTCATGGAATATGCAGCTAATAATGGAAATGGCTCCTACACCCTCTGCAAAAATGACTCTGTATCTTCTTCCATGGGTAATAGTAACTAGACTGTGGTCAAAGTGATGAGACAATCTACAAACATAGTTTAAGTTGAAACTAGGTAAAGCAGTGGGAGGTTTTGCTGGAATAAATCTTGGCCTGGTGAGTGAGGTTCAGACAGAATCCCGAGTTCCTGGATAGGCCTCAGGAAGTGAAGCTACAGAAGGGTTAGGGATAAGTCATTTTGCCTGATGAAGGAAGATAAAAGGGTTAGCATGTGGAGAACTTTGAAAACAGAAACTAAACATGCATTACATGGATGAACAGGATGACAGTACTATCTACTATGAAACAATGTGGACCTTGGGACAGTGAGAAACTCAGTGGCCTTAATGAATGGATTTCGAACAATGGAATGGAGGAAATAGCTGCAAGGCAAAAGCTTAGATAAGCAATTAGGCTTTTTGCATTCATTCTGGGATAGCTTTAGAGTTCCTAAGAGAGAAGTAGAGCACCAGTCAGCACTTGCATCAGGTTCTGACTGGTGTTCTATTCTCGATCCTTGGATCAGACATGTATTACATATGCAAAGATAAGCATGGGCCAATTATAAAAACACAGGAGAATAAAGAATATGCACGCACACTCCATGTATCAGCGGATGATTTTCTACAACAGCAATGGGTAGAATCCAGTTCTGTGAGGCTTCTCTCAGGAAACCATGTGTGGGGACATCCCAGGTGAGAACAACCTGCACATTCACAGTCTCTGTCTGAAGGAAGACAAGAGTCTCCTCAGGGCTTCCTTAACATCCTTATTCCTCAGTGTATAGATGAGAGGATTCAGAGTGGGGCTCAAGACTGAGTACAGGACTGCAGACACTTTACTTCTCTCTGGGCTGTAGCTGGAAGCAGGGCTGATATAGGCACAGAACACAGAGGAGTAGTACACAGAGACCACAATAAGGTGAGAAGAGCACGTGGAGAAGGCCTTCTGTTTCCCTTCAGCTGAGCACATACGCAGAATGCTGGCAATGATGCAGCCATAGGACTGCAGAGTAAACAGGAAGTTGATGCCTCCATAGAAGGCATCTGCCACAAGAGTCATGATGCTGTTCACATGTGTGGGGCTGCAGGAGAGCAACAAGAGGGGAGGGATCTCACAGAAGAAGTGAGTGATGACCCTGGGACCACAGAATGACAGCTGTGTCATCAGACCAGTGTGGACAGAAGCATTCAGGGCACAGATGGTCCACACCCCCATGACCAGGGTCCCACACAGGTGTGGGCTCATCCTGGAGCTGTAGTGCAAGGGAAGACAGATGGCAACATAGCGGTCATAGGCCATGACTGTGAGCAGCAGCAGCTCAGAGGATGCAGACCAGGTGAGGAAGAAGAGCTGGGTCATGCAGCCCTGGAAGGAGATGGTGTTTTCCTTAGTGGTTAGCCCAACCAGGACTTTGGGCAGAACGGTAGAGGTGCAGACAATGTCCATGGTGGCCAGGTTGGCCAAGAAAAAGTACATGGGGCTGTGGAGCCCAGTGCTCAAGCTGACCAAAGCAATGATCAAAATATTACCAATTAGAGCCATTGTGTAGAGTGACAAAAAGCAGCCAATTAGGAGCAGTCGCAAACTGGGGTGCTCTGAGAACCCTTGCAGCACAAACCCCATCATTATTGTCTGGTTGGGGTTCAACATCAGAATGGAGTGTTCCCAGCCCACTGCTATGTCTGCAAATTTCTGAAAAAAATATTACAGTTCATCACTTGGAAGTTTGATTTTTAAACTTGATCATCTTAAAACATTGTCAGATAGGGAAGGAGAAATTTATTTCCTTCATGGGAGCCTCTTATCTCTCATATTCTTCCCCACTTGGAAACCACTTACATTTCATTTACTTTTTATTTTCCACTTAGAAACTTTCACCATGTGGATTTGGGTTAATAAGGACACCTATTCCTTCCTTGTCTTCTCGAACATGTGAACTAAGTAGAGCTCCCCTCACTCAGGTCCTGCTTATGCTTTTCTTCTCCATATTGTCCAAGTGCTGAGCTCTATTGACAGTGGTATGGAGACATAGCTGTGCCCTTCATATTCACAGCAGTAATTCTCTCCAAAATGTCATCTTTGGATAAGCACAGTGAAATTTCTCCTCAGGCACTACCTCTTCTCTGACATTTGGAATGGAGTCTCAATTTCCCATCTCAACTTGATAATTGTGATAACCTATGGTCAATATGGGCACATATTTCCTGAATTTTACTCACTGTGATAAGTGATTTTTTTCCTGTGTTTGATACTGTCCTCACTCTGACCCATCTCATTTCTATTACCACAGTGCACAAACCACAAAACTCTGGCCTGTGTTTTCATGGGCTGCTCCAGAGCTATCCCTGGATAGCTAATCAGGATCCACGTACTCAGTTGTCATCTTTCCACTTTGGGATTAGTCCTGTTCTTGATCCCAGAGAGTTCACAAGTAGCCTGGTAAGTTAGTTATAATTTTGGAAATACAAAATAGGACTAAAAATACATACAAAATAAAATAACAGGAACCGAGAGATAGCCTAGCGGTTAAGAGCACCGACGCTCTTGCAGAGGACCCGGGTTCGATCCCCAGCACCCACATGGCGGCTGAGAACCGTCTGTAACTCCAATTCCAGGAGAACTCCAGTTCCAGGGGAATCCGAGACCCTCTTCTGACCTCCGCGGCATTGCACGACACGGGTGCACAGACCTGCATGCAGACAATACATTCATACACATACGAAAATAAATAATTAAAAAAAAAAATAACAGGAACCAACAAATGCATTCATGATAAAAGTCCTAGAGGGAACTGGGTTTGAGGGAACATACTTCAATGTAATAAAAGCTATATACAATAAACCCAGAGCCAGCATTATTCTAAATGGAGAAAAACTGGAAGAATTCCCATTAAAATCAGAACCAAACAAGGCTGTCTAGTCTACTCACTCCTTTTGAATGTAGTGTTTGAAAATCTAGCTAGAGCAGTAAGACAAGAGAACTAAATTAGAGGATTGGAAAAGCAGAGGTCAAATTATCCCTATTTGCTGATGATATAATATTATACATCAATGATCCCAAAAGTTCCACCAGAAAACTTTTAGAAAGGATCACACCTTCAGCAAAGTGGCAGGATACAAAGTAAATTTACAGAAGTCACCAGACTTTCTATATACCAATAAAAAAACAATCAGAGAATGAGATCAAGGAAATACTCCCATTCACAAAAGTTTCAAAAATATCTAGGAATAGGGGCTGAAGAACTGGATCAGTGGTTAAGAGCAATGGCTGCTCTTGCAAGGGACCTAGATTTGATTCCCAGCACCCATATGGCAGCTAACAATTGTCCTTAACTCCACTTCCAGGGGAATTCAGAGCCCTCTTCTGACCTGTAGAGGCATTGCATGACACAAGTGTATACATCCAGAATACATTCATTCACATATGAATAATGCTTAGGTGGTGTAAAAAGCCAGAAGGAATGTATTAGTTCAAAAACTTAATGAAAAATACACAAAATATACATATACTGAGAGAGAGAGAGAGAGAGAGAGAGAGAGAGAGAGAGAAATTGTGTAGACACAATGAGAAAAGATCTTCACTAAGCACACAGTAAAGCTGTCAAAACCTCAAGACAGAGAAAATTCTACAATTAGCAAGAAAAAAAGAACCACGTTACATTTACGGAAATTTGATTATAATGAGAGAAAAAACTTCCAATGAAGATTATTTCCAACAAAATATCCTTCAGAAGTAAAAGAGACAGACTGAGTTTGCAACCCAGTCAAAGCAGAAAGAACTCAGGACTATCAGGGAAGCTTACAAAATATTTTAAGGGAGTCCTGCATCAAGAATGAATCTAAGCCATTGTGAGTCTGTGTGCAGGGGGCTCAGGCTGGGGTCTTGCTAAGAACACCTGAAGCACAGGAGCCTGGACCTCGCTCCAGACAGGTAGAACTTAGGGTAGATTGTTTCTTGGGCTGCTGGATAGTTGATTTTCCAGTTCGTAACAGAGGAGCCGTGAGCTGGCCGGCTTGGGTCCAAACCTGAAACCCTTGTAGGGTGCAGCTGTCTGGGCACAGCTGCCCTTTGCCCTTGCAGCCAGCACCCAGCACCATTGTGAGTCTGTGTGCAGGGAGCTCAGGCTGGGGTCTTGCTAAGACCACCTGAAGCACAGGGGCCTGGACCTCGCTCCAGACAGGTACCAGGGCACGGGCTAAGTCAGTAATATTTACACACACACACACACACACACACACACACACACACACCGAACTGAAATTGAGGAGAGAGTATCCAAGTGGATTTTTTTTGAGAACCCTCAGAACAGGAAGGGAAGAGTGGCTTAGACTTCCAATATCTAATATATAAAAAAAATTGAAAGCCTGAAACATAGACAAGTCAACGCTCCATAAACAAGGAGGGGGGGGGAAGCGTTGGAAGGAGGCAAGCAAAACAAGCCTTCAACATAGTGAAAAGACATTTGTGATTGGCATCTGAATGCAGGCAAAAAAAAAAAAGTTAACCCACATGCCTGGGACATGGCAAAGGAATAACATGGGAAAGGTGCAGGATAACTCTGTACCAAGGTCTCCCATCCCTGTAGGGGATAGCTACAATGGGAACCCCCTGGAGGTGACCCAAGAAACAGATCTTAGAGGAATAATTGCAGACCTATGCAGAGAAATTCAAGAAAATAAAGAAGTAGCCAGAGAAATAAGGAGAGAGAATGAAAAACTCAAAAAGGACCTAGAGGGATACAATGACAAACTTCAGAAAGAACTAAAGGAACAGAATGACAAACTCCAGAAAGAACTAGAAGGAGAAAAAAACAAACTCCAAAAGGAAGTAGAAACACTGAAAAAGGAAGCCAACCAACGAAGTAAGGAGCACCAAGAAGAGACGGAGAAGCTCAAAAAGGAAATGGAAATACTAAAGAAAACACAGGATGAAATGAAAAAGGAAATAGAACACTAATCCAATCAAGAAGAAAAGAAAGGAAAAAAGCCTCAGAAGTAGAATGGAGGAAGCACAACCAAGAATATCAGATCTGGAAGATAATACAGAGCAACTAAAAAGCTCAAATAAAGAATATGAAAAATTTAAAAATACACAAATGTGGAACAACCAGGAAATATGGGACACTATGAAAAGATCAAACCTCCACATCATAGGAATAGAGGAAGGAGAAGAATATCAAGAGAATAGTATTGATCAGATCTTCAACAGAATAATAGATGAAAACTTCCCCAAACTAAAAAAGGACAAACCAATACCAATACAAGAAGCACATAGAACTCCAAACAGACAAGATCAGAAAAGAAATTCTCCACGCCACATCATAGTTAAAATGCTGGACACCCAAAACAAAGAGAAAATTCTTAAAGCGACAAGAGAAAAACAACAAGTGACCTATAAGGGGAAACCTATCAGAATAACAACGGACTTCTCACAGCAAACGATGAAGGCAAGAAGAACCTGGAGCAAAGCATTCCCAGTGTTGAGGGACAATGGATGCCAGCCCAGGTTACTATACCCAGCAAAAATGTCAATCATAGTGGAAGGAGAGAGGAAAATCTTCCATGACATAAACAACTTGAAAGAATACATGTCCGGAAAACCAACCCTTCAGAGAATACTTGAAGCAATCCAAAGAACAGAAGAAAGGAGCAACCAACCCCAGGCAACTAGAAGGAGAAATCAATAAAAGCATAACTGCAGAAGTAGAAACCTAAATCAAAACCGCAGATGGATAATAAGGCAAAAGGAAGCAACACAAACCTATCAGTCATAACCTTAAATATTAATGGACTAAATTCCCCAATCAAAAGACATAGACTGGGAGACTGGATTAGGAAACAGAATCCATCGATATGCTGTCTGCAAGAAACACATCTTACCTTCAAGGACAGGCACCACCTTAAAGTGAAGGGATGGAAAAAAATATTCCAAGCAAATGGTACCAAAAAGAAAGCAGGTGTTGCTATTTTAATATCGGATAAAATAGACTTCAAAGTAAAAGAAATCAGAAGAGACAAAGAAGGCCATTACATTTTCATCAAAGGAACAATCCACCAAGAAGATTTCACAATTATGAATATATATGCCCCAAATTCTGGTGCACCAAACTTTATAAAGACAATTCTCCAGGACCACAAGTCACAGACTAACCCCAGCACACTCATAGTGGGAGATTTCAATACCCCACTGAGTCCTTTGGATAGGTCAACAGGACAAAAAATAAACAGAGAGACATCTGAACTGAACGATATGATACACCAAATGGACCTCATAGACCTCTACCGAACATTCCATCCTAATACCAGAGAATACACTTTCTACTCAGCACCCCACGGAACATTCTCCAAAATCGACCACATCCTGGGACACAGAAGAAACCTCTACAAATACAAAAAGATTGAAATAATTTCATGCATCCTGTCAGACCACAGTGCAATGAAGCTCAACATCAACACCAGGACAAGCCCTCCTGCCTACAAGAACACATGGAGACTAAACAACACACTCTTGAATAATGAATGGGTCAAGGAAGAGATAAAGAAAGAAATAAAAACATTCCTGGAACTGAATGACAATGACAATACAACACAACAAAACTTATGGGATACCTTAAAAGCAGTCCTAAGAGGGAAATTTATAGCCCTGGGTGCCTACATTAGAAAAACAGAAAGAGCACAAGTGAATGATCTAACACTACAGCTAAAAGCACTTGAGAGGCAACAACAGATGAACCCTAAACGCAACAGACAGGAAGAAATAACAAAAATCAGAGCAGAAATCAATGAAATAGAAACAAAGAAAACAATACAAAAAATCAATGAAGCCAAAAGTTGGTTCTTTGAAAGAATAAACAAGATAGACAGACCTCTAGCCCAGTTAACAAAAAGAAAGAAGGAACAACTCCAAATCAATACAATCTGTGATGAAAAGGGAAATATCACAACGGACAAGGAAAAGATCAAGAAAATTATATGGGAATATTACAAGAACCTATATTCTACCAAGTTTGAAAATCTAGAAGAAATGGATGAATATCTGAAATCTTGGGAATCACCAAAGCTTGGCCAAGAGGAGACCAGCAGCTTAAACAGACCCATAACATATGAAGAAATAGAGGATGTAGTAAGAAGCCTCCCAACTAAAAAAAGCCCAGGCCCAGACGGTTTCACAGCAGAATTCTATAAAACATTTCAAAAAGACCTACAACCATTATTTCTGAAACTGTTTAGAAGTATACAATCAGAGGGAACTCTCCCAAATTCCTTCTATGAAGCCAACATCACTCTATTACCAAAACCAGGCAAAGATACAACCAAAAAGGAGAATTATAGACCCATCTCCCTCATGAACACAGATGACAAAATTCTAAACAGGATACTGGCAAATTGCATACAGACCCACATCAAGAAGATCATCCATCATGACCAAGTTGGATTCATACCAGAGATGCAGGGATGGTTCAACATACGAAAATCAATAAATATCATCAAGCATATAAATGGACTGAAAGACAAAACCCACACCATCATCTCAATTGATGCAGAAAAAGCCTTTGAAAAAATCCAGCATCCCTTCATGTTTAAAGTCCTAGAGGGAATTGGACTGGAGGGATCATTCCTCAATGTAATCAAAACCATATACAGGAAACCCACAGCCAATATCATCCTAAATGGAGAAACTACAGAAGCATTCCCCTTAAAGGTAGGAACTTGGCAAGGCTGCCCCCTGTCACCACTCCTTTTCACTATAGTGCTTGAAACCCTTGCTAGGGCAATAAGGCAAGAAAAGAAAATTAAAGGAGTTCTAATTGGAAAAGAGGAAGTCAAGCTATCCCTTTTTTGATGATGATATGATTGTCTACCTAAGGGATGTTAAGAACTCCACCAGAAAACTAGAAATGATTAAATACTTCAGTAAAGTGGCAGGATACAAAATAAATCTAGAAAAATCAGTAGCCTTTCTTTACAACAACAACAAGCAACTGAAGAAGGAATACAAGGAGAACTTCCCACTTACAATAGCCTCAAAAACAATAAAATACCTAGAAACAAGCCTAACCAAAAACACCAGGATCTCTACAACAAAAATTTTAAACCCCTGAAAAAGGAAATTGAGGAAGACATCAGAAGATGAACAAACCTCCCATGCTCATGGATTGGGAAAATAAATATAGTAAAAATGTCCATCCTACCCAAACTCATGTACAGATTTAATGCAACCCCAATAAAAATCTCCAAGAGATTCTTCACAGACTTGGAAAAAGAATCCTCCGTTTCATTTGGAAAAACACACGACTCCAAATAGCCAAAGCAAGCCTGAGCAAAAAGAGCAATACAGGGGGGATCGCTCTACCAGACATCAAACTATACTTCAGGGATATAGTCATAAATGACCCTGCCTGCAGGGACATGTAACGACAGGTACCCGAGGGAGACCCCAAAACCTGTAAGATAAGCGAGAGAGAGAAACGAGACCAGGCAAGCTCTTTGTCGAGGTCTCTTTTATTGTAGAGTAAACGTACAATTTATAGGGCAGTGAGGCGGGAAGAAGGGAGGAGGTAGGGGGTAACTCTTGTAAAAGTTAAAAGTTTATCAAGCGGGCTGCTGCACCAGCAGAAACTGTTTGCTTGCGATAAGCTTCCTCCGTGGGCTGCTGCACCAGCAGAAACTGTTTGCTTGCGATAAGCTTCCTCCGTGGGCTGCTGCACCAGCAGAAACTCTTTGCTTGCGATAAGCTTCCTCCGGAACATCAGGTGTGCAGGCAGGAAGCTTCTCTGCACTCCTGCACTTTTAGGGAACAGCTCTGAAGCTATTTCAGAGTTAACCCTTTATGAGCAGGCTTACAGCTCCTCACAATAAAAACAGCCTGGTACTGGCACAAAACAGACCTGTTGACCAATGGAATAAAACTGAAGATCCAAACCTGAGCAGATACAATTTCAGCCACCTCGTATTTGACAAGGGGGCCAAGAAGACACAATGGAGGAAAGACAGCATCTTCAGTAAGTCGTGTTGGCAAAACTGGATCACCTGTAGAAGAATGAAATTAAACCCCTACCTCTTGCCCTGTACAAAAGTCAATTCCAGATGGATCAAAGACCTCAACATGAAACCCAAAACTCTGGAGGTGATAGAAGAAAAACTTGGCAGCAGACTACAAGACATAGGCATAGGAAAAGACTTCCTAAATCAGACAGCAGCTGCACAAGAAATAAGATCAACAATAGAAAAAAATGGGACGTCATTAAACTCAAAAGCTTCTGTACACCAAAGAAACAATAAAGGAAATGAAGAGAAAACCCACAGAGTGGGAGGAAACCTTCACTGCAGATACATCTGACAAAGCATTAATTTCCAGAGTATAATTAGGGAAATGCAAATTAAGACCACTCTAAGATATCATCTCACTCCAATAAGACTGGCCAGGATCAAGAAAACAAAAGATATCAAGTGCTGGAGAGGTTGTGGGGAAAGGGGAACACTCATCCATTGTTGGTGGGAATGTAAACTTGTACAGCCACTATGGAAAGCAGTGTGGAGAACCCTTGAATGACTCAAAATGAGCTTGCCATTTGACCCAGTCATATCACTCCTGGATATATACCCACAAGACTCATCTTACTGCAGAAATACATGCACAGCTATATTTATTACAGCTCAGTTCACAATAGCAAAAAGCTGGAACCAACACAAATGCCCCTCAACTGACGAGTGGATAGAGAAAATGTGGTACATGTACACAATGGAGTTCTATGCCGCAGTGAAGAAAGTCAACATCATGAACTTTTCAGGGAAATGGATGGAGCTATTATATTAAGTGAAGTAACACAGCCCCCCCCCAAAGAAAACGACGAATGGTATCCCTCATCTGTGGATGCTAGCGCCAATAACCCAGTTATAAATATTTCTTGTCGAGAGGGATGCATATTAAAAAGAACAACAACAGAAATACTGCATCAGAAAACTGACTGAAATGGCGAATTGGGAGGGGTGGGAGCGGTGGGAGAGGGACACAGGTCTATATTCGATTAATGTATATTTAATTGACATGAGTTCAACAAGTATCCAATTTTGCCCAGACTCTGCCTACAGGTTACATGGTGTTTTAGGACTTAGTAAAAGTAAATATGTGTATATGGCAGTTTTATAGGAAAAGTAGTAACTTCACTTTGTTGATCAGTTGCTGTTTGTCACCTGAAATAAATCAGGCAACCTGTACAGAGTATCATGAATTAGCCTCAATATTTGTACAATTTTCATGAAAGACAGACTACAGATAGAAGAAGCAAATGGGGGGGAGCTCACTCTGGTGGCCAATTATTGCCCTTCTTTTCTTGAATAGCCACCTGAGGCATGCCAAGTCAACTGCCAAATGCAGAGGTAGACTGGGATATTTTGCATGCATGAAGGAGAGAAAACCATGAATCAATAATTAGTCTGTTCAGACACACTGAATTTAGCAAACAATATTTTGATCCCAATCATTGTAATAGGTCTTGTACGTAGTGCTATCTTATTCAGATGTCGTACTGATATAATATACAGTATGGAAAAATGTCAGTGACTAAGTTTCTAACCACTCCTTCATACTATGAAGCAGAGAGATGGGCTGTATCTACCATAATTACACAATTCCAGCCTATACTTTTGGAAATAGGACTTTGATTGCTAGTATTTCCATCTATGCTTCAGTGGACATGCAAGAATCTGGTATTCAGATGGGGATTGTGAGGGGCAGATTCACAGCAGCCCCAAATGGATGGTAGTAAGCCAGATCTCAGCTAGAATGACCTGCAAACTTTCAGAAGCTAAACTTCAACCAGAAACAAGGCAGCTGAGAATCCTTACCATGGTCACAAACCTGCATGTCTGCAGAAGTCCCTGGCCTGGCCTGAAAATTTTATAGAGGAAACATCAACAGACACAGCCCTTTTATTAGAGGTCTTTGCTGCCTTTCCCCTCTTTCTTTGGTTATCTAAAGATAATAAAATTATCTTATTTTGTGCTCTCTACTGGCTGTTCTTGCAGAGGACCTGGGTTCAATTCCCAGCACTCACAGAGTGGATGACAACCATCTGTAACTCGGACCCCAGGGGTTCTGGTGCTCTCTTCTGACCCCCACAGGCATTGCATGATACAGATGCAGTTACACAAAATCCAGGCAATACACTCTTACACATAAAATTAAAAAACGGGAGCTGGAGAGATGGCCTAGTGGTCAAAGAGTGCCAACTGCTCTTGCAGAGGACCCAAGTTCGATCCCCAGCACCCACATGGTGGCTGAGAACCGTCTGCAATGCCAATTCCAGGAGAACTCCAGTTCCAGGGGAATCTGACACCCTCCTCTGACCTCCGCGGCATTGCACAACACGGGTGCACAAACCTACATGCAGACAGTACATTCATACACATAAATAATTAAAAAATAAAAATAATAAGCAAAATGTTTTAAAAGATAATTTTGTATCAGGCAGCCTCTGGACAGTAAGATAAGAGGATTTCTTCTGTGGAAATTTTTCAGGATCCTCTGTATTCACCATACCTACATATGGAAACAATCTCTATCTAGTCATCAGTATAGATATTAGATTGATCTAAATATATTTATTTCATTTCAAAATGAAATAGTGTGATTACCATGGATGGTGAATAAGGAAAGCCAGATTTTGAATATAAGGTTTAAATAACAGATATAAATAAGCTCTCTGGTCACTTAAACAAGCTAAACATTCTTCTGTTTATGCAATAGAACATGAAACCAAATCTTTCTATCATGTCCTTTTCTCCAACCCACCACTCCTTATCCAATTCAAGATTCATTGAGAATATAACTATGCTACAGTGCTGTATCTCTGCACTGAGCTCCAAATACTGGGACAAATGTCACTATTATGGTGAGATTTGCATTTGGGAGCTTCATTGTTAGCCAGAGGGGTCACAGGGTAGAGGACAAGATATCACTCACCTTCCCTGTCACAGTGAATTCAGGTGGTGGGTGGATCCTGACAAAGTAGATTCTGTGATGGTCATAGACTCTATTTTAATGTAAGTACCAACTCTTCAGTGTCCTTCTGACTCTGTCTTTCTTTTCATAGAATGATTATCAGCCTTCAGTGGTAACTGTTCTTTTCTAAGACCAGGGGCAGGTGTTTGTCCTACTGGCCCTTGGGACAGAAGCTCAAAGGGAAATCATTTGGGATCAATTAAAGGGGAATTGGCTTCATGACCCCAGTTCCCTGAAAAGTGGTGTGGAAGAAGGTGGTCAGGAGAGTTTCACACTATGTGTAAGGGCTGCTCCCCCTAAATACACCCCTCCACCAACATCCTGCATGCATTTCCCAACATATAATTGAAATCCTTAGGTCCTGGGTAGAAGGATTCACCATATTATAAACTGATTCGATGGAGGAGATCTAATCTCTTTATTTTATCTGAATTGGACACACACACACACACACACACACACACACTCACACACACAATGTTATTTTTTCCTCACCTTCCTTTTCCTATACTCAGGCCTTTTAACATATGGTTAAGAATTAATGTTCCCTTCAGCACTTCTTTCTGCTGGCTATATTTTAAATTCTAATGTTTCCATAATTTTCTACACTTTTTATCTAAATTTCATATCTTTCAGCATTCTATCTGAAAATATCCTAGTGAACTAAGAAGGCATTGAAATTCTTCCTTGCCCCTTATACCTATAAAAACAAGCTCTCATCACCCATGCTGGCCAAAGCAGTTATTGACCCCCTTATGTTTAAAGCCATCACATTTTCCCTCTCATCCTTCTGTTTGGAATTGTTTCCAAAACTCCTGCCACTGATGAGGATAAGAAGATATGAAGGTCACAGAGAGAAAGTAAGGAGTATTAGTTTATTTGAAGGCAGAATGCTCACTCACCCTGCCTATGATGCAACTACCAAAAAATATGTCCTAAAATCAGTACATGGGTTCAGCAAAACTTCAGGATAGAAAGCCAATATGCAAAAATGAATGCAATATCTTCATATTAGCAACAAGCAATTAAAATGTCAACTTTTAAAATACCATGCAAGATCTTGCTCCCTCTTGCACCCAGAGCAACTGCATTTTCTCTCCCATGCTAGCATTATTCCCACTCTGAGCCTGGGCCCCTTCCCGCTCTTCTCTCCTAAGATCTTTGGACTACCCTCCTAATCCAGACCTCACCCACTGCAGCTTGATACCCCGTACCCAGGTCAACTCTATTCTCCTCTTCAATGGCTCGAACCTACTCTGCCAAGCTAGTTAGAACCTCCTCACTCTGTTCCCACCAACATCCTGGCCCTAGGCCACCTCCTAATCCTTTCTTCCTGAGACTTTCTCACTAGGCTTCCAGAGCCCAGCTCCTGCATCTCTATAGTCTTGAATTGAGCCTAGACCCCTTCCTTCTGATGGAGAACTCTTGAATAATAACCTTGAAATCATCCTATTACAACAATAAAAATTCAAAACAGAGAACCTGAAGCACAGACCAACTAACTAGTCACATCCTATCAGAAAGCAACCAAGGTATATCAACAATATAAACAGAACTGAATTTAAACTAAACAAAGGCAGGCTCAAATTTCATTTCAGACACACAATCAACTAAATAAATCCATATGCCTGAGTCACAATGCAAAAACACAAACAACATGAAAAGCCAAGAATATGTTCTAACTAAAACCCACCAGTCCCACAGAAGTGTACTACAATGAGAACCACCAAGAGGAGCACCAACATGCAGAATTTAAAAGAACAACCATAAACACAATCAAACAATTCAATAATTTTAAAGAACACACAAACAACTCAAAGAACTTGAAGATTGGAACAAACTCCTGACTAAAAAAATAATACAAATATACAGCCAAATGCAATGACCAAAACAATTCAACATTTGAAAAGTTAATTTACTCAGAGTATAGACTGCCATTGTTGGACTACCCAGGCTATGTCATGGAGGCCAGTGCAGGAAGATCAAGACAGGACACATGCTTGCTGGACCTCATTTGGGTGACCTTGGCGGGAGGGACCCCAGGGTGGAGCACAGGGGCAGGATTGATGGTTGTTTGGGTTTGCCAAGGAGGAAACTTCAAGCACTTCCTTGGGAAAAACATGACATCTTTTGGTAAAAAAAAAATCATATTTAACAATTAAAAATATTTTGTAAAATAATATTTTCTCTCTTTCTCTCTTTATTGATGCATGCTACAACCATTCATAATTTATCCTTATATAATCCTATGGTGTGTTATATCATATATGAATATTAATATTCATATTCTAAAAAAAGAGAGAATGTAAAGTTATACTTCTTTTTACCTGCATGCAACTTTACTGTTAAAATGTGAATCTCTAAATTTGCTTTGGAATTAACCTATAATTTATTTTCAGATTTTGTAATTTTGATTTATGTGTGGATTTTGGAATAATATAAAATCAAAGGGAACAAAAAAAGAGAGAGAAAAACCTATTCAAAGAACTGACCAAAACAGTAAACTTATGCATCGAAAAGGTTATAAAAGACTGAGAAAAAGATGCAAGACAGTACTTAATGTGTATGACACAACCCATGAGCTCTGCTGGGGGGCGTGAGCCATGGGCATGGATGGGGGAATGAGTCTAAATTTGATTAAGAAATGTTGTATGAAATGTGCTTAATAAAAATTAAAAAGTGCTGGGTGTGGTGGCGCACGCCTTTAATCCTAGCACTGGGAGGCATAGACAAGCGGATCTCTGTGAGTTCAAGGCCAGCCTGTTCTACAGAGCAAGTTCCAGGCCAGCTGGGGCTACAGGGAGACCCTGTCTTGAAAAGACCCAAAAAAATTAAAATGTTAAAAATAAGAAAAGTTAATTCACAAAAGACAAAGAATTATTGAAGAAAATCCAAGCTGAAATGAAGATGGAATTGACAAACTCAGTAACTCAATTGAAAACAATAGAAGAAAGTCTCATAAGCAGAATGAATATGGGTCTCCTTGAGTCAAGCAAGACTCCACCGTCAGCACCAGCTACACCTCACCTGCCTGGAAATACTGTGCAGCAGAGGCAGCCATATGCCTGTATATCCCAAATCTAATTGGCTATTTGCTCTCTCCTTGAAGGAATAACCCACAGCTGATGCCACAAGCTTACATCCTCTACAGGTTAGGAGATGTTATAAGCCACAGTAAAACCCTGTCATATTTAACAGGAAAAAAAATGTAATTCATGGATTAACATACCATCCAAACATATGTGTCTATACCAAAGTAACCTACCATAACTATTAGTGCTATTTAAATACCTAAATATCTAATTGCTTGTGTTTCATTAGTAGGATCAAAAGGTTATTCCTGGACAAACTGTCAGGCCATGAAAGGAAACAGCCAGAATTGACCAGAGTCCAAGACAACAGCTCCAGAGAAAGTAGACTGTTTTGCTTCTCATCCACCTGTGCCCCTTTTCTAAGCCTAGGGAACAATCTGTGGAAGAGGGGGCGAGGTAGAATGTAAGGGCTGCGATTGGGGTGAATGGTGAAACTACAGCAATATAGTCTGGACACTCATTTGATCAACTTGATTGAACATACAAGCCCCCCCCCCCCGCTGGATGGCAGGGCTGCGGGGTTTTGGGCACAACAGCCTGCAAATTGATTTTACATGAGGGATGCTTGTACTCATAAATTATCACTTATTGCTAAAAAATGAAAAAAAAAAAAAACCTGAGAGAAAGATGCAGGACAGTTATGGCATAATGCATGATCTGGGGCAGGGTGGGGGGAAGGGAAAGGGGAATATGCCTAAATTGAACTGAAAAATGATGTCTGAAAAACAAATCATCAATAAAAACATTATTTTAAAAGTATTGAAATTGAAAAAAAATACTCATGCAGGAATAGGCAGGAAATGTGGGACAGCATAAAAAGATCAAATCTATAATCATAAACATATAGGAAGGAGAAGAATCTCAAGCCAATGGCATTGAACAGATCTTAAACAGGATTATAGAAGAAAATTTCTCTAAATTAAGGAAAAACTTACCTATAGGTTGAAGAAGCACACAGGATACCACTTAGACATGACCATAACAGAAACCCCCCATATCATAGTAAAAACATGAAATTTAAAGAAAGAAAGAGAAGGTACTGATGCAAGTTATGAAAATCCAAAGAGCCTGGGCCAAAGCATTCCAACTTCTAAACGATCTCGGATGCCAACCCTGAATGCTTTATCCAGCAAAGCTATCATAGTCGAAGGGGTCTGACAAACAAGCCCTACAAAAATACTCCAAACAATGCAAAGAATAGAATGACTTATCCAAGAGGTTACAGAAATAAAACAAAGGAAGGTATATGTACAGGGACATGAAACAGGACTAATACAAACAAATTAAACTAACAGTAACAAATATATATCTTTCAATAATAACTAAATATCCATGCCTCAACTGCCCAGTCAAAAGACACAGGCTAGTAGAATGGATTAAAAAACAAAACCCATCTTTTTGCTGTCTTCAAGATACTCATATCACCTTCAAGTACAGACACTGTCTTAGGGTGAAAGGATGGAAGAAAATATTCCCCGCAAATGGCACTAAGAAACAAGCTGCTGTTGCAATCCTAATATCCAACAAGATAGACTTCAAATTAAAATAAATCAGAAGAGATTAAGAGGGTTTCTACATTCTAATCAAAGGAAAAATTGAGAAGATATTGCAATCATGAACATACATGCACCAAATTTCATAAGAATAGTACTAAAAGATGATAAAAATAGATTAATCCTAATGCAGTAATAATAGTAGGAGACTTCAGTACCCCACTAACTACAATAAATAGGCCTACTGGACAAAGAACAAACATAGTGACATTTGAATTAAATAACTTCTTACATCAAATGGAGCTACAGAATGTTCCACCCAAGCACCAAAGAACACACTTTCTACTCAACAGCCCATGCAAGTTTCTCAAAAATTGACCACATACAGGGATACAAAACAAACTTCAACAAATACGAAAATGTTGAAATAATTCTATGCATTCTATCAGACTGCAGTGCAATAAAACTTAGAATGAACAGCAAAAGAAGCTCTAGTAAGTACACAAACTCGTGGAGATTAAACAATACATGCCTGCTTAATGAATGGGTCAAAGAAGAAATTAATAAAGAAATAAAAGTATTCCAGGAACTAAATTAAAATGATAATTTAGCACAAAAATTCCTCTGGGACACTTTAAAAGCAGCCCTAAAATGGAAGTTTCTAACTCTAAGTGTCAATATTAAAAAAATCAAAGAATACATATGAATGACTTAAAAGTAAAACTCAAGACTCTGGAAAGACAAGAACAAACCAAACCCAATCCTAGTAGATGAGAATAAATAATAAAATTCAGAGCAGGAGTTAATGAAATAGAAACACAGCAAATAATACAAAGGATCAGTGAATCTAGGGGTTGGTTCTTTGAACAGTTAAACAAGAGAGACAGACCATTAGTCCAGTTAACTAAAAGAAAGAAAGAGCAAATCCAAATGAACAAAAATCAGAGACTAAAGGGGGGAAATCACAACATCAAAAAAATCAGAACTTTATAAACCTATGCTCTGATAAATTTGAAAATCTAAAAGAAATGGATGAAATTCTAAAGTCAAGAACACCATCAAAGTTAGACCAAGAATATATCCACAGCTTAAACTGACCCATAACAAATAAGAAAATTGAAACAGTAATACAAAACCACTAGACTAAAAATACCCCAGGCCCAGATGGATTCAGAGCAGAATTCTATCAGACATTCAAAGAAGACTACAACCAACAACGCTTAATTTACTCCAAAATATAGAAGCAGAGGGAGAACTCCCACACTACTTATGGGAAGCCAGTATCACTCCAATACCTAAACCAGGTAAGGACACAACACGAAAGAAAACTATAGTCTCATATCCTTAATGAACAGTAGACACAAATATTATCAACAAAATACAAACTACATACAGACACATGTCAAAAAGATCATCCACCATGATAAGTCTGTTTTATGCCAAAGGTGCAGTGATGGTTCAATAAGTCAAGTCATATAAATGGATTTAAACACCAAAATCACGTGATCATCTCAGTAGACAGAGAAAAGGCATTCAAGGAAATCCTCCCATTCAAAACAGTCTCAAAGAAAATACATAAACATGTCATAAACTTGGGACTGAAGCTCAAAAGAAAAACAAAAAACAAAAACAATTCATTACTTAAAAAGTGAATTCACAGAGGAGATAGAAATATTGAAGAAAACCAGAGCTAAAATGAAGATGGAAGTGAGAAATCCAGTAAGTCAGTTTGAAAAGACATGAGAAAGCCTTACAAGCAGAATGAATAACCCAGAAAGCAGAGTATTAAGACTGGATGACAAAGTTCAAAAACTTCACTCAAGCAAAAACTATGAAAAAATTTTAAATACAGGAATGGAATATGCAAGAAATGTTGGACACCATGCAAAGACCAAATCTATGAATCATAAGAATAATGGTCTTTCCCTATACAGTAAAAAGATGGACTAAGAACCCAGATAATTCTCAAATGAAGAAAAAAAATTCTAAGAAACACCTTTAAAATTGCTCAACATCCTTAGTAATTAGAGAAATGCACATTAAAACCACGTTAATATTTCATCATTGGCTAAGATCAAGAGAACAAAAGAGACCAAATTCTGGCAAGAATGTTAAGAAAGGAGAATGCTCATTCACTGCTGCTGGTGCTGCAAACTTGTGAGACCACTATGAAAAGCAGTGATCTGGCTTTAGCACTCCTTGACTTATATACCCAAAGGACTCATCTTACTGCACAGATACTTGTTTATCCATATTTATTGCTGCTCCCTTCACAACAGCTGAGAAATGGAAACAGCCTAAAGGTCCCTTACCTGATGAATGGACAATGAATATGTGGTGCGTTTATACAGTGGACATCATTGAGAAAATCTACATTTGACACAGCCCTTGACCAGTATAATTTATTACTGTATGCTAAACATGCATCCTTATATTTATAGACAAGCATATCTGCCACTACGTATCAAATAAGTTCCTTTGTACAACATATGTAGACTATTACAGAGTTCCACAACAGGTCAAATGGAAAATAAGTATCTGTGAGATGCCCAGCTCTAAGTGACATATCTACAATAGAGCTTCTACACCAAGTCTTATAGAACATAGTTGAACAAGGGGTAGAGAAAGCACTAATGCATTTCCCAACTCTCATCAGTGAAACTTCCTAATGCAACATATGTCAATTAACAGAAAAAAGCCACAACTGTCCAAAATGTAGAAAATAAGGGACTGCAGAGAGAGTGTCCTTGGACAGGGTTCCTATATTCAACCTCACCCACCCAGAGCTCAGGGAATATTGCAGAAGGAGCAAAAAGATTGTAAGAGCCTGAGATAGTGGATGACCACAAGGAAACAGTTTCCCAGGCTTCTGGGAACTTGCTCATGTGAACCTTCAGCAACGATGACAACATGCACAAAACCCATGCAAACTCAAATCAAGACAAAAACCCAGCACAGAACTCGGGAAATGGGCAAGAAGCCCCAACATTAGCCAAGAAACTATTAGCAGTTGATCACTGCTGGGTAAGAGAAATATGGTCTTTAAAAAAAAAAATGAGCCAGGAGTGGTGGTGGGTGCCTTTAATCCCAGCACTTGGGAGGTAGAGGTGGGTGGATCTCTGTGAGTTCAAGGCCAGCCAGGTCTACAGAGCAAGCTCCAGGACAGCTGGTACTAAAAGGGAGACCCTGCCTCAAAAATACCAAAAAAAAAAAAATGATGCTAGATAAGTTGACCAGGCTTTAGAGGATGAACTCATACCAAGGAACAGCTAGGAACACTAACTTAGCTTGATATGTCTTAACATGTATTGTAGAATTCATGAAATCCAGTGGAACAGCTAAGGGCACACAGATAAGGTAAAAAAGTCTAAATATGATTAAGATGTATGAAATGCACAAAAATTTAATGGAAAATTTATAGTAAAAAATATTTCACACATAACTTCACACAAAAACAAAATAATTACAGAACTTTTATAATTTTTAGAGGTTTAGCCAGGTATGGTGGTGCACACCTTTAATCCCAGCACTTGGGAGGGAGAGGCAGGAGGATCACTGTGAGTTTGAGGCCAGCCTGGTCTACATAGTGAGTTCCAGGACAGCTGGGGCTACAGGGAGACCATGTCTCAAAAACACCAAAAAAAGAGAAAAGTTTAAAATAGAAGGCTATAATGAAATATTTTGATAAAAATCCAGTAAAATATGTAAAAGACTATAAAAATTCAACAAACATTACTAAAATAAATTAAAACAACCTAAATCATATATAGTACATTTTAAAATATTTTATTACTTTTATTTTATATGTATGAGAGTATTGCCTGACTATATGTAACTGCATCTGTGTCATACAATGCCTTCATAAGTCAGAAGACGGTGTTGGATTCCCCTAGAACTGGAGTTACAGATGGCTGTTAGCCTACGTTAGGATGCTGGGAATTGAACTTGGGTCCTCTGCAAGAACAGCCATTGCTCTTAACTTCACAGCCTCCAACTCCAATAACAAAATTCTTTATGCATTCAATGCCTTCTCAAGCCAATCACAGCAATTTTTTTGTTATATGTGTGTAGGGGTGTTTGGATGGTTAAATGGTAGATTGATGTAATACATTGTATTGTTAAACTGTCAGATACCACTTGAACTCAGTGAAAATCTAAATCTAGAAGGGATATTGCCCACCTCCACTTCAGAGCCAAGAATATCTGTCTCAAGTGTTCTCCAAGACATCTTGAACTGAGAATGAGTTTCTCCTCTAACTCTATAGCAGGGAGGGAAGAGAAAAGCAAATAGCCCAAGAGTAAAAGTGTTGGTTCTTGAGAGTAAGTAGCAGACAAGCCATTTCCAACATAAATTACTATTGTTTTCCCCATATTATAAAAATTCCTGCAGTGGGAAAAGTTAGCCAGAAATTCAGCCACAAAAACATCATCCAAAGAGAAAAAATTAAGTTGGGAATGCCAGCTGACTGATCCGCCTTATACAGTTAGTTTCTCTAGGTTTTGTAGCCCTGATTTGATGTTATCTTTTGGCTGTTGTTTGCCTTTTTACTTTGAAGCCTCATGTGAGGTGGGCATTGCTCCTCCCAAGAGTCTTTTAATTGAGAACTCCAGCTGGCTTCTTGAGCTTCCTCAGTTTCTGATGAATGTTTTTAATGCCTTGTTGATGATATTCTTCTATCATCTATGTGTCTACATACCTATTACTTGCTATTTACTCTTTATTTAGGTTTGCTATGTACTTCATAAGCTCATTCATTTGAAACAAAAAGTATAGTTATTGAACATAATTCTAAAAACAATTAATGTGGGGGCTGGAGAGATAGCCTAGTGGTTAAGAGCGCTGACTGCTCTTGTAGAGGACCCGGGTTCGATGCCCAGCACCCACATGGCAGCTGAGAACCATCTGTAACTCCAATTCCAGGAGAACTCCAGTTCCAGGGGAATCCGACACCCTCTTCTGACCTTCGCGGCATTGCACAACACGGGTGCACAAACCTGCATGCAAACAGTACATTCATACACTTAGAAAATAAATAAATAAAATTTAAATATAAAAAATAAAAATAAAAACAATTATTGTGTGTTATTATATGTAAATTGGTGGTTGAATGAATGTTTTTTTGATTTTTTAAATATTGTATTTGTTATTTACTTTATGGGTATGAATATATTGCCTACATGTATGAAAGTGCATCAATTAGATCCCCTGCAACTGGAGTTACAGATGATTGTTAGCCACCATGTGGGTGCTGGGATTCGAATCCAAGTCCTGTGTAAGAGCAGCCAGTGCTCTTAGCTGCTGAGCCATCTCTCCAGCCCAATGAATGCTTTTATAAATGAGATATGTCCCCCATACTTATTCGCAAGTTGATGGCATCATTTGAGGAGGTTGTAGAACTTTTAGGATATGGAGCCTTGCTGGAGGAACAACATCACTGGGGAGTAGGCTTTGATAATTTGTAGCTTTGCCCCATTTCATTTCACTCTGTCTGTAACTGCATGTGCAGTTGAAAAGTGACTTCTCACCTTCCTGCTCCTGCCAGACCACCCACTTGCTTCCATGTCTCCCTGCCATGATGGACTCTTATCTCTATGAAACCATAAACTAAAATAAACACTTTCTTCTACAAGTTGCTTTTGGTCATAGAATTTTGTCACTGCAACACATACAGGTGCATAGATTAGTGGGTTTTTCTATGTATAGGTTGATTCCTAGGTAGATACACATAGATGATACATAGATACATGGAATGAACATGGGTGTCTGGCTGCTTCCCTAGCTAGCTAGCAAGATTTATGGATGATGGCTGGATCAGAAATTGGGTCAGACTGTGAATGGATTGGTAAGTACGGAGAACTGATGATTATATAGATGAGTGATGGATACATGGGCCAGTGGATGAGAGGGTGGGTAGATGGATAAATGCATGAATTGTTGAGTGGGAAAGAATGTGGAGGTATAGAAGGATAATGTGTGGAGAATATATGCTTGTAAATATAATGGGTGGGATATGCGTAGGTTGATATAATAAATGCATGGTTGGGTAAATGGATGGAAGGATAAATGGGAAAAGATTCTTAGATGAGTAGGTAAATGGATGGCAAATGGATGGATTTATGATGCATATATAAAGTATGTAGGTAGATTATATGGATAATTCCTGAAAGAATGATGAGTATAAGGGGGTGAGTTGTAAGATGGGTGGAAGATATGTAGTTGAATGAACGGATGATATATAGCAGGATGGTATGTGAGAAGCAAGAGAAGTGTACGAACATAAGAATGAGGATGAAATGACTAAAAGCATTTACCAAGTAATTGAAAACTTAATGGCGCTCTTAGTTCCTAGAAAACAAGCCATTCTCTCTTTAGGGAAAATGGACATTCAATGTAACTTCTGGACATGATAAATGATTTGCTAATGACTGTAACTAGAACATAGAAATAATTATCACAAATAGGCCAAATAATTAGAACAGAAACTAAACATGTTTTAGAAGGCTTTAGTGATAAATCTAGTGAAGTACTACATTTAAAGTCCATGCAAAAGAACCAAGTCACAGCTGCCACTTTCTGAGGAGAAATAAGTATGTTGTTTTTTGTGGAGAAAGGAGTTTGCTCTTGTGGGACACTATTCCTAGGTAGATGTTGAACAAAATCTCCTTGCCCTAGATAGGGAACTGACAACAAACCAAAGCAAAGATATCACCAAAGCCCAGCATGGTGAATGAATGAGTTGTATTAGGGTTACTTACAGGAATGTGAGTAATGGATGATTTATAGAAACAAGGGTGGAGTACACAGAGCTTAAATTGGGATTTCTCAGGACCACCTGAAGCACAGAGTACCGGGGCATGGGTTAAATAGGCATACACCCCCCCCCTGCACCAACTGGAATTGCTGAGGGAGTGTCCAAGTGAATTCTTTGGAGAACCTTCAGAACAGAAAGGGAAGAGTGAGTTAGACTTCCAATAGAAAGCCTAAATCTTAGACAAGTCAACACTCCATAAGCAAGGAGAAAACCAGATCAAACAAACAACAAATGCATCTGAAGGAGTCAAGCAAAGCAAGCCTTCAACACAGTGAAGAGGCACTGGGGATTGACATTGGAATGCAGGCAAAGAGAACCCCATATGCCAGGGACAAAAAGAAGGGACAATAAGGGAAAGGTGCAGGATAGGTCCACACCAAGCTCTACCAACGCTGTGGGAGATTCCTACAGTGGGATCCCCTGGGGATGGCCCAGGACACAGATCTTAGAGGAACAATTGCAGAAATATTCAAAGAAATCAAAGAATATAAAGAACAAGTCAGAGAACTAAGGAGAGAGAATGAAAAACTCAAGAAAGACCTAGAAGAAGTGGAAACACTGAAAAGGGAAAGCAACCAGAGAAGAAATGAGCTAAAGGAAGAGATTGAGAAGCTCTAAAAGGAAGTAGAAATACTAAATAAATCACAAGATGAAATGAAAAAGGAAATCAAACATGCATCCAATCAAGAGGAAAGGAACGGAAAAAGCCTCAGAAGTAGAATGAAGGAAGCAGAACAAAGAATATCAGACCTGGAAGATAACACAAAACAATGAAAAACCTCAATTAAAGATGTTGAAAATTTTTTAAATACACAAATTGGAACAACCAGGAATTGTGGGACACTATGAAAAGAAAAACCTATGCATCATAGGGATAAAAGAAGGAGAAGAATCCCAAGAGAATGGTATTGATCAGATCTTCAACAGAATAACAGATGAAAATTTCCCCAAAATAAAAAAAGATGAACCAATACAAATAAAAGAAGCACATAGAACTCCAAACACAAGATGAGAAAAGAAACTCTCCATGCCATATCATAGTTAAAATGCTAGACTCCCAAAACAAAGACAAAATTCTGAATGGCACAAGAGATAAACAATAAGTTACATATAAGGGGAAACCTATCAGAATTACAAGTGACTTCTCAGTGCAAACTATGAAAGCAAGAAGAACGTGGAGCAAAGCATTCCCAGTATTAAAGGACTGTAGATGCCAATCCAGGTTACTATACCCAGCGAAAATGTCGATTATAGTTGAAGGAGAGAGAAAAATCTTCCATGACATAAACAAGATGAAAGGATACATGTCCAGAAAATCAACACTTCAGAGAATACTTGAAGCAATTCAAAGGACAGAAGAAAGGAGCAACTATACCCAGGCACCTAGAAAGAGAAATTAATAAAAGCATAACTGCAGAAGAAAAAATCTAGACCAAAAATGCAAATGGATAATAAGGTGAAATGAAGCAACACACATCTTTCAGTTATAACCTTAAATGTTAATGGACTAAACTCCCCAATCGAAAGACATAGACTGGGAGATTGGATTAGGAAACAGAACTCATCTTATGCTATCTACAAGAAACGCATCTTACCTTTAAGGATAGGCACCACCTTAAAGGGAAAGGATTGAAAAAACATTCCAAGCAAATGGTACCAAAAACAAAGCTATTTTAATATCAGACAAAATAGACTTCAAAGTAAAAGAAATCAGAAGAGACAAAGAAGGCCATTACATTTTTATCAAAGGAAAAACTGACCATGAAGATTTCACAATCATGAATATATCTGCACCAAACTTTATAAAGACAATTCTCCAGGACCTCAAGGCACATATTAGCCCCAGTACATTCATAGTAGGGGACTTCAATACCTCACTGAGCTGTTTGGACAGGTCAACTGGACAAAGAATAAACAGAGAGACGTCTGAAATGAATGATACAATACACCAAATGGACCTCACAGACATCTACTGAATATTCTACCCTAATACCAGAGAATACACTTTCTACTCAGCATCCCATGGAACGTTCTACAAAACTGACCACATACTGGGACACAGAAGAAGCCTCCACAAATACAAAAGGGTTGAAATACTTTCATGCATTCTAACATACCACAGCTCAATAAAGCTCAATATCAACACCAGGATAAGCCCTACTATCTACAAGAACACATGGAGACTAAACAACACACTCCTGAATAAAGAATGGGTCAAGGAAGAGATAAAGAAAGAAATAAAAGCATTCCTGTAACTTAATGACAATGATAATACAACACAGCAAAACCTATGGGATACTTTAAAAGCAGGCCTAAGAGGTAAGTTTATAGCTCTGGATGCCTACATTAGAAAAACAGAAAGAGCACAAGTGAACAAGCTAACACTGCAGCTAAAAACACTTGAGAGACAAAAACAAATGAACCCTAAATGCAATAGACAGGAAGAAATAACAAAAATCAGAGCAGAAATCAATGAAATAGAAACAAAGAAAACAATAAAAAAATCAATGAATGTAAAAGTTGGTACTTTGAGAGAATAAACAAGATAGACAGACCTCTAGCCCAGTTAACCAAAAGAAAGAAGGAACAACTCCAAATCAATAGAATCATGATGAAAGGGGAAATATCACAACAGACAATGAAAAGACCCAGACAATCATATGGGAATACTTCAAAAACTTATTCTCTACTAAGTTGGAAAACCTAGGGGAAATGGATGAATGTCTGAAATCCTGGGAATTGCCAAAGCTCAACCAAGAAGAGATAGACAGCTTAAACAGACCCATAATATATGAAGAAATAGAATACGTAATAAGAAACCTCCCAAATAAAAGAAGGCTAGGCCCAGATGGTTTCACAGTAGAATTCTATAAAACATTTCAAAAAGACTTACAACCATCTTCAGTTGCTTGTTGTTGGTGTAAAGAAAGGCTACAGATTTTTCTAGATTTATTTTGTACCCTGCCACTTTACTGAAGTATTTAATCGTTTCTAGGAGTTTTCTGGTGGAGTTCGTAGCATCCCTTAGGTAGACAATCATATCATCAGCAAAAAGGGATAGCTTGACTTCCTCTTTTCCAATTAGAACTCCTTTAATTTCCTCTTCTTGTCTTATTGCCCTAGCAAGGGTTTCAAGCACTATATTGAAAAGGAGTGGTGACAGGGAGCAGTCTTGCTGAGTTCCTATCTCTAAGGGGAATGCTTCTGTAGTTTCCCCATTTAGGATGATATTGGCTGTGGGTTTCCTATATATGGCTTTGATTACATTGAGGAATGATCCCTCCACTCCAATTCCCTCTAGGACTTGAAACATGAAGGGATGCTGGATTTTGTCAAAGGCTTTCTCTGTGTCAATTGAGATGATGGTGTGGTTTTTGTCTTTCAGTCCATTTATATGTTTGATGATATTTATTGATTTTCATATATTGAACCATCCAAAGATCATCAGTAAACTGTGTAATATGTGAGTTTCTGGTCAGCTGTGGTTGAAGAATCAGCTGTAATTAAGTAGACCAGAACCTGAATGAATCTTTTGTTTACTGGGAACAATTGAATGCTGGGTTTAGCTGGGGCTGAAAAATCCAGCTGTAAGTAACAAAAGACCAGCATCCGTGTGAAATCTCTGGGAAGAATTTCTTCAGTCAGAACAAGAAGCTATGTACCCAGAAGGGCCTGAGCCTCCATCTCATGCCACGAAGCAGGACTTGGTAACATTTAGAGTCTCACTATGTTTCTTGTTTTGAAATTTTGAGGGGGTCACAAGAAGGAGCACCGAGGCTTGCACTGTAGAGGTCAGGAAAGACCATTGGTGGAAGTGCACCTCTTGTTTAGTGAAGATCCCAGGTATTGCATGGGTCATGGAGAGAAGCTGATCTTTGCACCAGGAGAGGTTACGAAGAAGCCATTGTGAAGGTGCTGCCCAGTTGTGGTGGGGACCCCAGCTTTTTGGGGATGCCAGGGACGCATTGGATGACCACTAGAGCAGCAGCAGGTGTGGAAGGAGCTGGCCAGGAGCCGCGACGATGGGCTGTGTGTGCCACGGACGGCATGTAGGAGAGAAGGGAGCTGCTGAAACCCTTTGGAGCCCAGAAGATCTGAGTGATCCCAGGTGTCCAGCCTTGGCTACTTGCTGACTTAGGTTTTGTTTGAGCTGTGCTGATTCTTCCCTTTGAAATAAGACAGTACTTGTTTTGGATTTGACAGCAGCCCACAAATTAAGAGACTTTTTAATGAGACTAACTTTTAAGGTTTGGACATTTAAGGACTGTGGGCTTTTAAGGTTGTACTGTCTTAGGTTGTGATTAATGTTAAACATCATACTTTGGGAGATAGAACTGGAAAGGTGGTATTGGTTTGATAGTGATGGTGTTTTGTGTATCAAGTTGACAAGGGTCAATTGTGCTGGATAGCTTTAGGACAACTTGACAACACCTGGTTGAGGGAGCCTCAGTTGGGGATATTGCTCCATTGGATTGGCCGGTGGCAACATCTAGTGGAGTATTGTCTTGATGGTGAGCAGTGTAGGAGGGCCCAGCCCACAATAGAGTGGTGCCAACTGGGCAGGTTGTTGTGTACTGTATAAGAAGGTGGGCTGGCATGATCCAGGAGGAAGCAAGCCAGTAGAACACATTCCCCACGCCTGTGTTCACTCCTGCTCCAGTCCTGCCCTGATGTCCTCCGGCTCCGATGATAATGGACTGTGACAGATGAACTCTACAGCAGAATAAACCCTTTCCTCCCCCAAGTTGGTATTGTCAGAGTGTTTTGTCACAGCAATGGAAGACAACGAGGAACAGGGGAATAGATGGGGGGTTGAGACAGATTGGTGTGAAGAAAAGCAATGGCCTTGTCCAGAATCCCAGTAGATCCCATGGCTGGCAGTATGTAGATGCAGAGCACAGAGGAGCAGTTGAGAATGACCACTACTAGGTGCAAAAAAACAGGTAGAGAAGAGAGAAGGCACATGTCCCCCTCAGCTGAGCGAATATAAAAGATGTTGCAATCATGAAGGCAAAGGACATCATGGTTAGTATGACGTTTCAGACACTGTGCAGTATAGCTAGGATTCGCTGAGTGTAATTTGCTATCAGTTGCGGGCCATGGTGACTTCGCACTGTCTGTTATGCAGGGCTGGATGACTTCGCACTGTCAGTTACACGAGTTTGGGTAGCATGGACATTTTTACTATATTTATTTTCATCCATAGCATGCGGAGGTTTTCCATCATCTGATGTCTTCCTCACTTCCTTTTTTCCAGGGGTTTAAAATTTTTTTTTTGTAGAAATACCATGTTGTCTGTTTGTTAGGTTTGTTCCTAGGTTTTTATTGTTTTGAGGCTATCGTGGGAAGTCGGCCTTGTATTCCTCCTTCAGTTGCTTGTTGTTGGTGTACAGAATNTACTTACATGCATTCTATCAGACACAGTGCAAAAAGTCAACATCAACACCAAGATAAACCCAACAACTACAAGAACACCACCTGGAGACTAAACAACACTCTCCTAAATAATGAATGTGTCAAAGAAGAATAAAGAAGAAATTAAAACATTCCTGGAACTGAATGAAAATGATAAACCAACACAGCAAAACCTATGGGACATTTGAAAAGCAGTCCTAAGGGGAAGTTTATGCTCTAGTGGCCTACATTAAAAAAACAGAAAGAGCACAAAGTGAATATCTAACATGCAGCTAAAAATACTGAGAGCAACAAGAAATGAAACCCTAAATGCGAAGACAGAAGAAATAACAAAATATCAGAGCAGAGATCAATGAAAGAGAAACAAAGACGAAAAATACGATACAAAAACAAATCAATGAATCCAAAAGTGGTTCTTTGAGAGAAAGAAACAAGATAGATAGACCTTAGCCAGTTAACCAAAAAGAAAGAAGGAGAAACTCCAAATCAATAGAATCTGTGATGAAAGGGACATATCACACAGACAATGAAACATCCAGGAGAATCAATCGGAAATACTCAAAAAACCCTATACTCTACAAGTTTGAAAACCTAGAGAAATGGATGATATCTGAAATCTTGGGCAGGACACAAAAGCTAACCAAGAAGAGATCAACAGCAAAAAAAACTTAAAAATAACAAAACAAGAAAAAAAAAAGAGAAAAGAACCAACAAAACTAAATGAACACAGGCCAGAGGTTTCACAGCAGAATTCTATAAAATATTTCAAAAAGAACTTACAACACTAATATTCAAGTTGTTTAGAAGATACAAGGAGGGAGTTCTCCCGATTCCTTTCTATGAAGTCAGCTCACTTCTAATACCATAACCAGGTTTAAAATACAACCAAAAGGAGACTCTATAGATCCATCTGTCCCTAATGAACACAGATGCCAAAATTCTAAACAGGTACTGCAAAATCACATACAGACCCACATTAAGAAGATGATCCATCATGACCCAAGTTGGATTCATACCAGAGATGCAGGTCTGTTCCCCTTTGAAACTAGAAACTTCACAAGCCAGGCCTCCATCTTCTACAAATCCTTCAGCAAAACTGCTCCAAGCTCCACAGCAACAATTTTTAGGCATTCAATGATCTTCCCAGCCCAAATTTCCAAACGCCTCCACAACCCTTCCCCAAAACACCAAGGTCAGGTCTGTCACAGCAATACCCCACTCTTCTGGTACCAATTTCTGTCCTAGTTTGTCTTCCATTGCTGTGACAAAATACTCTGACCAACACCAACTTGGGGAGGAAAGGGTTTATTCAGCTTACATCTCCTGGGTCACAGTTCATCACTCAGGGAGCCCAAGGCAGGAACTCAGGGCAGGACCCTGGAGGCAGGAGCTGAAGCACAGGCGGTGGAGGAATGCTGTTCACTGGCTTGTTCTCTGGCTCATGCCCAGCCCACCTTCTTATACAGTACACAACAACCTGCCCAGGTTGGCAACACTCTTGTGGGCTGGGCCCTCCCACACTGCTCAGCCATCAAGACAATACTCCACAGATGTGACCACAGGCCAATCCAATGGAGCCAATTCCCCAACTGAGGCTCCCTCAACCCAGGTGGGTCAAGTTGATACTAAAGCTATCCAGCACAACCTGGAAAAACAAGAAATTCAAATGATTCTTCAAAAAACTTATATTTTCTTCTCAATATCTCTGAGTTTGTGGAGGAACTCTGGAAGCAACAAAAGAGGGGCTTAGAGCATTCTTAAGGTCCTTCTTTTCCTGTCCCCCCTGATGCTGGGGGACATAGCATCCAGGCTAGTTTTCCAAACCTTGTATAAGGAACTCTGTTCTAGATAATACTGGATTTGTGCTATTTTTAATAGTTTGTTAACCCTTAAACATTTCTATGCACCTAAATATTGAAACATGTGCCTATGAGATTAGTGTTCTTTAATATTAAGATAATTATTTAGGTTCCTGGAGGGAATCTCTTGCTGGTTAAATAGCTTAACATGAAATGCAAGTTCCTTTAGTGAACATGTTAAATTCCTTGATCCTCAGCAGCAACAGTCATCACTGGTTGACACTGTAATTAGAAAACACGTGTCTCTTTTTGCAGCCCTGACCAGTGGATCGGGTTTCTGTTTGGTGCCTCTGAGGCTTTGTGTGGGCGGGCTCATTAGGCACAGGAAACCCAAAGTCACTCAGGCAGGTAGATTTTGGGGTAGACTGTCTCCTGGGCTGCTGGAAAGGGGGTCGCAACTCTGAGCCCTCTTGTAGGGGGTGGCCGTCTGGGCGGGACTGCCCTTCGCCTTTGCAGCAGTGACCAGAGGGTCGGGTTTGGGTTTGGTGCCTCTGCGGCTTTGTGCTGGCCGGCTCCTGAGGCACAGGAACCTGGAAGTCACTCAGGCAGGTACTGGAGTGTGGGCTAGGTCAGGCATATGCCCCCGCCTCCCACCAATGGGAATTGGTGAGAGAGTATCCAAGTCGACTTTTTTTTGGAGAACCTTCAGAACAACAAAAGAAAAGTGACTTAGGCTTCCAATATCCACTATGTAAACAAAATTGAAAGCCTGAAACCTAGACAAGTCAACACTCCATAAACAAGGAGGAGGAAAGAAAAAAAAAAAAAAAAAACATCAGAAGGAGGCAAGCAAAACCATCTGCTAACATAGTGAAAAGACATTTGTAATTTGAACCACAAAAGGGAAACCCACATGCCAAGCACACGAAGAAGGGACAACATGGGAAAGGCACAGGATAATCTTGCACCAGGCTCTACCAAACCTGTAGGAGATAACTACAATGGGATCCCCTTGGAGGTGACCCAAGGAACAAATCTTAGAGGAATAATTGCAGACCTATGCAGAGAAATAAAAGAAAATAAAGAAGAATTCAGAAAACTAAAGAGAGAGAATGACAAACTCAAAAAGGACCTAGAGGGATACAATGACAAACATCAGAAAGGACTAAAGGAACAGATTGACAAATTCCAGATAAAACTAGAGGGAGAAAAAAACAAACTCTGAAAGGAAGTGGAAACACTGAAAAAGAAATCCAACCAACAAAGTAAGGAGCACCAAGAAGAGATTGAGAAGCTCAAAAAGGAAATGGAAATACTAAAAAAAGCACAGGATGAAACAAAAAAGGAATTAGAACACTCATCCAATCAAGATGAAAGGAAAGGAAAAAGCCTCAGAAGTAGAATAGAGGAAGCAGAACAAAGGATATCAGATCTGGAAGATAACACAGAGCAACTAAAAAGCTCAAATAAAGATTATAAAAAATTTAAAAATACACAAAAGTGGAACAAACAGGAAATATGGGACACTATGAAAAGATCAAACTTCCTCATCATAGGAATAGAGGAAGGAGAAGAATCTCAAGATAATAGAACTGATCAGATCTTCAACAGAATAATAGATGAAAATTTCCCCAAATTAAAAATAGACAAACCCATACAAATACAAGAAGCACATAGGACCCCAAATAGACAAGATAAGAAAAGAAACTCCCCACACCATATCAGAGTTAAAATGCTAGATGCCCAAAACAAAGACAAAATTCTGAAGGCTGCAAAAGAAAAACAAGTCACAACATAACAAAGGGAAACCCATCAGAATTACAACTGACTTCTTAGCACAAACCATGAAAGCAAGAAGAACATGGAGCAAAGCATTCCCAGTGTTAAAGGACTACGGATGCCAACCCAGAATACTTTACCCAGCAAAAATGTCGACTATAGTTGAAGGAGAGAGAAAAATATTCCATGACATAAACAAGATGAGAGAATAGATGTCTGGAAAACCAACTCTTCATAAAACACTTGAAGCAATTCAAAGGGCAGAAGAGAGGAGCAACAATACTCAAACACCTAGGAAAAGAAACTAATAAAAACATAACCATAGGAGCAAAATCAGAGGCTAGCAGTGCAAATGGATAATAAAGTGAAAGGAAGCAACATCCACCTTTCAATTATAACCTTAAATATTGATGGGCTAAACTCCCCAATCAAAACGCATACACTGGGAGAATGGATTAGGAAACAAAACACAACTATATGCTGTCTACAAGAAACCCATCTCAATTTCAAGGATAGGCACCAACTTAAGGTGAAGGGATGGAAGAAAATATTCCAAGCAAATGGTACCAAACAGAAAGGAGGTGTTGCTATTCTAATATTGGACAAAATAGACTTCAAAGAAAAATAAATCAAAAGAGACAAAGAGGGCCATTACATCTTTATTAAAGGAACAATTGATGATGAAGATCTCACAATGATGAATATATACGCACCAAATGCTGGTGTACCAAACTTTATAAAGACAATTCTTCAGGATCTCAAGGCACAGATTAAACCCAGCACACTAATAGTAGGGGATTTCAATACCCCATTAAGTCCCCTAGACAGATCCACAGGACAAAGGATAAACAGAGAGACAGCTGAACTAAATGAAATAATACACCAAATGGACCTCACAGACATATATCAAATATTTCACCCAAACACCAGAGAATACACTTTCTACTCAGCACCTCAAGGAACATTCTCTAAAATAGATCATATTACTGGGACACAGGAAAAAACTCAACAAATACAAAAAGATTGAAATAATTTCATGCATTCTTCTATCAGACCACAGTGCAATAAAACTCAACATCAACACCAAGATAAACCCTAAAACCTACGAGAACACATGGAGACTAAACAACACTTTCCTAAATGGGTCAAGGAAGAAATAAAGAAAGAAATAAAAACATTCCTGGAACTGAATGAACAATGATAAAACAACACAGCAAAACCTATGGGACACTTTAAAAGCAGTCCTAAGAGGGAAGTTTACAGCACTAAGTGCCTACATTAAAAAAACAGAAAGAGCACAAGTGAATGATCTAACACTGCAGCTAAAAATACTTGAGAGACAACAAGAAATGAACTCTAAACACAGAAGACAAGAAGAAATAACAAAAATCAGACCAGAGATCAATGAAATAGAAACAAAGAAAATCATACAAAAAAATCAATTTGGTTCTTTGAGAGAATAAACAAGATAGACAGACCTCTAGCCCAGTTAACCAAAAGAAAGAAGGAACAACTCCAATAGAATCTGTGATGAAAGGGGACATATCACAACAGACAATGAAAAGACCCAGACAATCATATGGGAATACTTCAAAAACCTATACTCTACTAAGTTTGAAAACCTAGAAGAAATGGATGAATATCTGAAATCCTGGGAATCACCAAAGCTCAACCAAGAAGAGATCAACAGCCTAAATAGACCAATAATACAGAAAGAAATTGAAGATGTAATAAGTAGCCTCCCAACCAAAAAATGCCCAGGCCCAGATGGTTTCACAGCAGAATTCTATAAAATATTTCAAAAAGACTTACAACCATTAATACTCAAGTTGTTTAGAAGGATACAAATGGAGGGAGTTCTCCCAGATTCCTTTTATGAAGCCAGCATTATGCTACTACCAAAACCAGGTAAAGATACAACCAAAAAGGAGAACTATAGACCCATCTTGTTAATGAACACAGATGCCAAAATTCTAAACAGGATCCTGGCAAATTGCATACAGACCCACATCAAGAAGATCATCCTCCATGACCAAGTTGGATTCATACCAGAGATACAGGGATGGTTCAACATACGAAAATCAATAAACATCATCAAACATATAAATGGACTGAAAGACAAAACCCACACCATCATCTCAATTGATGCAGAGAAAGCCTTTGACAAAATCCAGCATCCCTTCATGTTTAAATTCCTAGAGGGAATTGGAGTGGAGGGATCATTCCTCAATGTAATCAAAGCCATATATAGGAAACCCACAGCCAATATCATCCTAAATGGGGAAATGACAGAAGCATTCCCCTTAAAGGTAAGAACTTAGCAAGGCTGCCCCCTGTCACCACTCCTTTTCAAAATAGTGCTTGAAACTCTTGCTAGAGCAATAAGGCAGGAAAAGAAATTAAAGAAGTTCTAATTGGAAAAGAGGAAGTCAAGCTATCCCTATTTGCTGATGATATGATTGTCTACCTAAGGGATGCTAAGAACTCCACCAGAAAACTCCTAGAAACGATTAAATACATCAGTAAAGTAGCAGGATACAAAATAAATCAAGAAAAATCAGTAGCCTTTCTTTACACCAACAACAAGCAACTGAAGAAGGAATACAAGGAGACCTTCCCACTCACAATAGCCTCAAAAACAATAAAATACCTAGGAACAAACCTAACCAAAGACACCAAGGATCTCTACAACAAAAATTTTAAACGTCTGAATAAGGAAATTGAGGAAGACATCAGAAGATGGACAAACCTCCCATGCTCATGGATTGGGAAAATAAATATAGTAAAAATGTCCATCCTACCCAAACTTGTGTATAGATTTAATGCAATCCCAATCAAAATCCCCAAGAGCTTCACAGGCTTGGAAAAAAAATCCTCAATTTCATTTGGAAAAACAAAAGACCCCTAATAGCCAAAGCAACCCTAAGCTAAAAGAACAATACAGGGGGGATTGCTCTACCAGACATCAAACTATACTACAGGGCTATAGTCATAAAAACAGCCTGGTACCGGCACAAAAACAGACCAGCTGACCAATGGAATAAAACTGAAGATCCAAACCTGAGCTCATACAATTTCAGCCACCTCATATTTGACAAGGGGGCCAAGAAGACAAATGGAGGAAAGACAGCATCTTCAGTAAGTGGTGTTGGCAAAACTGGATCACCACTTGTAGAAGAATGAAATTAAACTTCTACCTCTTGCCCTGTACGAAAGTCAATTCCAGATGGATCAAAGACCTCAATGTGAAACCCAAAACACTGGAGGTGATAGAAGAAAAACTTGGCAGCAGACTACAAGACATAGGCGTAGGTAAAGTCTTCCTAAATCAGACAGCAGCTGCACAAGAAATAAAATCGACAATTGACAAATGGGACCTCATTAAACTCAAAAGCTTCTGTACATCAAAAGAAACAATAAAGGAAGTGAAGAGAAAACCCACAGAGTGGGAGGAAACCTTCACTGCAGATACATCTGACAAAGCATTAATTTCCACGTATACAAACTACTCAAAAAACAAAGAAGAAAGAAAACAAATGCACCACTCAAAAGATGGAGCAAAGAACTGAATAGAGACTTCACAGAGGAGGAATTAGAGATGGCTGAGAAACATCTTAAAAACTGTTCAACATCACTAATAATTAGGGAAATGCAAATTAAGACCATTTTAAAATGTCATCTCACTCTGATAAGTCTGGCCAGGATCGAGAAAACAAATGATATCAAGTGCTGGAGAGGTTGTGGGGAAAGGCGAACACTCATCCATTGCTGGTGGGAATATAAACTTGTACAGCCACTATGGAAAGCAGTGTGGAGAACCCTTAGAAGACTCAAAATGAGCTTGCCATTTGACCCAGTCATAAGACTCCTGGGCATATACCCACAAGACTCATCTAACTGCAGAAATACATGCACAGCTATATTTATTGCAGCTGTGGTTAGGAGATGTTATAAGCCACAGTAAGACCCTGTAATATTTTACAGAAAAAAAGTAACTTATGGATTAACATACCATCCAAACATCTGTGTCTATACCAAAGTAACCTACCATAACAATTAGTACTCTTTAAATACCTATATATCTAATTGCTTGTGCTTCATTAGTAGGATTGAAAGGTTATTCCTGGACAAACTGTCAGCCCATGAAAGGAAACAGCCAGAATTGACCAGAGTCCAAGACAACAGCTTCAGAGAAAGTAGACTGTTTTGCTTCTCATGCACCAGTGCCCCTTTTCTAAGCCTAGGGAACAATCTTTGGAAGAAGGGGCGTGATAGAATGTAAGGGCTGTGATTGGGGTGAATGAGGAAACTACAGCAATATAGTCTGGACACTCATCTGATCAACTTGATTGAACATACAAGCCGCCCCCCCCCTCAGCTGGATGGTGGGACCCATGGGCTGTGTGGGTTTGGGCACAACTGCTTGCAAATTGGTACATGAAGGATGCTTGTACTCATAAATTATTACTTATTTTTAAAAATGAAAATAAAAATAAAGAAGTAATAAAAAAAATGAAAACACATGTCTCTGTGTACATTTACTTGTCTGGTTTGATTGTTTCTATCTTCTCTCCTCAGTCACAGTTTTCCTTGGTGCTTGGTTCATCCACCTGCATAGGGGAATGAAATGCTTGTTGTTGAGGACCCAGGTAATGAGGCTGAGCCTGAGGTCTTCCAATTCCTATAAAGCCTCTTTTGAGATCAAAAGGTCATAGACTACAGCTCGACCCTGGCATAGTGGCGTCTTCCCAGACCCCCTGTCATGTCAGAGTTTTGTTAAGTCTTAGCTCCAACAGGCCTCATTCATCACTCTCCCTGATGTGTTTTCTCTTACCTGAACATCTTCATTGACTCTTTTACTCAGTGTTTTACATAATGTTAACATGACATGGTACATATCCCACTGTGATAGAACTTATTAATAACATGTTTATGTTGGTGTGAGCAAGTGTATCTTTGTGTACTTCATGCAATGTGGTGTTTGTTTGGTTCTGTAGCTTAGATTATGGTTGTGCAACTCATGTAGAAGAAATTACACAAAAGTACGATTAATAAATGAGACACACAATGTAGATGAAAACATGGAAAACAAGACCATGCCAGTGATTCATAGAGTGATGACCAGACTTGATGAGCACTTTGGATTTACAATTGTGTAAGAGAGTAAGAGAGGGCTGAGAAACACCTCTGTCTATGCAGGGAAGGGTGTTATGGAGAGTATTCACTGAAGGGGCTGGGGATAGCTACCTTCAGCATGGGTCCCAGAAACTGAGGGCCAGCAAGCATGGGGTAAAAAGAAAAAGAGAAAGCCAGTTAAATGCAGGTTTTCCTGTCTCTCTATTCCAGGCTGCTGTGATATAAAGATTCTTCTCCACCACCTGCTCCCTTTGCCTTGAGGCTCTGCCTCACAATGGCCAGAAACAAGGAACCAAGTGACCATGGACGTAACATGAAATTAGATAAATATTTGCTCCTTTAAGTTGTTCCTCTGATGAATTTTTGTCACATAGATAAAAAGGAACAAATACAACACAGCTGGTTTATATTATGAGTCTTGGAGTGGAACGACATCAGTATGTTATAATAAAAAACAAGTTATTTTTTTAAAAAGATCTGTTTTCTTTTGGTTTGGTTTAGTGTTTTTGAGATAAGTGCATACCAAGTAGCCCATACTGGCCATGAACTTTACTTATCTTCCTGACTCTGTTTCCTGGGGGGGATGTGATGACAGATGTGGCTCACCAGACTGGGCTGAGGAAGTTCCTTTCTATTACTAGTTGTCCTGAGACTGTTGGATTTGCTAAATAATTTATTCATCTTCTGCTTTAGTTACTAGATTTTATCCTTTATTTGACTGGTATCCTATGTCATCTTAATTGATTTATGACTAGTTTCCAGGCTTTGCATTCTGAAGATCAATTGTTAGTAGTCTCGAACATAATCCTTCTTATATACTGATGTAGTTTGCTTTCTAATGTTTGGCTGGAGCTTTTAAAATCTTGTTCAAAGCTGAGCTTTTTTAATTTATCTTTGGGATGGAAATGTACTTACCCAGATGGAAAAAGAACCCCTGTAGGATGATGGCTCTATAGATGAGACATTTACTGAGTGCATACAGATATATGTGGGCCCATACAACACAGCCAAAACATATGAGCAGTTGATAGATGAGGTTGATTTTTTTATTGGCCACAAACAGGTCTCAGAGCTGTGATCCTGCTCTCAGAAAGCCATGTGTAAAACAGGTCTAGGAGAGCATAACAGCCTGAACACATTCATTTAACTCTGAAAGGAGGACATGTCTTCTCAGGACAGCCTGTACATTTCAACCCAAGGTCAGGGAAAGGACAAGAGTCTCCCAAGTGCCTGCTTGACCTCTTTATTTCTCAGTGTGTAGACGAGGGGGTTCAGGGTAGGGCTCAGGACCGAGTATAGCAGTGAGAACACTTTGCTTCTCTCTGGACTATAATTGGAAACGGGGCTGATATAGGCACAGAACACAGAGGAGTAGTAAACAGAGACTACAATGAGGTGAGAAGAGCAGGTGGAGAAGGCCTTCCGTTTCCCTTCATCTGAGCGCATGCGCAGGATGTTGGCAATGATACAGCCGTAGGAGAGCAGAGTAAGCAGGAAGTTGATCCCTCCATAGAAGGCGTCTGCCACAAGAGTCATGATGCTGTTCACATATGTGGGGCTGCAGGAGAGCAGCAAGAGGGGAGGGATCTCACAGAAGAAATGGGTGATGACCCTGGGGCCACAGAATGACAGCTGTGTCATCAGACCAGTGTTGATGGAAGCATTCAGTGCACAGATGGTCCACACACCCATGGCCAGGGCCCCACATAGCTGTGGGCTCATCCTGGAGCTGTAGTGTAAGGGAAGGCAGATGGCCACATACCGATCATAGGCCATGACTGTGAGCAACAGCAACTCAGAAGATCCAAACCAGACAAGGAAGAAGAGCTGAGCCATACATCCCTGGAAGGAGATGGTATTTTCCTTAGAGATTAGGCCAGCCATTGCTTTGGGTAGCACAGAGGAGGTACAGACAATGTCCATGGTGGCCAGATTGCACAGGAAAAAGTACATGGGGCTGTGGAGCCTGGCACTGTAGCTGACCAAAGCAATGATTACAGTGTTGCCCATGAGGGCTATGGTGTAGAGGAATAGGAAGCAGATGAGCAGCAGTAATTGCAGGATTGGATGCTCTGAGAATCCCTGAAGCACAAACTTGGTCACCACTGTCTGGTTGAGGCTCAATATCATTATGGAACAGCCTTGACCTCGCTGCTATGTCTTCAGGTATCTGAGAAAAGATCACAGGTCACAATTCAAAATACGGCTTTCACACATGATTATCTTAAAACTCTCTTGTTGTCAGAAAGAGAGTATGTGAACTTTGTCCTTCACAGATTCTTCCTGTCTCTTACTCCCTGCCCAACTCCATTTTTAAAGGCACATATCCTTCATTTACATCTCACCACCCTTGAAACTTTCATCCTTTACTTCAGGGTTCTGAAGAACATCCAGCCCTATCCCTTGTCTTCTTGACCACACAGGCTGAGTGCAGTATCTCCTGCTCAGTACTTACCTACTCTTTAGCTCTGTATTACATTCCAGTGCTGTGCTCTGCTAAGAGTGCAATGGAGACATGTCTGTGTCAATCCCTACACACTGAGATTTCTCTCATAGTTTTACTCAGAGCCTGGCTTTTTGTGTCCTCAGTTGCTATCCTTTTTGTGTTATTTGGGCTATGGGATTCTGTGAGGTCTTACGCAGAAACATAAATAGTGGTTTTCCAGTGATCTAAGATATTCTAAAAAAGGCTAAAAATGAGATCAGAAACTTATAAGAGAGACACTTATGGGGTTCAATACAGTCTACATGTAACACGTGCACTGGTCCCTGAATGATGTACATTGAGGAGTGTCCCAGAAACGCAAAGGAAAATACTGACTGGGAAACTAAAAGGACTGAACAAGGAATTCATCTTAATACTTCACAGAAACAAAAAGGGATTTGATGATCACTTGGTCCAAGACAAATATCTTGCACTATCAAGACCAGCACTCTTTTTCGTTGCTTTTTTGTTTGGGACAAGTGCTCACCGTTTAGCATAGGCTGGCCTATAACATGATCCTCTTGCACTAGCCTCAAATTTTATGATTATAAGCCTGTCTCATGGCATTGACTTAAAGTTAACACAAGCAAACATTCACAGAAGGCTCCATGAACTAGACAGCAGATCTGACTTAGCATCCATCGAGCCCAGTCTCTAGGTCAGTACCCACAATACTAGATTCTATGTTCCTAGTTCTTGGCTTTTCACAATGGGCATAGAGTCCAGGCCTACTCCAGTAAGCCAAATACAGACAGAGGATTAAGCTGTCACTGTCACGTCCAAATCCAAATATTATACAGACCCAAGGATCAACCCCATTCACCCAAACTCTAGGCTAGCTCATTTGTGCTGGTTACTTCTGTCTACTTGGCACACACTATAGACACTAGGAAAAGGGAATCTCAAGGGCACAATTTCCTCCATTAAAGAGGCCATTGGACCTGTCTGTGTGGCATTTTCTTATTTCTGGTTGATGTAGGAGGGTCCAGCCCACAGTGAGTGGTACCATCTCTGAGCAATCCAGTAAGCACTATCCCCTCGTAGTCACTGCTTCAACTCCTGCCTTCAGATTCTTGCCTTGAGTTCTTGTCCTGATTTCTGTCAGTAATGGATTATTACTTGGAAATGTAAAATGCAATAAACCCTTTCGCCCCAAGTTGTATTTGATCAGAGGTTTTAGCACAGCAACAGAAAGTAAGCTAGAACACTTGCTAATCCAGGAAGAAGGTTAGCTTAGCTGAGAATTTCTATAGTAAACAACCACCCCCCCAATACACACACACACACACACACACACACACAAAGATAATTACACAACAAATGGAGTATTTGCAGTCCCTGCGTGGGCTGAATTGCTTACCTATCAAAGCCTCTGCAAATACTGAGAGAAGAATCTTAACTGTCAGATACATAAATTCCAATTAATGAACTTCATGAACATCTTAAAAACATGACATCACCAAAAGAGACAAGTGAACATTAGTGACCCATAGAAATGGGGACTTTAGAAGCTGCCTTACAAATTACTAATGCAATCACCTTTATGATTTTCTATATGCTAAAAGAGATTAGACTAAGCAGAGTCAAGAAAACAATAAGTAAAAAAATCAAGCTGGGTGTGGTGGCGCACGCCTTTAATCCTAGCACTTGGGAGGCAGAAGCAGGTGGATCTTTGTGAGTTCAAGGTCAGCCTGGTCTATAGAGTGAATTCCAGGACAGCTGGGGCTACAGGGAGACCCTGTCTCAAAAAGATAAAAAAAAATTCAAAAGTTTAGCAAGGAGATAGAACACTTTATAGAAGAACAAACAGAAATTATATAGTTCAAGAATATAATGACAACTAAAATACTCCATAGACAAGTCAAAGTAGACTCAGAGAGAAGAATCAGCATGCTCAAAGGCAAACATTTCAAATCTCTCAGTCATAAAAGGAATCGGTAAAATTCTATCCCCCCAACCCTTTGGGAAAACTGCAGGACCCTGTCAAGTGAGCTGATACATATGGAAGGGCTCAGGGACCATTGTGGAAGAGAGGACAGAAAAGATTGTAAGAGCTAGGAAGGAGGTGCATGACCATATGGAAATACAATCATACAAGCTCCTGGTACCCTGATAATATGAACAGCAGTGCTGTCCTGTCAGCATGCACAAGATCCATGCAAAATCAAGCAGAAGAAACCCAGCACAGAATTGTGGAAATGGGTAGCAGGTCTCAATTTTACCAGAAGAACTATTGATAGCTGATAACTTATGGGTGAGGAAGAGCTGATCTTAAAACAAGGGACTCTGGATGGACTGACTAGACCTCAGTGGATGAACTTGCACTGAGGAACATCTAGAGATGCTAACCTGACACAACAGGTTTTGGTACAAATGGCAGGGTGTATTAATTCCAGTGTAGGCGGGCTATGGAAGGGTGCTAATGGAGAAGAGGGTGTAAACGGGATTAAGACTGAGATGTTCTGTATGAAATACACAGAAATTCTATTTAAAAAGGAATATACAAAAACAAAAACATTAAAGGGAAAAGAAATAGAAAGCACCTAGAAAGAAATAATAATAGAACCCCCTCCAAGTCACACATATGCTTATAAGGAAGTTTCAAAGTCTCTAATGACTTTTAATCTACATAAGACAACACAAGGACATGCTATAATCAACTGTAAATATCAAATTTTTACAATTTAATTGAATTTTGTGAGTTTCATACAATATATTTTGATCATATTTAGAGCTCCTCCCCATCTGCACTTCTTACAGCACACACACTGGATTCAGATATTCTCTCATATATATTAAGGCCTATCAACTCAAGTTTGTGTTGCCAAATGTCCTTCTGTGTATTCCCATGCACTGGAGCCAGGTTAACTGATCTTGCATCACGCACACAAAAGAAAACCAACTCTCCCTCTCCTAGTAGTTATCAATTGCCAATAGTGCCTCAGGTAAGCACTTCTATGCTGGGTAGATTTTCTCTGGTTTGAACTTGCATGGGTCTTCTACTTGCTGTTATCATTACTGTAAGTTCAGATGAGTAACTTCTCAACTGTCTGGAACACTCTGTTTCCTTGTGCTGGTCATCCACCAACTCTGGCTCTTATATTCTTTCTGACACCTCTTGTGAAATAAGCCCTAAGCTATGGGTAGAAGAAATTTGATGTGTGAAAACAGAGAGGCTGAAACGGTTAGAAGAAAATCTAGGCAATGCCTTATAAGATATAGTGCAGAAAAGGGACTTTCTAAATAAGACTTCAGTTGCTCAGGAATTGAGGTCAACAGTTGACAAATGAGAGCTCATTAAACAAATCAGAATTTAATGGCCAGAGAGCATTGAAAAAAAGCATACAACAAGAGAATTCCAATATAGCTTTAGCTGATTTTTGAGTTGATCTTTCACATCAGGAGAATATAGGGTGGTATAGTCAATGTGCTAAAAGAAGAAGAAGGAGAAGGAGGAGGAGGAGAGGAGGAAGAGAGGAGGAGGAGGAAGAAGGGGGAGGAGGAGGAGGAAGAGAAGGGGAAGGAGAAGGAGGAAGAAGAAGAGGAGGAGGAGGGGGCGGAGGGAGGAAGAGGAGGAAGAAGGAGAAAAATGCAACACTTCGGGGAAAAATTTCCTTTGGAAAAAGAAAGGTGAATGTTTTCCTACAGGTACAAAAACAGAAAAATCATCCCCAACCACTAACCTGCCTTATAGGAAATATGTAAGGGAGTTAGCCAAAGGTACATAACAGGATAGTAATGAAGACATTTATGAATGACATCTGAAATCCTAGATCGAAACTAGAACAGTGGTTTCCCAGGAAGAAGGGGCTGGAAGATTCAGGAAATGTAAGTCAAAGATTATAAAATTTTAGTTAGGAAGTATAGTTTTGAGAGTGTGTTATACAATATTATATTTGGTTTAATAACAATGTGTTATATAGTTGAAAATAGGAGGGAATATTCATACACACCCATACAGTTCACAAGGAACTTACAACACAATAATAGTCTTCTGTAACTGAGAAGTCAACAGCTAAAAACCCATACAAAACTCCTAAAAGACTGAATAAGCATCTAGCACCCATCTAGCACCATATGTTGGATATGGACATATGGAAAGGCAACAGCAAACCTAAGAAGTTCTCAGCAACACCTAGTATCAGGAAATGCAAATTCAAATCATAATGAAAGGCCAGGAATGGATGAATTGCTTTCAATATTGTATGAAAAAGTAAAGGTAAGCTTCCCAGAACTCAATACTTCTGTCAACAGTTAACTATCAAAGAAAGGAAAATACTTGGTCCCAAGAATGTCCCAATAAAGATTATCTATGTCAGTATTATTCATTTTAGTCATAAAACAGAGAAAGAAACAATATCCATCAAGTAGAACATGACTTAACAAATGGCAGTGTAAGCCCAAAGTCAAGTATTAGACTGAACTCAGTACTGCAGCATATATCAATGACTTCTGAACTACACTGTGCACTGAATTTGCCGGTGAAATTTTTAAGATCAACATTGACAATTTTCTTTTTTTTAATTTTATTTATTTATTTATTTATTTATTTTCCATGTGTATAAATGTACTGTCTGCATGTAGTTTGTGCACCCGTGTCATACAATGCTGCAGAGGTCAGAAGAGGGTGTCGGATTCCCCTGGAACTGGAGTTAAAGACGGTTCTCAGCCACCATGTGGGTGCTGGGGATCGAACCAGGGTCTTCTGCAAGAGCAGTTGGCACTCTTAACCGCTAGACCATCTCTCCAGCCCATCATTGAGAATTTTCTACCTGCCTGCAATGAGAACACTTAGAAACAAGAACAGAGTCATACAAAACCCATCCAAATCCTGATAAATAGAGTTCTTCAGAAAAGAGCATCAGGGCTTGATCAAGGTCAAGGTTTGGACCATGCAAGGACAGCCTGGAAGACACATTGTTGCCATGAAGAAGAAGCTACTCATGAATAAGGCTACAAGTTCAAGGAGACAGGGCCACCTTACAGGGCTCCTAACTATGAACCCTGTACCGCCTAGTGGAAGAACAATTAATAACAAAGAAGACCTGAGTTCCAGAATTCTCAATCCCACATTTAAACAGGCTAGCTAACTGGAAAGAAGAAATCTTGTCCATGAAGAGCACAGTAGGACAATTATAAGATTATCATAGCTAGGAATCTGTGGATAGGCAAGACTAAATTAGACACAGACTTTTACATAGTCTCAGCTCCCCTCAGGTTATGAAATAGTTTCATAGGAAAACTAATAACTTCATGTTGAGGATCCTAGCTGTGTAAAAAAAGTCGATGCTGCTGATTTTAAAACAAAGCAGCCATTCTCTGCAGGCTATTAAAGTCAGGCTTCAATATTTGTAGGATAGTCATGAAAGATAGACTACAGGTGAAAGGCTCAGCTGGGGAGCTCATAATGGTGGCTGGTGACTATCTGTATGCCTGGACTGGCCACTTAGGAGCTGCTGCATCCAAGAGTCAAGTGCACTGACTTTCTGTGGATTTTTTTAACCATCTTTTAAAGAAATGTTATTCTGTGAGATACTTTGCATTCATTATGCAAAGGAGAAAGGATCTTCTGGGAAACAATGAATTTGTGACTAGTCCATTCATACACATTAGCTTTAGCAAGGGATATTTTAACAGGCAATATTTTCATCCTACTCAGATGTGGGGCTGATATCACAGTAAATAATGCATACATATGACAATTACTCACCTATACAGACAGCCAGATACAGATGGGCTGAATCCATAAAAGCCCTCTCTATAATTCTAGCCTGCTCTTTTGGGAATATAGCTTTGATTGTTAATGCACCCACATGTAGCTCTGAAGAGATTGGAAAACTGAGGATCCAGTGGGGGATGTCATGAGGGGCTTTGAGCAGCTTTATTACATCCCCACCTGGAAGCCCAGTGACCTGGATCTCAGGTCTGACCCACAAACCTGCAGGAGTTGAGCTCCAACCAGGAATAAGGCTGCTATCGACCCTTACTGTGGTCAACAACTAGAATGTAAGCAGCAGCACATGCCTGGCATGGAATCTTGGTGCACACAGAGGACACTGATGGAGAAAACACCCGCAGCACAGCCCTGTTTCCACTGTCCTTCCCTCCTATTTTGTCACGTTTCCTGATTCTCAAGGTCTGATGTCAGGAATCCTTTACTTACATGACTTCAAGTCACACCACCTGTGATCTGCAGTTCACACTGCATGGCCAGAACCAGAAGGACTGAGCTACATTTTCAATCCAGCCAAAAATGAAGATAAATTTCTTCCCTTGAACAGGTTTCTCTGGACCGGAGAGGTGGCTCAGTAGTTAAGAGCACTGGCTGCCTTTTCAGAAGATCTGGGTTCAATTTCCAGCACTCACATGATAGATAATAACTGTGCATAACTACAGTTCCAGGGAAATTCAGTCCTCTCTTCTGACCTCCATGGACATTGCACAACATGAGTGCACTTACATATATGCAGAAAATACACTCATACACATACAATTAAAATAATAAATAAAGAGGCTGTTGTCAGTGACAGTTTATCACCATCCTCTTTGAGTGCCATGGGTAAAAAGGAAGACATCCAATTCCTCTCTAGTCATAGATATGGTATCACAGATGGTGAGGAAGCCAGATTTTGAACATAAGATAAAAATCACAGTGATGAATAAACTCTCTGGTCATAAATAGATATTCTGCTGTATGTCTGAAGGAGCATTGTATATCACTCTGCATCCAATTTATGATTTATTGAGAACATGACTATATGTTGATGCAATTCCCCCATGCCAAAGTTCATGCATTGAGATAAATATCACTCTTATGATGTGTGTGATTATCATACACTGTTAGCTCCATTGTTATCCTGAGAGTCACAGGATGGAAGAAAAACTTTCACTCACCCTTTTCTGTCAATGGCCTTAGAAAGTTTCTGTTGAGGTAGTTTGATGACCACGGAAGCTTCTTTCTTACATTAACTGAGTCCTACCGACCTTCATGAGAGCCTTTTCTGAGACCAGGAGAAGGTGTTTGTTATAGGGACCTTGGGGAGGCAACTCAAAGAGAAAGCTCTTGGGGAAAGTTTCAGGACAGTTTTCCCTGAAGGACCCAGTGTCCCTGCAGAGTGGTGTGGAGGAGAGTTGGCAGGAGAACCTAGCGCTGTGTGGGGAGGGGATCCAACCACACACTCCCTTCCACAGGACATCCTGAATACGCCTTCCAAGATGGCTTCAGTATTCTAATGACGAGTATGGAAGCTTTCACCAAATGTAAATTGACATCTCGAGATGCTGCTTTCTTATCTCTCTGTTCTGCTGAAAACACTTGGTCAGAAGTGGACACACACACAATGGTTTTACCCTGAGTATTGTGTATTTTCTATGCATTTCCTTCCTTTTCCTGCATTCAAGCCATTTGATATATTGTTACTACTTAGAATTCCTCCAGCACTTCTATCCTATTTACTGCATTTTAATCTCTGTAGAGCACAATTTACAGATTTCATTTCTTTCAACTTTATTCAAATTGCTTATTTTTCTTTCAATAATCTTGTTTCACAGTGTTTGTATACCATGACCATTCAGCATCTTTTCCAGTAAATAGGGAATAAGAAGCCAACTTTGTTGTGGTGTCATTCATATTAAAATTCACAGATTACATATAAGAACGTTATTTACACCATGCAGTGCTCCTCTCCTCCATCACAGTGGAGAATAGTTGTGTTTTTCCAGAGTTTTCCTTCTGTTCTAGCCAGTTAGTCTTACCTCAGGCCTGATCCTGTCCCCAGAATAATAAATTCATTGTAAATGTTCTCAGTCATTAGTTCTTCTGGGGCTTCAGGTAAATAACATGATGCATTATGAATTCTTTTTGCTTAGTTCTTTTTTATTTTTATTTTTAAAATACACACTATTAAAATGCACTTTCCTGATGGCTAGTCTTTCTTTCTTTCTTTTCTTTCTTTCTTTCTTTCTTTCTTTCTTTCTTTCTTTCTTTCTTTCTTCCTTTGGAAACAGGGTCTTCCTGAAACCCCAGCTGACCTGGAATTCACTATGTAGACCAGGCTGGCTTCAACTCACAGATCTACCTGGCTCTGCCTCCCAAGTGCTGGAATTAAATTTGTATGCCACCACACCTGGCTGTAGGTCTTTTATAGAGAAAATATCATTTAAAACATGGGAAACTGGAGTCAGTATGTTAAGCAAAATAAGGCAGACCCAGAAAAACAAATACCATATGTTCCTACTCAATTGTGAAAACTAAAAAGTCACATCATAAGAAAATGAATAGAATAAAGAAGTTAGCAAAGGGACACTAAGCCTTAGTGCTCAGTTCTGGTTTCCTGTAGCACAATGGGATAGCCACAGTTAAGACAACTTGTGTTATATTTATTTCACAAAGACTAAAAGAGTGTGTAAACACCCAGGACATGTGGAGAGATGTGGGTACTAATTACCCTGACTTGATCCTTACACACTGTTCACATGTATAAAGCTACCACAGGGGCACAGGGGCAGTGTTCTGTACCCTGAATGGCAAGTACATGGTGCCCAAGCCCTGGTAAGCAGATGACCAATAACAAACTCCAGAGCACTGGGTCCCATGGCCACCTAGTTCAGTGAGCAGGGGCCTGGCAACAGGAGCAACCAGGAGGTGGTTGCAATCACTCCACCATGCCAGGACCTGGTACATCTACCTATTTCCAGGCACTTGCCCGGCAGGCGGGAGGAAGGTGTAAGGACTGCAATGATCAAAAATAGCCAACTAGAAACTCGATCTTGATAAACAACAGCAACAACAAAACATGCAATCCTTGAGTGAAAGTGAAAGGTGGTTTTCTCGATCAATGTCCCTGAAGAGGGAAACTCAAGCCAAAAAGTAACTGTTGTGTTTGTTTGCTGCACAGAAGCCACCGGCCCTGGGCACACTGCACACTCTGCACTCTCCCTTCCAGCCCCCGGGCTGTCCTCGCGGGGCAGGGCCTGGGTGACTAATTGGCAGCTGTCTGGAAATCTCTTTCTCTTTGTGGCCATCCACCACCTCTGGCTCTTATAATCTTTCCACCTCCTCTTCCACGATGATCCCTGAGCCTTGAACATTTTCAGTGTCTTAATGATGTGTTTTTACTTCTCAAGGAAACATTGGGAATAGAGCTGCTGGATCAACTAAGAGCTTGCATAACATTTTCCAAGCTGATTACCCACATTTAAAAACACATGCTTTTCTCTCATGGACTTGTGCTTATGTTTTCTTTTTTAAAATTTTTTTATTTATTTTTCTCTATATGAATGTACTGTCTGCATGCAGGTCTCCCTGCATGCAAGGCTCCCGTGTCGTGCAAGGCTGCAGAGGTCAGAAGAGGGTGTCGGATTCCCCTGGAACTGGAATTCTCCTGGAATTGGAGTTTCAGACGGTTTTCAGCTGCTATGTGGGTTCTGTGGATCGAACCCGGGTCCTCTGCAAGAGCAGTAGGTGCTCTTAACCGCTAGGCCATCTCTCCAGCCCCATGCTTATGTTTTCTTAATTGTCTGTTCACATAATCATTTTCCATTATGGGAGCATTTTCCATAGTCTTGAGATATGTCCTTTAGAAATTCAGGAAAGAGTTTTCTCAAATACTGTTTGAGAAATGGATATGCAATTATCATTTAAAATTTTATTCATTATTTTTATTTTAGGTCTATGAGTGTAATTGCCTATATGTATATACATGTACTGATGTCATGCAATGCCCACGGAGGTCAGAAGAAGGTGTTGGATCCCCTGGAACTGGAGTTATATCGCTTGTTAGCTGCCATGTGGGCGCTAGTATTTGAACCTCACTCCTCTGCAAGAGTAGTCAGTGCTCTTGACTGCTGAGCCATCTCTCTGGCCCCCAGATATTCAATTGTTTACTCAAGTTAAGCCATGCTTTTTCATTTTCTCAAAGGCAACTTCTTTTTTAAAAAATTTTTTTATTATTATTTATCTTTGTATGTGTATGAATGTACTGTCTGCATGCAGGTCTGTGCACCCGTGTCGTGCAATGCCGCAGAGGTCAGAAGAGGGTGTCGGATTCCCCTGGAACTGGAGTTCTCCTGGAATTGGAGTTTCAGATGGTTCTTAGCCGCCATGTGGGTGCTGGGGATCGAACCCGGGTCCTCTGCAAGAGCGTCGGTGCTCTTAACCGCTAGGCTATCTCTCCAGTCCCATCAAAGGCAACTTCTTAAGAGTGGAAGTTTTTTCATATTTGAAGTCTAATTACCTTCTGTTTTATTTCTTTTATGTCCTAAGAACTCTATGTTTCTGTGAGGGTATGATGATTTTCCCCTTCCTTCACTTCTACCTTTTTGTAAGTTTATTATCAAAGTTGAGGTTCAGGTCATGATCACTTTGAGACCATTCCCGCCATAAGGTTTTCAAACCACATAATTACATATATGAGAAAAAGAGTTCTTTTTTTTCCTTCACAGTGCCCACATATTTTGTATTATTAGCCTCACACTGAAGAGTGATGTTCAGCAGGAATGAGGAGAGGAACGTCTTTCTCTTGTTTCTTATAGGGAAAACTGTTACCCTGCCACTATTTAATATGGTTTGAGCTATAGACTTTTTATAAACAGCCATTTTCATGTTTTGAAGTTTCTTACATTTTGTTTTGATTAAAACGGTCACCATTAATGTACATTAACTGGTGTTGTTTTGTTTTGTACTGAGATAATTGTGTACTTTAAAAATATTTTCATAATATGAAGTATATTGATTGAGTTAAAATTACCAAATCTACATAGCTTAAAGTCCTTACCATCTATGCATCAGCCATGTAGCAGAAGGTCTGTACTCCAAGGAAAAGCCCAAAACTGCTAAAGAATCTGAGGGAGTCAATGCCCACAGCATATACAGATTCCACCCTTGGTTCAAAATGATGCAGTAAGAAAGAGATCATGTACTGTGTTTCCTATATAAGCAGTATGTAAGGAATAATATCAACTCTATAAAACACCTTCCCAGAAAGAAAAAAATCAAGATTTCCCCTACTTATTTGACAAGACCAGTGTTTTCTTGAAAACAGAACAAGCAGTTTACAAGAAAAGAAAGTGATAGATCAAACTCTGAACAAAATATTGACAAGTAGAGTGTGAAGTAGACTATGACTGCAAAGCATGTGAAAATTAGGACCACAGGAAGCAAAGGCACCATGACAGCTGAGGTGTAGGCTGGAAATGCAAACTAGGATCAAGCAAAGCCAAAGGAAGAATAGGTGTACTTAAAGGTAACTGAAAAGAAGCTCCAAAGGAAATCTAAAGGAAATTTTACATTTATTGAATGACTTAAATGTAGTATGCAGAAAGCAATAGGTAAACTATCAAACATATTCTTCAGATTTACCCATTATGTATGTGTTCGATTCATAGGAAGTATTCTCAACAGGTCACAGAGGTGAGACAGCAGCACCTTGGTGGAGTCCTTTTACAACATGGTGGAACCATCCACTAAAGACATCAGAATCCCAGTGATACCATGAGAGGTACGTGCAGGATATCTGCAGGAGAGAAGTGTGTAGAGTCCCAGCTGATATCCATGGTGGGAAGGTCCTCTTCCCACTACACACCCCCCACTGCCCACCCTCCTCCATCCCACTCTGTAAGGATCTTTAGTCCTAAAGGCTCAAGTCCCCTTTAATTATTCTTAAGATCTTTCTCCTTGAGTTTACATCCCAAGGGTCTCCAAGAAATAAGTGTCTTTGGTCTCAGAAAGCTCCAGGACACCTGGTACTAAAAGGGAAACCCTTCCTCAAAAAGAAAAGAAAAAAAAAGCGTAGGTATTTCACCCATAGAAAAAGAACATTAGAGACTTGGATGGGGTCAGCAGTCATCACAGTGTGTACTTTGGCTAGAGCCACATTGACAAATACTTTCTGATCTCACTGTGACAGGAAAGGTAAATTAATGTCCTGTACTCTACCCATGACCCTTCATGCTAAAAATGGATTATCATAAGAGTGACATTTGTCCCAATGTCCCAATGCATAGGACACTACACTGTCATATAGTCCTGTTCTCAATGAATCATGAATCTGATGCAGAGTGATAGTCATGGCTCCATCAGACAGATAGCAAAATGCCTAGCTTCTTTCATAACCAAGGAGTTTATTCATCTCTGTTGTTTTCACCTCATATTCAAAATCTGGCTTCGTCATTCATCACCCATGAAATCAATGGTCTTGGAAGAATCTAAGATCCATATCTATGACTAAACAGGACTTGGGGGGGGGTCCTGCTCAGTCATGTATCTTACAAAAGATGACAATAAACTGTTGTCCAGAGACCACTATTCAAAGAAAGAAAATGATCTTCAGTTCTGATTAAGGTGAAAACTCTAGGCCAATTATACCATTGCTGGACATGCCCTGTGAACTGCAGATCTGGGCTAGAGTGACTGGGAGCCACCTAAAGAAAGGATTCCTATGTTAATTTTTTTTTCCCAATCCATGAGCATGGGAGGTTTTTCCATCTTCTGAGGTCTTCTTCAATTTCTTTCTTTAAGGGTTTAAAATTTTTGTTGTAGAGGTCTTTGGTATCTTTGGTTAGGTTTGTTCCTAGGTATCTTATTGTTTTTGAGGCTATTGTGAGTGGGAAGGTCTCTTTGAATTCTTTCTCCAGTTGCTTGTTGTTGGTGTAAAGAAAGGCCATTGATTTTCTAAGGTTAATTTTGTATCCTGCCACTTTGCTGAAGCT
>VZQC01003205.1:105303-131340 GCA_009823505.1 Rhizomys pruinosus | reverse complement strand
AAAAAAAAAAAAAAAAAAAAGAAAGGATTCCTGACATTTGACCTTCAGAATCAGGAAAATGACCAAATAATAGGGGAATGGTAATAGCTAGGTTATGTGGCAAGTGCTTTCATCATCAATGTCTTCTGTATTCATCAAGTTTCTGGTCTAGAACATGTGTTGTTGACCACAGTAAGGATCCACAGCAGCCTGGTCCCTCGTTGGAGCTCAGCTCCTGTAGGTTTGTGAGTGAGTCTTGCTGAGATCCAGGTCACTGGCTGCCATGTGAGATAAGTGTACTTTACACTTATCTCCCCAGCTCTAATTCTAGATTCTCCCATATCTTCTGGACTACAGACGGGCACATTAGTAATCAAAATTATATATCACGAAAGCAGGCTAGAAATATAAATGAGTACATCCCACTTTTGCCTGGCTGTGTGTGTGTAGTTAGGTAGATAAAACCTGATTATTTTCACTCTAGATATAGTCCCTCATCTAAGTAGGATAAAATACTTTCTTCTTATTCCAGCAAGTATGAGTAGCATTGGAACATTATTTGCTAAGACCAATGGGAAGGAATAGACTAATCATGGATTCGTTATTTCCCCAAATCATCCTTCTCATGTTCTCCATCATGCATGCATTTCATCTGGGGGATGTACCAGTGCATGTCAGAATCCAGGTGGTCAGTTTGCCACCAATGTTCTCTCTCCAACTTTGCCATCTGCAGTCTATCTTCCATGAAAATTCTACAACTATCAAGGCTCCTCTTAATTCCTGGAATGACCATTTATTAACATTTGTCCTGACCACTTTCATGTCCTCTTCTTTATTGAATTTTTATGTGTTTCATACATAATTTGTCAGTCAGTCTTAATTGCCTTTATACCTTGGAGTTCACACCTTCTGTCATTTGTGCTAGAGTTCATTGTACCAAATTGTCATGTCTTCTTTTAAATTCAGATTCTTGTCACTCTTAAATATCAGGTTGTTTTCTCGATATTTGTTTTTTCTATCCTTTCTATTTTTATATTAGTTCTTTATCTAGCATATGCATTACAAATATTTTCTCAATATACAAGTTCCTTGTCTCTTTATTGAGCAGAAGCTGTTTCAGTCAATGTTATACAATTTCTCTATTTTTGCTTTTTATTTTATTTATTTTTGATCATCTGTATATCTCATACAATGGTTCCCAACCAAACTCAGTCCCCTTCATGTCCCTAACCCCCATCAGAACTCATGCATCACAACATCCAAACTAAGCCCTGTCCAGTCTTACATATAAAATGTAACTAAATGCTGAAATGAATACCTCCCTGGGGTGGAAATAATCATTCCTTTGAATTAACTACTATCCTTGAGGATCAAGAACCCTATTGTGATATATCAGTCTTACCATGCATGACCATTTATTTATCAGTGAACAGGTTACCAAAAACTTTGCCTCAAGTTTCAAGGGAGTGTAACCAGTAAGTAGGAAGAGCCCATATGTGGTTAGTAAAGCACTGAAATGAAATTATATCTTTGTGAATTCATTATTTGGCATATCGTCTTGTTCAGTTCAGATGTCTCTCTGTCTATTCTTTGTCCAGTTGACCTGTCTAATGGACAGAGTGGGGTATTAAAGTCCATTGCTACTAGTGTGCAAGAGTCAATCTGTGCCTTAAAGTCCTGTAAAATTATGTTTATGAAGTTTGGTGCTCCTAAATTTGGTGCATATAAATTAATTATTGTGATATCTTCTTGGTTAATTTTTCCTTTGATAAGAATGAAATGACCCTCTTCATCTCTTCTGATTAGTTTTAGTTTGAAGTCTATTTTATCTAATATTATAATAGTGACTCCTGCTTGTTTCTTAGTGCCATTTGCTTGTATTATTTTTTCCATCCTTTTACCTTGAGATAATGCCTGTTTTTAAACGTGAGATGTGTTTCTTGCAGACAACAAAAAGGTGGGTTTTGTTCCTGAATCCATTCTACAAGCCTATGTCTCTTAATTGGAGAATTCAGTCCATTGATATTTAGAATCATTATTGCAAGAATTATATTACTTCCAACCATTTTGATTTCTGGTGCATTTTTGCCCTCAGTTTTTATTTCCACAGTAGTAGTATCATTTATTTTCTGGTGTTGGTTGGTTATAGTCGTCCCTACCCTCTGCTCTTTGTATTGCTTCAAATATTCTCTAAAGGGATGGCTTTCTGGACAAGAACTCTTTCAATTTACTTATGTCATGGAACATTTTCCTTTCTCCTTCAATTATAATAGACATTTTTTCTGGATAAACTATTCTGGGTTGACATCTATAGTCATTTAGAATTGAGAATACTTTAGACCAAGCTCTTCTGGCTTTCATTGATGGCAATGAAAAATCAGCTGTAATTTTGATAGGTTTTCCTTTATAATTGACATGTTGTTTTTCTTTGGCTGTGCTCAATATCTTCTCTTTGTTTTGAACATCTATTGTTTTTACTATGATACAGCATGGGGAATTTCTTTTCTGATTCTGTCTACTTGGTGTTCTGTATGCTTCTTTATTTGTATAGTTATCTCTTTCTTTAATTTGGGAGAATTTTCCTCTACAATTCTGTTGACAATCTGAACAATACCATTATCCCATGAATCTTCTTCTTCTATCCCTATGATTCATAAGTTTGGTCCTTTCTTTTTTATAGGTTCATTTTTAGTTTATTAAGAATTTCCAACACTGTTTTCCATAGTAGTTACCCCAACTTCCATTCCCCCCAGCAGTGAATGAGTGTTCCCATTTCCCCACATCCTCTCCAGCATCTGTTCTCATTTGAAATATATATATATATGTATATATATACAAATATATATATTGTATATATATACAAATATATATATTGTATATATATACAAATATATATATTGTATATATATACAAATATATATATTGTATATATATACTATATATATATATATATGTACAAATGACCTTGTACAAGGTCATTTGATCTCTTGATATTAGCCAATTTGACTCGGATAAGCTGAAGGCTTAAAATGGTTTAAATATATATTCCCTAATTGCTAACAATGCTGAACACTTTAAGATATTTTTTAGCCATCTTTAATTCTCCTTTTGAGAACTCTCTGTTAAGCTCTTAATAATATCTTTTAATTGGGTCACTTGTTTTCTTGATTCTTGTTTTTTGTTAGTTCTGTCTCCCTTATAGATGTTAAACCTCTGTCAGATGTGTCACTCATGAAGATTTTCTCCCACACTGTGGGTTTTTGCTTTATTTTGTTGATTGTTTCTTTTTAAAAAATACTTTTATTGATGATTTGTGTATTTCATACATTATCTTTCAGTCCAATTTAGACACGTTCCCCTCTCCCTGTCCCCAACCCACCCAGTTCATGCCTTCTGCCATAACATGTCTTGCATCTTTTTCTTTCCAAAAGTTTTTCACTGCAGAGGCTTGTTGTTTTGAGCAGAATTTAACTGTATCAGTCAGTTCTGTGAGCCAGTTTTTACGTTGTTGTTGTTCCCTCCCCTTTGTGTTGTTCCAACATATGCCTATATAACTATCGCATATGTATCAAAATTATAACCTCCAGGGGCTGGAGAGATGGCCTAGCGGTTAAGAGCGCTGACCGCTCTTACAGAGGACCCGGGTTCGATCCCCAGCACCCACATGGCTGCCAAAAACCGTCTGAAACTCCAATTCCAGGAGAATTCCAGTTCCAAGGGAATCCAAGACCCTCTTCTGACCTCCACGGCATTGCACGACTCGGGCGCACAAACCTGCATGCAGACAGTACATTCATACACATAAAAAAAATTACGACCTCTGAGAATAAACTGTATGTTAATTCCAAAGTATGTTTAAGTTTATTTATTTATTTATTTATTTTTCTGTGTATGAGTTCTTGTCTGCATGTAGGTTGGTGTGCCCATGTTGTGCAATGCTGCAGAGGTTAGAAGAGAGTGTCGGATTCTCCTGGAACCAGAGAGTTAAAGACGGTTCTTAGCCGCTATATGGGCTCTGGGGATCAAACCTGGGTCTTCTGCAAGAGCAGTCAGTGCTCTTAACCACTAAGCCATTTCTCCAGCCCCATCCAAAGTATGTTTAAGCATTCACATTTTCCCCTTAATTTTATATTACTCTAAGATATGAATACCTACCTTCTACCCATATACAGCAATTACAGAGTCTGAAAATAAGTGGTAGGTCAATTCTAGAGCCCGTTAAGAGACTCACATTATAACAGCACAGTTGCTTTCAGATAAAAAGAAATATAACAATAATGTTGTTCAGCTTGCCTTTCAACTGGGGATTTGATGTTAGCATCTACAAATGAGGATAGCCATTTTTGGAATTCACATTTTCCCCTTTAATTTTATATTACTCTAACATATGCATACATACCCTCCCCCCATATACCACAATTGCAAAGTCTGAAAATAAGTGGTAGGTTAATTCTAGATCCCATTAATGTATTCACATTATAATGGTACAGTTGCTTTCAAGTAAAGATATAATAATATATATTTATATATATATATATATATATACAGGATATATATATACAGGATATATATACAGAATATATTACAGAAATATGTAAATAATATACAGGATATATATTACAGGATATATATATATATATATATATATATGTTTTATTAAAGGCAGGAATACAACATATATATATATATATATATATGTTGTATTCCTGCCTTTAAGGGAAATGCTTCTAACTTTTCTCCATTTAGGATGATGTTGGTTGTGTGTTTGTTGTATATGGCTTTGATTACATTGAGGAAGTTTCCCTCCAGTCCAATTCACTCTAGGACTTTAAGCATGAAGGGATGCTGAATTTGGGGGAAGGCTTTTTTCTACATCAATTGAGATGATTGTGTGATTTTTGTCTTTTTAGTCCATTTCTGTGTTTTATGATATTTATTAATTTATGTATGTTGAACCATCCCTGCATCTCTGGTATGAATCCAACTTGGTCATGACGAATGATCTTTTTAATGTGGCTCTGTATGCAGTTTGCAAATATGTTGTTGAGAATTTTTGCATCTATGTTCACTAATGTGATGGGTCTATAGTTTTCTTTTTTGGTTGTATCTTTGCCTGGTTTGGGTATTAGAGTGATGCTGGCTTTGTAGAAGGAATTTGGGGGGTTGCCCTCTGCTTGTATCCTTTTGAACAGTTTTAATAATAATGGTTGTAAGTCCTCTTTAAATATTTTATTTTATAGAATTCTGCCATGAAACCATCTGGGCCTGGGCTTTTTTTAGTTGAGAAGTTTACTATTATATTTTCAACTTCCTTATATACTATGGGTCTGTTCAAGCTGTCAATCTCTTTTTGGTTAAGCTTTGGTTTAGCCCACGATTTCAAATATTCATCCATTTCTCTCAGATTTTCAAATTTAGAAGAGTATAGGTTTTTGAAGTATTCTCATATGATTGTCTGGATCTTCTCTCTGTTGTGTTGTTTCCCTTCTCATCATGAATACTAGTGATTTGGAGTTGCTCTTTCTTTCTTTTGGTTAACTGAGCTAAGGGGTCTATCTATCTTGTTTATCCTTTCAAAGAACCAGCTTTTGGATACATTGATTTTTTGGTATTGTTTTCTTTATTCCTATTTCATTGATTTCTGGTCTGATTTTTGTTATTTCTTCATGTCTGTTGGATTTAGGGTTCATTTGCTCAAGTGTTTTTACCTGCAGTGTTAGTTCATTTATTTGTCCACTTTCTGCTTTTTTTTTTATACTTTTTTTTATTTTTTATTTATTTCCGTATGTGTGTGAATGTATTGTCTGCATGCACGTCTGTGCACCGTGATGTGCAATGCCGCGGAGGTCAGAAGAGGGCGTCGGACTCCCCTGGAACTGGAGTTCTCCTGTAATTGGAGTTTCAGACGGCTCTCGGCCGCCATGTGGGTGCTGGGGATTGAACCCGGGTCCTCTGCAAGAGCGGTCGGCGCTCTTAACCGCTAGGCCATCGCTCCAGCCCAAGGGCTATAAACTTCCCTCTTAGGACTACTTTTAAAGTATCCCATAGGTTTTGCTATCCTGTATTGTCTTTTTCATTTAGTTCCAGGAATGTTTTTATTTCCTCCTTGACCCATTCATTATTCAGGAGTGTGTTGATTAGTCTCCATGTGTTCTTCTAGATACTTGGGCTTATTCTGGTGTTGATATTGAGCTTTATTGCACTGTGGTTTGATAGAATGCATGAAATTATTTCAATGATTTTGTATTTTAGAGGTTTTTTTCTGTGTCCCTGTATGTGATTGATTTTGGAGAATGTTCCATGGGGTGCTGAGTAGAAAGTATATTCTCTGGTGTTTGGGTGGAATATTCTGTAGATATCTGTGAGGTCCATTTGGTATTGTATTGTTCAGTCCAGATGTTTCTCTGTTTATTCTTTGTCCAGTTGACATATCTAATGGGCTCAGTGGGGTATTGAAATCCTCCACTATTAGTGTGCTGGGATCAGTCTGTGCCTTGTGGTCCTGTAGAATTGTGTTTGTAAATTTAGTGCACCAGAGTTTGGTGCATATATATTCATGATTATGAAATGTTCATGGTTAATTGATCCTTTGATAAGGATGTAGTGGCCCTCTCTGTCTCTTCTGATTAGTTTTACTTTGAAGTCTATTTTGTCTGATATTAGAATAGCAATTCCTGCTTGCTTTTTGATACCATTTGCTTGGAATATTTTTTCCATCCTTTCACTTTAAGTTGATGCCTATCCTTAAGGGTAAGATGGGTTTCTTGTAGACAGCATATAGATGGGTTCTGTTTCCTAATCCATTCTTCCACTCTATGTCTTTTGATTGGGGAATTCAGCCCATTAATATTTAAAGTTATTATTGAGAGATGTACGCTGCTCCCTTTTGCCTTATTTTCTATTTGCATTCTTGGTCTAGGTTTGTATTTCTGCAGTTATACTTTTATTAATTACTCTCTTTAGGCACTTGGGGATAGTTGCTCCTTTCCTCTGACCTTTGAATTGCTTCGAATATTTTCTGAAGGGTTGGTTTCCTGGACATTAATTCTTTCATCTTGTTTATGTCATGAAAGATTTTTTTTCTTCTTCAACTATAATTGACATTTTTGCTGAGTATAGTAATCTGGGTTGGCATCTATAGTAGTTTAGTACTGGGAATACTTTAGTCCAAGTTCTTCTGGCTTTCACTGTTTGCACTGAAAAGTCAGCTGCAATTCTGATGGGTTTTCCTGCATAAGTAACTTGTTTTTCTCTTCCAGCCTTCAATAATTTGACTTTGTTTTGGGCGTCTAATGTTTTAACTATGATATGGCATGGGGTATTCCTTTTCTGATATTGTGTATTTAGTGTGTATTTGGTGTGTATTTGGTGTTCTATGTGCTTATTGTATTTGCATGGGTTTGTCATTTTTCAGTTTGAGGAAATTTTCTTCTGTTATTCTGTTGAAGATCTGATCAATACCTTTGTCCTGGGATTCTTCTCCTTCCTCTATGCCTATGATGCAGAGGTTTGATCTTTTGATAGTGTCCCATATTTCCTTATTGTTCCACTCTTGTGATCTTTTACATTTTCATACTCTTTGTTTGAGCATTGCAGTTCTTCCACCTTGTCTTCCAGTGTTGCTATTCTTCTTTCTGCTCCATCCAATCTGTTACTGAAGCTTTCTCCAATCTTTTTCTGCTGATTGGATGAGTGTGCAATTTCCTTTTTCACTTCATCCTGTGATTTCTTTAGTATTTCCAGTTCCCTTAGGAGTTTGTCATTCTCTCCTTCAAGCCTTGATTGGCTGGCCAGTTTCCTGTTTCATTTCAGCATGGGATCTTTTCAGTGTTTCTCCTTCATTCCTAAGTTTGTCATTCTCTCCCTTCATTTCTTTGAGTATGTCTATTATTGTTCTTTTAAGGTGTCCTGGCTTATCTCCAGGGAGAACTCATTGTTGCAGTCTTCTATAGGACTGCTACATTTTGTTAGGGATTTATTATTTGCTTTTCCCATGTTTTTTATTTTCCTTTGTGCTCTTGGCATGTGGATTTGATTTGTTGTTCATAGTCTAATGCAAAATTCAAGTGCTTCCTTTGGTTGAAGGCCTGTTCCTCTAGATTGAAAGGTTTGCTGTCTCTTCTGTTACTTTGTGCACTGAGCCACCTTCTCTATTCCCACCAGGATGGCTGCAAGGGAGGTGGGTGGTACTGTTTTTTGCCCGCCCAATCCTGTCACTGCCAAGGTGACTGTAGGGCCTTAACTGATCCAGTCTGGAAGTTGGAGCAGCTCCAGAGACCCTGCACCTGAAGCAATGGGGCTTGGATGGTCTTGGCACCCTGCACCAGAAGTGACTGGGCTGAGATGGTCCTGGAATCCTGGGCTGGAAGTGAAGGGCTGGGATGGTCCTGGAACCCGCCTGCTGAGAAGCCGGGCTTGTCACTCACCCTACGCTGGAAACCACTGGGCTGGAATGGTCCTGGGACCCTGGGCTGAAAGCAACAGCACTCTGACGGTCTTGGAACTCTACACCAGAGGCACCAGGTCCAGAAAGGTCCTAAATTTGGTCTTTTCATAGTGTCCCACAGTTCCTGGTTATTCCATTTCTGTTTATTATTTTTAATTTTTCATAATCCCTACTTGAATGATTCAGTTCTTCCATATTGTCTTCTAGTCTTGATATCCTATTTTTTACTTCATCAATTCTGTTATTGAGACTTTATCCCATCCTTTTCAAGTGGTTTGTGGATTGTTGCATTTAATTTTTCCAATTCCACTTGAATTTTCTTCAGTGTTTCTGTCCTGCAGTTAATCATTGTTCTCATTTAATTTATCCCTGTCTTCTTTTAGGTCCCTGACTTCTTTGTTTATACACTCTTTAGATTCTTTCAACTCCTTAATTTCTTGAATCATGTTTATAATTGTTCTTTTAAGATCTGTGTCCTGCATTATATCTAAGGAGTCTTCACTATAAAGTTCTTCAGTAGGGCTATTCGTATTTGGCGGAGGTCCATTTGAGTTTTTATGTTAGTGTTTTCTTAGTTGAGCTTTAGGCATTTGGGTTGCTTTTGTTGGCTCTGTTTCTAATGTGAAGCTTGGGTGTTTCTTTGTTGAGTTTAAAACTGATTTTGGTTATATTCTTCAGGTGTTTTGTTGAGTTCTTAATCGGTGTACAGGTGTGGATAGTTTAGGCTCCAAAGTCTCACTTCTATCCTACCACTCGACAGACCAGCACCCCTCATCCAACCGGTAAATATCTCATCCAGTGGCTGGAGCCACACAATACCTAAGCTGGCCTGAAGCCCCTGAAGGGCTGCAGAACCTTCACCCTGAAGGCCTCAGGTGCTCCCTGTCCTGTGGGCGGAAAGGTCACAACACTTCCACTGCTGTGCAAATGGTGTCCCTGACACCAAAGTGTAGCAAGCCCCAGTCACCCACCCAGTGAGATGTACTCACTGGGCATGGCCACCCACGGTCTACCCATAGTCCCCCAGAGCCATCTTTTCAGGGAACACAATACATGCTTGACTGGACTGGTGGCCCAAGGACTGGTGCTCTGCCCTACTTTCTGGGTGCTGTCTACCGGCAGCACCAGTGACAGAAGGGAGTTTAAGAGCACACAGCAATGGGATGTTTGACCCTGAGCTAATTATCTCCCCACACCACAGCTCTGTCCATGAAGGACCAGGCTTTATTCCCCATAGAAGCACTCAAGAGCCCAAGCAAGGATACATTCTTCAGATATGTCACCTAGCCACTGGCACAGTTTGTGACAGTTTGAGCTCTTCTGAGTGGCTAATGGCCTATTGGTAAGGCCACAGGCTAATGTGGCAGTCAACATTCTGCTTCTTCATGCCCACTTTCCTCACCCACTAAGCAAGTTCAGACTTCACCTAAGCAGGGCAGCAACTTATCCCAGAGCTGAAGCCATTCTGCTCTCCACAAACAGAGCTGGGCTACTGCTGGTCTGAGGACAGTAGCTTATGTTACTGTTGGGGTTCTTCAGGGACCCAAGCCATTTGATGTTGCAACATGACCATCTGGTCACCAGTTCTTCTCTGGCCATGGCCAACTGCTGGCCTCAACTGGATGACCTTCTCCTTTTCCCAGAATTGTCACCACCATGTTGGCAGAACAATTGATGTTCTTCACATCATTAGTAAAGTGAGACTCAACAGTCTTTTCAAAGTTCCATGTGTTTTAGATCTTCTAATCACACTTCACCCTCTCCACTTCTCTGACAACCCAGTGCTCCCCAACTCATTGGTCAAACATGCATGCTGTTCACTCTCACTGCATCCTGCCTGGTTACCAGGTGCCAGCTTTGGGCTCAGATGACAGGGTACGTGGACACCCACAAGGTAGCCAACAGCCGATCCATAACGCCAGTTCAAGGGGATCCAATGCCCTCTTCTGGCCTCCATGGCCATTGCATGACACAGGTGCACTTACAACATGCAGACAAAACACTCATACACGTAAAAGAAAAATAAATACATCAATCAGGTCTCAGCATCCATTGCAGGCACCCTGCAGCCACTCCTGCCCACCTGCAGCTTTAGTTCAGTTTGGGTGCCAACTCTGTGTATTGCTTTTCCTCAAAAGATATGAAGAAATATCAATTCACCACAGAAAGTACATCAGTGGCAGACCAAACTAATTCTAGCATAGTTAACCATTTATTAGGGTCACTTACAGTAGTATGGATGAAGGGTTACTTACAGGAACATGAATGGCTCCAAAGGCAACTATATCAACCAGAAGCCTACCTCCGCATGGAGGACTCATGAAGCTGCCACCTTGGAGCTCTGAACATCTTACAGGCAGTGTGTGGACAGTGGGAGAGCTTCCTCTCCCCAGAAATTGAAGCTGCTCATGTAACCTTGGAGACAGAGCTTATGAATCATGTAAGTTTGGGTAGCTTTCTAAGGCTCCTAAGTTTGTTTCTTAAGCCTTGTAAGTTTTGTTCAGTTTGTGGATTTTAAAGAGCCTCTTTCCAGTATGGAATGTTTAGAGTCTAAACAGATAGCTCCTTTTTTTTCTTTCTAAAAGAAAAATTCTCTTAGAACAAATTGCCATACAACACATGCCCCTTGCCATGAAGTACTAACTCACCTTGGCCAGAAAACATTGGAGGAAGTTGACCATGGGCTCAGCTCTATGAAAATATGAGCCAAAAAAAGAAAATATGAGCCAAAATAAATGTTTCTTGCACCTTGGCAGTGGTGAAAAATGAAAACACTAATTCTTGCCTTCTCTCTGATGGTTGAGCAGTGAAGTTAGCATTCTTTCTAAATGTCTTAGTCACCACCTAGTCAGACTTCTCAATCTGCACCAAATATCTTAGAGAGATCTCTTAGGGAGGTAAGATTTATTTTTATTAGGCTTCTCGGCACTTTCATTTCAGAGACAGGTGACTCCATCTCTTCTACTTCAGTGAGATTGATCAGCATGGCAATATGAGGTAGAGCAATGTGGCTCAGTTATGGTAAACAGAAGACAGTGTAGAAATGGGCAGCAGATAAGATATAGCTTTCCATGGCATGTCTCCTGTGACCTTCTTCCTCCAGCTAGACCCAACTCCTATTTTTCACCACCTTCCAATAATGTCTTCATATTGTACTTATCAATGGATTGAGCAATTGATTAGGTCAGAGTTCTCATGATCTAATCATTCCACAAAAGCCCACCTGGCATCAAGACTCTATCTAGCACATGATTCTGTGAAGAGCTCATACCCTACTCCTTTTATTGGACAGTCTGCATCCATTCTATTAAAGTCAGTTAAGGCCCTTTTCATGACGTGGAAGTGTTAAGGAGAGAGAAGACAGAGGAAGAAGTTTTCAGAGTCAGACCTAATCAGTGTGGAGAAGAGCTGAATAAGCATCCTGCCCTCTTCTACTTAGTACTCTGTGCCAAGGACGCAGTATCACCATTCAAGAAATTCACTGGGATTTGATTTCAAATATACAGACCAAAAGACCTGTTGTAGTAAAATTAGAATCTACAGCTAGGTGGAGATGTGCCCTTGTCTCCTCCCTTAAGTGTTAATAGAGTTTCACAGATCAAGTACCTGGACAGGGGAGCACCCCTAGAAAAAGGCAAGTTCACATTAAGATAATATGCTTTGTTAATATATAGAAAGCTACCAACTTTGGGATGTTAATTTTGTGTCATCTTACTTTGATGGATGAATGTGTTTTATGAGCTTTAGAAGTCTTTCTGGTGGGATCTTTAGAGTGTTTCATGTATAGAATCATATGAATGTTATCGGCTAATAAGGATATTTTGAAATCTTCCTTTCCAATTAATATTCCCTTTATCTCCTTCACTTGTCTTATTTCCCTGGCTAAAACTTTAAGCACTATATCAAACAGGAATGGAGACAGTGGACATCCTTGTCTTACTCCAGACTTTAGTGGAAATGTTTTGAGTTTTTCTTCATTTAGTATGATGTTGGTTATGGCTTTTTATATACTGGCTTTATTATGTTGAAGTATGTCTCCTGTATCCCTAGATTATCCATGACTTTTACCATAAAGAGATGTTGTATTTTGCTTTGTGCCTTTTCAGCATCTAATGAGATAATCTGCCCTTGAGACCACTTATATGGTAGATTACATTTATGGATTTGAGTATGCTAAACCATCCCTGCATCTCTGGAATTAAGATGACTTGATAATAGTGGACAAACTTTTTGCTGTGTGCTTGAATTCGGTTTGCAAATATTTTAGTGATAAATTTTGCATCGATGTTCATCAGGGAGACTGGCCTATAATTTTCTTTTTCATTGGGTCTTTGTCTGGTTTTAGTATCAGAGTAACATTGGCCTCATAGAAAGAATGCAAAGTGTTCCTCCCTTCTCTATTTTACACAAGAATTTAAAGAGTATTAATATTAGTTCTTTTTTGAAGACCTGGTATAATTTTATACCTGAAATCCATCCAGTTCTGGGATGGATTTTTATTTGGGAGATGTTTAATTTATTTTTTTAATTAATTTCTTTAATAGTGACATGAACATTATGAAAATAACTAACCACATTCTGATTGAATTTAAAGCCCATCTTACCATATGGAGCCCATATCTGGCACTGTTATCAGGGCCAAAACCCCTGTGGCCAGAGAAGTCAGGGGTAATAGGGGAGAACACACTGCTATTATCCTGCTAAATAGAAATAGTATTATTAAAACAGTGCTAATTATTATATTTATTATATACTTATTATTATACCCAATAATATACTTATTATTATACCCAAAGATTAGTGTACCTCTCAAGTCTCACAGGGCGAAATTCTTCTTGCAGCAGGTAGGGACTAACACAGAAATCCACAATTGGTCAACCTGCAAACAAGAGACTGGGGAGTGCTCAGCCCTAAATGAGACACCTGTATCATACTCTCCTCCCAAGACTTGGGAATGTGGGGACAGAAAGACTGTAGGAGCCAGAGGTGGTGAATGAATACTAGGAAACCCTGGTTTCTGGACACAGCAGAGCAGTTGCACATAGGAACCCACAGCATTTGTGGCAGCATTCACAAGACTTGAGCAAGCCCAAGCCGGAAAAAGAGCAGCACGGATGCAGGAGTGAGACAAGAAGCCCCAGCCCTATCCGAAGAACTATTGGCGAGTGACACCTTCTGGGAGAGGAGGAGTCAGGCTTTTTTAAGGATATAACTACTGGCAGGTTGACCAGGCTCCAGGGCATGGACCCACACACAAGTGTGTTTGGAGAATACACATTAAACATGATAGGCCTTAAAAATAAAAATAGAGGTCATGTAGTGAAGGAAAGGGGCTGAGGTGAGGGTAGATCTGAGAGTTGATGGGGAAGGGGTCTGAGTATGATCAAAACTACATTCTATGAAGTTCTCAATGAATCAAAATACCATTTTTAAAAAGATACTGTACCTGTCCCAGAATTCCCTCTGAGATGCCATGAGGTGCAGCTAGGTTTGCCTGCCTTTGTGAGCCCTGACTCAAAACAGCATAACTACTTTTTCTTTTCTTCTTTTTCTTTCAGATGCTGGCTAAATTCTAAGCATGCATTTAAACTCCCTAATGTTTTGAACATCCTTACTTTCTCTAAACCCGCCTCACAATCCACTGGTTGACCTTCCTGCCACCTTATCTCAAACAAGACCGATTTTTCCTGCTCTTGTCCATTCTCTTCCTCCAGACAGCTGCCACATTTATAGGTTGCCTGCCCTGAGTTTTTCTTTTAAGCTCTAACTGATGGTCTTCAAGTATTTGTTACAGTCTGTTTTTTTTCTTCAATATATGTTTTACTGAATTTGGGGGAATTTCATAAAATACATCTTAATCCTATTGAGAGGCCCTCCCTTTTCTGCTCCCCCACACAGCTCTGCCGTCAGATTTCACAATTTCTGTCATATATATTAAGGCTTATCAAGTCAAGCTTGTATCCTCAGACATCCATATGTATGAGTTCAGTCACTGGAAACTGGTCACCCTATCTAACATAACTCCCTTAAAGAATAGTAACTTCCCTCACTGAGCTGTGATCAGATGCCAATAGGCATGGGTCTTGTGCATGCTGTCGTCATTGCTTTAAGTTCATATGAGCAAGTTCCCAGAAGCCTGGAAAACAGAGTTTCCTTGTGGTCATTCACAACCTCTGATTCTTACCACCTTTTTATCCCCTTTTCCACAATGGTCACTGAGCCCCAAGTGACTGAGATTTAATATAGGAGTCCTATCCAGGGACAGGCATTCTGCAATCTTTTACTCTCCACCTTTTGGTCAGTTGTGGCTTCTGGTTAATTTTCCTCTGTTCATGAGAAAGCTTCACTGGTAAGACTTGAGACATGCATTAGATCTCTCTTCCACCTATTTTACTGTTTCCTGAGCCTTAGTTGTCGAGGTTCCATTGTAGATGTGTCACTCAGGGTTGGGCATCTCATAGACACTTATTCTCTGTGTTTCACTAGATGTGGATCACTGAAATAGATTCGATCTGTTGCACCAAGAAGCTTTTTGATGAGTGGTGGCAGGTATACATGTCTATAAAAATAAGGATCTATATTTAGCATATAGTAAGAAATTACATTTGTCTAGGGATGAGACAGGCATAGGGTTTTCTCTAGGACCTATGACCTCTCCAGCTATATGTATTTGTCTACATTTACAGTACCACATATGAGTTCCCCCCACCTTTGAATGGGATTTAGATCCAGTTAGAGGGCTGTTGATTACTCCCAAGAGAAAATTACAAGTACTGCAGCAATATAGCCTGTTTACTGTCTCTATTTACTGGAAGATCATTGTTGTGGATTTTTTGTACATTTTTATTGAATTTTGTGTATTTTATACAGAACATTTTAATCAGTCTTTAATCATCTTCATATCCCCTTCCTCACTGGTACTCTCCCATAGCCCCTCTTTGGAATTCATACATTCTGTCATTTGTGTTAAGGCCTATTGTGTCAAATTAGTTTCTTCCAGATGTTCCTCAGTGCAAGTTCACCCACTGGGGTCTAGTCAGCCTATTGAAGTCCTTCACTTTAAGAAGATCAGCTCTTTTTCACCCAGTAGTAATCAGCTGACAATAATTTTTAGATTGAGGGGGGTCTTATTGCCCATTTCCACAGTTCTATGCCAGAGTTTTGTCTACTTCAGTTTGCATAGGTCTTGTCCATACTGACACCATTGCTGTAAGTTCATATGAGCAAGGACCCAGAACCTTGTGGGGCTCTATTTCCATATGGTAATACACCTCCTCCCTGGCTCTTACAATTTTTCTGGCCCCTCTTCCACAGTGGTCCCTGAACCCTAGGTGGGTGGAGTTTAATATAGGAATCCCATCCAAAGACCCAACTCTGTAGACTCTTACTGTCTATGCTTTGGCCTTTGGTGACCTTTGGTGTTCTTGGCCCTTTGTTTCATGAGGGAGCTTCATTAATGAGAATTGAGAGACTCATTCGTGTCCCCTTTGCCCCTTGTTCTATGATTCATGAACCTTAGGTGTAGAGGTTCCATTGTAGATGTGTCACTTAGGCTTGAGCAATTCTTTCCTTGATCCAAGTGTGGTGAACTTATTTATCTTTTTAGATTAGTTTTAATTTGAAGTCTAATTTGTCAGTCTATTTGTTTCTTAGTGCCATTTGTTTGCATTAATTTTCCATCCTTTCACTCTGAGTTGGGGCCTACCCTGGAGATACAGTGAGTTTCTTTCAGAAAACAAATAGATGGATTTTTTTTTCATTAGCTCACAATTTATTTTTGTGACAACAGAAAATTTCTAATATTTTAACAATTTGTAATTACACTGTATGTTATCAAATCATTTCTAACCATTTTCTGATGGTGTTTTGGGGATCTCTTATGTATAAAAATATCATACCTTCTACAAATACAGATAATGTGCCTCCTCTTTTCCAATTAATATTCCTATAATTTCCTTTCATGTCTTATTGCTCTTGCTAGAGTTTCAACCACTATATTGAAAAGGAGTAGAGATAGTAGACACTGCTATTTGCTTCCTGATTTTAATGGGAATGTTTCCAGTTTTTCTCCATTTAGAATGATGTTGGCTATGGGTTTGTTGTATGTAGCTGTAATTTTTGAGATATGTTCCCTTGAAATGAATTTCATCTTGTACTTTTAACACGAGTGTATGTTCTATTTAGTCAAAGATCTTTTCTGCATGCAACTTGAGAGTATTTTCTTAACTATCTTTGCATCTATGTTCATTAAGCATATGGGCCTATAGTTTTCTTTTTCTTGTATCTTTACCTGGTTATGGTATTAGAGTGATATTGGCTTCATGAAAGCAATTTTGGTGTTCTCCATCTGTTTTTGTCTTTTGAATAATTTAAGTAGTATTGGTTGTAGATATTCTTCAAATGTCATGTGGAATTCTCCTGAGTATCCATCTGGGCCTGGGCTATTTTTAGTCATGAGATTTCATGTCCCTCCTTTAATTCCCATATTTGTTATGAGTCTGTTTAAGCTGTTGATCTCTTCTTGGTTTAACTTTGGTGGTGTCCACTATTTTAGAAATTCATCCATTTCTTTTAGATATTCTAATTTAATAGAGTATATAGATTTTTAAGTATCCCCTATCAATGTTGGGATTTTTTTTAGTGTCTGTTGTGATATTTCCTCTTTTGTCTCTGATTTTGTTGACTTGAATTTGCTCATTTTTGTTAATTGGGCTAAGAGTCTGCTTTGTTTAACATTTCAAAGAAACAACTCTTATATTCTCTAATTTTTATATTGTTTTCTTTCTATTTCACTAATTTCTGCTCTTATATGGTATTTCTTCTCATCTACTAGGTTTGGGGTTGGTTTGTTCTTTCTTACCTTTCCAGACTCTTGAGTTGTACTCTTAAGTCATGTATGTGGACTATTTCTGATATTTTAAATAGAGCTGTAATCTTCCATCTTAGGACCACTTTTAAGGTATCACAGAAGTTTTGTTGTATTGTATTCTTATTTTCTTTTGGTTCAAGAAATACTTTTATTTTTTGTTAATTTCTTCTTTGACCAATTCGACATTCAGGAAAGTGTTGTTTAATCTCCATGAGTTCATGTAGTTACTAGAGCTTATTTTGTTGTTGATTATAAACTTTATTGTACTGTGTTCTGATAGAATGCACAGAATTAGTTCAATTTTTGTTGTTTGTTTGTTGACATTCATTTTGTTTCCCAGAATGTGGCCACTTTTAGATGAATCACCATGGGTTGCTGAGGAAAAGATGTATTCTTTGATACTTGGGTAGAATGTTCTGTACATGTTGATTAGGTCCATTTTGTGTAAGATGTTATAAAATTCAGAAGTGTCCTTGCTTATTTTTCATCATGTTGACTGGTCTACTGAAGATGGTTTCACACTGAAGTCACCTACGATTATTTAGTTGGGGTTAATCTGTGTTTTATAGTCCTAGGGTACATTTCTTATTAAATTTGGTGCTCCAGAGTTTGAGGCATATATGTTCATGATTGTAATAACTACTCGTTCTATTGTTCCTTTGATTAGAATGAAGTGACCCTCTTTATCTCTTCTGATTAGTTTTAATTTGAAGTCTATTTTGTCAGATACTAGAATTGCAACACATGCTTGTTTCTTAGAGACATTTGCCTGGAATATTTTTTGATCCCTTTACCCTAAGATAGTTACTATTCTTGAAGGTGAGATGAGTTTCCTGAAGACAAAAAATATGCGTTTTCTTTCTTGATTCATTCCTCTAGCCTGTGTATTTTGACAGCAAAATTGAGGCCATTGATATTTACTCTTATTATTGAAAGATGTATATTGGAGGCTGTAATTTTAATTGCTTTGTGTTTCTGCCCTAGTTTGTGTTTCGTTATTATAATTTTCTTCTTGCACCCTCTTGGATATACTCATTCTTTTCTTCAGACCTTTACTTCAAGTATTCTCTGTATGGGTGGTTTGGTGGGCATAAATTATTTCAGCATATTCATGTCACAGAAAATTTCCCATTCCCTTCAACCATCCTAGATAGTTTTTCTGGATAAATTACTTTGGGTTTGCATCCAGAGTCATTTAGAACTGGGAATACTTTGGTCCAAGCTCTTCTGGATTTCATGATATTCACTGAAAAGTCAGCTGTCACACCTGTGTGACATAACACTACTCAGGGGTAAATAGGAATGGCTGTTATATATTACAGCAGGGTAATTCTCAACACTATTATACTGAATAAAAATAATAAGACCAAAAATAAAAAGAAATGTCAGCTGTAATTCTGAAGGGGTTTCCTTTATATGTAATTTGTTGTTTTTTTCCAGCAGCCATCAGTACTCTCTCTTTTTTCCATACATTTCATACATACATATACATATATATATATATGTATATGTATATGTATATGTATATAGTACAAGATTATCAAATCTAGACCTGTGTCCCCCACCCAACCAGAGCTCATGTATTCTGCCAAACATGCTTTTCATCTCTTTCTCAGTCTTTCTCAAAATTCTCCATGTGGAAGTTGACTGTTTTGAGCAGAAGTTCACTATTTCAGTCAGTTCTTTGATGCAGTCCTTTCTGTTGTTGTTGTTGTTGTTGTTGTTTCCAATATGCATCACTCCCAACTCCTTGGACAAAAGCTCAAGGGGCCTTGCACAAGAAATACTTACAACTAGGTAATTGGCAGTAGCATCTAGATATGAGGGATACCATTCATCGTTTGTTTTTCTGGAACTGTGTTACTTCACTCAGCATGATGTCTTCTAGCTCCAGCCATTTTCCTGCAAAGCTCATGATGTCATCTTTCTTTACTGCTGCATAGAACTCCATTGTGTAGATACACCATTTTTTCTCTATCCACTCGTCAGTTGAGAGGCATTTGGGTTGGTCCCAGCTCCTTGCTATTGTGAAGAGAGCTGCAATAAACATGGCCGTGCATGTATCTCTGCAGTGCGGTGAGTCTTAAGGGTACATGCCTAGGAGTGGTATGGCTGGGTCAGGTGGCAAGTTTATTCCAAGTCTTCCAAGGGTTCTCCACACTGCTTTCCATAGTGGCTGTACCAGTTTACATTCCTACCAGCAGTGGATGAGTGTTCCCCTTTCCCCACAGCCTCTCCAGCACTTGGTATCATTTGTTTTCTTGATCCTAGCCAGTCTTATTAGAGTAAGATGATAACTTAAAGAGATTTTAATTTGCATTTCCTTAATAAATAAAAATGTTAAACACTTATTAAGATGTTTCTCAACCATCTCTAATTCCTCACTTGTAAAGTCTCTGTTCAGCTCTTTGCTCCATCTTTTGAGTGGGTCATTTGTTTTCTTTCTTCTTTGTTTTCTGAGTAGTTTATATATTCTGGAAATCAATGCTTTGTTTCTGTGGTGAATGTTTCCTCTCACTCTGTGGGATTTCTTCCTGGATTGTTTCTTTTGATGTACAGAAGCCTTTGAGTTTAATGAGGTCCCATTTGTCTATTGTCGACCTTAATTCTTGCACAGCTGCTGTCTGATTTAGGAAGTCTTTTCCTATGCCTATGTCTTATAGTCTGCTTCCAACTTTTTCTTCTATCGTCTTCAGAGTTTGGGGTTTCACGTTGAGGTCTTTAATCCACCTGGATTTGACTTTTGTACAGGGTGAGAGGTAGGAGTTTAATTTCATTCTTCTACAGTTTTGCCAACACCACTTGCTGAAGATGCTGTCTTTTCTCCATTGTGTCTTCTTGGTCCCCTTGTCAAATATGAGATGGCTGAAATTGTTTGTACTCAAGTTTAGATCTTCAGTTTTGTTCCATTGGTCAACAGATTTGTTTTTGTGTCAGTACCAGGCTGTTTTTATGACTATAGCCCGGTAGTATATTTCGAGGTCTGGTACATTTCATGTTTTTACTATGATATACCAATGGGGAGTTACTGTTATCATCAGATCTAGATGCAACCATCTATATCTGATGAGAACAGTAACTATACGCTTCTTCAATCTCTATATGTAAGTTTTTTCTTAACTTAGGGAAGTTTTCTTCTATAATCCTATTGAAAATCTGTTCAGAATCATTGGCCCAAGATTCTTCTCCTGGCTGTATGCCTATAATTCATAGATTTACAATTTTCATGTTATCTCACAATACTTGCATAACCATTTCTGTGGTTATTTAATTTTACATAGTCTTTGCTTAAAGAGTCCAGATCTTCAACTTTGTCACCCAGTATAGATATTGTGTTTTTCATTTCATTCATTCTGCTTGTGAGGCTTTCTCCTATTGTTTGTAATTGGCTTATTGAAATTTTCAGTCCCATGTTCATTTCCAATTGGTGTTTCTTCACTATTTCTATCTCTTTTGTGAATTTACTTTTCAAGTCATGAATCGTTTGGGATATTTCATTAAGCCACATATTTGGATATTCTTGGGATTCCATCACAAGTATATGCCTTTTATCTCTGAGTTCATTGAGTTGTTTGTGTTTTCTTTAAGTTCTTTGATCATGTTTTCATGTTTATACTTGTTCTTTTAAATTCTGTGTTATGGGGTTCCTGGGGGAGGTCCTCCTTGTAGTGTACTTTTGTTGGAGTAGGGGATTTTGTTGGGGAAACTTTACCTTGGTTTTTAATATTACTTGTGTTATTGTTCAGCCATTTGGGCTTAGGATATTCTTTGTTGGTTATGTATCCAGTAGGAACTTGTATTCTGCTTTTTTTTTTTTGGTGTTTTCGATACAGGGTCTCCCTGTAGTCCCAGCTGTCCTGGAACTCACTCTGTAGACCAGGCTGGCCTCGAACTCACAAAGATCCGCCTGCCTCTGCCTCCCGAGTGCTAGGATTAAAGGCGTGCGCCACCACGCCCGGCTGTATTCTGCTTTTGTTTAATTTAATTTTGTTCTGTTTATATTGTTTATGAAGATTGGTTGCTTTTTGTTTAAGCATGGAAAATAAACCTGTGTATATTTCAGGTTTTTGCTGGGTAGTAGACTGATCTAGGTGATTGGAGGGACAGGGATATAGGCAGATCAGGTTGATAGGAGGGCTGGTCTGTGTCAGACAGAGAAGGAGCCAGTGGAGTCTATGCTAGGGAGTTTAGCTAGTCTTGGTTAGGAAGCTAGTCTGACTGACTGAAACACTGAACTTCTGCTCAAAACAGTCAACTTCCCCATGGAGAATATTGAGAAAGACTGAGAAAGAGATGAAAATCATGTTTGGCAGAATGCATGAGCTCTGGCGGGGTGGGGGAATGGGTGGGAACATGGGTCTAGATTTATTAAAAAATTTATAAAAAAAAAAGAATAAATAATCCATACAATTGCTCATAGGAAAAGCACTTCCCAGCTGCAAATATATGATATTATATTGGTATATAATCCTTAGTTTATATTGCTCCTATGGAATGACAAAATTTCTCCTAGGTTTGAATGATCTTGAATAAGGCTATTAATATTACTTTAAAGATTCTCCTGTGCACACAAAATTTCAGTTCAACTTGTTCAAATATGTAGGGGCATTATGTCATTTAGTTAAAAAAAAAAGGAAGCTAGTCTGGATAACTGGTGCAGAGGCATTATGGTTCACCTGAGTCCAAGGCTGTCAGGAGACAGGATGGGAGTGGGCAAAAGGAGTGGAATAAACACATGATGCATGGTATCTGATATAGCAGAGTCCTGAGGGGGGAAACTCTGCTGATCAGAAGCCAGGGAAGACTGGGGTGGGGACCACCTGAGGAGGGACTTAGCCATCCATACTATGAGGTTCAGCTGGTCTGGGTTACAAAGGTAGTCCAGACAGCTAAGCCAGAGGAATTGGAGCCCAACTGGGTCCAAGGCTGGCATGGGACAAGGTGTGTTAGGACCAGGTCAGAAAGAAGTTAATCAAAAGGAAAGGGTTAACCATGCAGGACCAACTCTCTAGTTAAAGCAGGTCTGGTTCCCATAGTCACTCCCTCCCACCTTGAGTTATTAGTTCCCAGAGCTACCTGAGGTCAGGATGAACTTTCCCAGCCCTGTAGGAGTGCCTCCTACCCCCTAAGAAGCCCATTCCTCTCCAAGGGACTTCACGCTGCTAAACACAACCAATCAGCTTAAAGGTCACCACTGCTTGCATTGTGTTTCTATAGCCTTGCAATTGTGTATGTATGATGTCACCAAGTTCCTCTAGTTTGTGGCTTTAGCTTTAAAAGTTCTCTGTAACAGACAGTCAGGGTCGTGCTCATCCCTGCATGGAATGGGTTTCATCCCTGACACATCAACAGTTGGCTCCCTTGATGTGTCAGTTTTCTTAATTGGGTTCTGATGTACCAGAAAATTAAATAAATTTCGTATTAATCTGTGGCCCCACGTTGGTTAATTTTGTGAGTGTGGCAGTTTGAATCCAACAGGTGTACTTTGTTTCTTAATCCATTCAACTTGTCTGTGTTTTTTGACTGGATAATTGAGGGTATTGACATTTAGAATTACTATTGAAGTGTGATTATTGGTAACTGTAATTTTATTTTCTGTTTGTGTTCTTGGTCTTATTTGTGTCCTGTACTTTATATCTTCATTTGTTTCCTTTCTGTAACCTATTGGGTACAGTCATTTCATTCTTCAGTCCTTGTTTTGCTTCAGATAGTTGTGGGGTCACCGCCGGGATTTGTGGCAGGGCCCACTTAATCCCAGGACTACCCATGTGGAAAGCCCGTGCAGGAAAGCATACCACGTGTAGGCAGGTTGAGGTTCGAACGCAGAGAAAGATTTTATTCCAACATGTCTGCTTAAATATCCATCATGACTCAATTTGTCACTACTCCCCACCCCATGGGTGTGGCCAGGGAGGTACCATTGGCTTAGAATCCAACCCATTCTAACTAAGTTTTCCCACAGGTAGTCTCTGTAGGACTAGTTTGGTGCACATGAATTTTTTCACCCATTTGTATCATGGAAGATTTTTCTTTCCCCTTTAGCTATAAAAGACAGTTTTTCTTGGTAAAGTGTTCTAGTTGGTATCTATGGTCATTTAGAACTCATGGTACATTGGTCCAGGCTCTTTCAGTTTTCATAGTTTGCATTGAAAAGTCAGCTGTAATTCTGATGGGTGTCCCTTAATATGCAACTTCTTGTTTCTTCTACCAACTCTCAGTACCCTCTCTTTATTCTGTACATTCACTGCTTTTATTATGATGTGCTATGGGGAGTTTCTGTTCTAGTGCTACTTGGTGTTCTCTGTGCTTCTTTTATCTGTATAAGTATGTATACCTTTCCTTAATTTAGAGAAGTTTTCGGGGCTGGAGAGATGGCCTAGCGGTTAAGAGCGCCGACCGCTCTTGCAGAGGACCCGGGTTCGATCCCCAGCACCCACATGGCGGCCGAGAGCTGTCTGAAACTCCAGTTCCAGGAGAACTCCAGTTCCAGGGGAATCCGAGACCCTCTTCTGACCTCCGCGGCATTGCACGACACGGGTGCACAAACCTGCATGCAGACAGTACATTGATACACATACCGAAATAAAAAAAAAAAAAAAATTAGAGAAGTTTTCTTCTATAATCTTGTTGAAGATCTAGTCAGTGACACTGACCGGAGACCAAGATTCTTCTTCCTCTATCCATGTGATGCAAAGTTTTGGTCTTTTCATTGTGTCCCACATTTCCTGCATATTCCATTCCTTTATTTTTTTGTTTATTTTTTTATATATTCTTTGCTTCAGCAGTCCAGTTCTTGAACTTTATTGTCCAGTCTCGATATTCTGTTTCCATTTGATTCATTCATTCTGTAGGTGAGACTATCTCCTGTCATTTCAAATTGGCTTATTCAATATTTCAACTTCGTCTTCATTTTGGCTTGAGTTTTCTTCTATATTTCTATCTCTTTGGTGAATTCACTTTTCATGTCCTGAATTGTTTCATTATTTTGTCCAGCCTAATATATTCATATTTTCTTGAGCTTCAGTCAGGAGATTATGCCTCTCATCTTTGAATTCTTAGAGTTGTTTTTGTGTTCTTTAATGTCACTGAAGTACTTGATCATGTTTATGATTGTTGTTCTAAATTCTGCATTCTGTAGTTCCTCTGAGTGGTTCTCATTGTAGTATACTTCTTTTTTTTTTCTGGTCTTTTTGAGACAGGGTCTCCTTGGAGCTACAGCTGTCCTAGAACTCACTATGTAGACCAGGCTGGCCTTGAACTCACAAAGATCCGCCTGCCTCTGCCTCCCAAGTGCCAGGACTAATAGGAATGGTGGATTTTATTGGGAACCTATGCTCTTAGTTTTTCATATTATTTGTGTTTTTGCATTGTGTTTAGGGCATAAGGACTTTTGTTGGTTGTGTGTCTAATATCAAAACCTGATTTCCCTTCTTTTAGTTGAAGTTTGGTTCTGTTTATACTGTTGTTATAGCTTGATTGCTTTCTGGCTGGGTATGATTGGTTAGCTGGTATATGCTTCAGAGTCTCACTTTTGATTTTTTGCTGGGAGGGAAGGAAGGTTGCAAAATGATTAGTCAAAAGCTCTCTAAAAGTGTAAAGGTTCCTAGGCCCAATTCAAGACTATAAGGATCAGCTGGGCGTGGTGGCACACGCCTTTAATCCTAGCACTTGGGAGGCAGAGGCAGGCAGATATTTGTGAGTTCAAGGCCAGCCTGGTCTACAGAGCGAATTCCAGGACATCTGGGGCTACAGGGAGACCCTGTATCGAAAAGACCAAAAAAAAAAGAATATAAAGATCTAGTGGCTCAATTCTGGCAGACTAGTCGGGGAACCTCAGGCAGGAAGACCAGAAGGGTATAGGGCCAAGGTGGAAGTAGAAACAGCATGCGGAGGGTCTAACAAGCTACTCAGAGTAGGTGTAGGCCTTGGGTCTCTTTGTTAATGAATATTTTATTGAAATTTGGTGGATTTCATGCAATACATCTTAATCATATTCAGACCTCCTCCCTTGTCTGTACCCCACATCACCCACTCACAGAATTTGAGTCTCTTTTCTGTTATTTTACTTTATTCTTAATTTTTATTGAGCATTTGTGCATTTCATACAACATTTCTTAATGAAATTTAGACCTGTTCCCACATCCAAGCCCCACCACCAGAACTCATGTATTTTGCCATACATGTTAAGTCCTATCTTGCATCTTTTTCTCGATTTTTTTTTAACTTTTTTGAAGCAGAAACTTACTGTTTTGGTCCGTTCTTTGAACAAGTCTTTTGTTTTGTAGTTCCCTTTAATTTTATGTTACTCAAAAATATGCATATATACACTCCATGCATATACCAAAATTACAAAGTCTGAAAATAAACTGTAAGTTAATTCAAAAACATGTTTAGTGATTCACATTTTAACAGTAAATTTCTGTGTGGGTAAAAATAAATATGTTTATATTCCTAAATTACATAGCAAGTTGATGTGTTTTCAATATAATACTTTTATTGATGTTTTTTGTATTTCAGACATTTTTCAGTTCAGTTTAGACATATTCCCCTTTCCCTTCCTCCCACCCAACCCCAGTTCATGCATTTGGCCATACATGTCCTGAATCTTTCTCTCAGTCTTTTTGAAGTTTTTCTCTGCAAAGGTTTATTGTTTGGGGCAGATTTTAACTCTATCAGTCCATTCTTTGATTGACCCAGTCCTTAGGTTGTTGTGGATCCCTCCCAATTGAATTACTGCAAAAAA
>VZQC01003205.1:30695-105259 GCA_009823505.1 Rhizomys pruinosus | reverse complement strand
TATATATATATATATATGTCATATATGTACCAGAATTATGTCCTCCAGGAATAAACTATATGTTAACTCCAATATATGTTTAGGAGTTCACATTTTTCCTTTTAATTTTATATTACTCTAAAATATGAATATATACCCTCCACTCATATACATTAATAACCATGTCTGAAAGTAAGTTTAAGTTAATACTAGGGATCATTAAGAAATTCACATTATAACATCACAGATGCTTTCAAGTAGAAAGAAATAACAATAATATTGCTCAGCTTGCCTTTCAATTGCGGGATTTGGTACTAGCATGCACAAATGAGGGAAACTATTCCCCCATTTGTTTTGCTGGGACTGTGTTACTTCACTTAGCATAACGGAGTTCCACCCATTTACCTGCAAAGTTCATGATGTTATCTTTCATTACTTCTGCATAGTACTCCACTGTGTAGATGCACCACATTTTTGTTAGCCACTTGTCAGCTGAAGGGCATTTAGGTTGGTTCCAACTCTTCACTGGAAAAGAGCTGCAATAAACATAGTTGTGCATGTATCTTTACAGTAGAATGAGTCTTGTGGGTATATGTCCAGGAGTGGTATGGCTGGGTCAGGTGGTAAGCTCATTTTGAATATTTTAAGTGTTCTCCACACTGCTTTCCACAGTGGTTGTTTGAGTGTACATTCCTACCAGTACCAGGAGTGGATGAGTGTTCCCCTTTCCCCACAACCTCTCCAGCATTTGGTGTCTTTTGTTTTCTTGATCCTCTCCAGTATTATTGGAGTGAGATCATAACTTAGAGTGGTTTTAATTTGCATTTCCTTAATTATTAACGATGTTGAACACTTAAGATGTTTCTCAGCCATCTTTACTTCCTCACTGGTAAAGTCTCTGCTCAGATCTTTACTCCAACTTTTGAGTGAGTAATTTGTTTTCTTACTTCTTTGTTTTTTGAGTAGTTTATGTATTCTGGATGTTAATTCTCTGTCAGATGTATCACTGGTGAAGGTTTTTCCCACTCTGTGGGTTTTCTCTTCACTTCCTTGATTGTTTCTTTTGCTGTACAGAATCTTTTGAGTTTGATAAGGTCCCACTTGTCAGCTGTTGACCTTATTTTCTGCAGAGATGCTGTTTGATGTAAAAAGTCTTTTCCTACTCCTATGTCTTGTAGATTGCTACCAACTTTTTCTTCTATCACCTTTAGAATTCCAGGTTTCACGTTGAGGTTTTTGACCCATTCAGAGTTGATTTTTGTACAGGGTGAGAAGTAGGGGTTTATTTTGTTCTTCGACATATGGCAATCTAATTTTGCCAGCACCACTTGCTGAAGATTCTATCTTTCCCCCAATGAGCTTTTTTTTTGGCCCCTTTATCAAATATGAGGTGGCTGAAATTGTATGAGTTCAAGTTTGGATCTTCAATTTTGTTCCATTGGTCAATGGGTCTGTTTTTGTGCCAGTACCAGGCTGTCTTTATGACTATAGCCCTGTAGTATAGCTTGAAATCTGGTAAGGTGATCCCCCATGTTGCATTTTTCACTCAGGGTTGCTTTAGCTATTGAGGGTCTTCTGTCTTTCCATATGAATTTAAGGATTTTTTTCCAATCCTGTGAAGATGGGAATATTAATTGGGATTGCACTGAATCTGTATATTAATTTGGATAGAATAGGCATTTTTACTATATTAATTTTTCCAATCCATGAGCATGGGGGAGTTTTGATGTCATCTTCAATCTCCTTCTTTGGGGGTTTAAAATTTTTGTTGTAGAGATTATTGGTGTCTTTGATTAGGTTTGTTCCCAGGTATTTTTTTGAGGTTATTGTGAGTGGGAAGTTCTCTTTATATTCCTTCTCCAGTTGCTTGTTGTTGGTGTAAAGAAAGACTACTGATTTTTCTAGGTTAATTTTGTATCCCACCACTTACTGAAACTCTTAATCATTTCTAGGAGTTTTCTGGTGGGGTTTTTAGCATCCCTCAGGTAAACTACCATATCATGTGCAAACAGGGATACTTTGCCTTCCTCTTTTCCAATTAGTACTCCTTTAGTTTCCCTTTCTTACCTTATGGCCTTAGCAAGCATTTCAAGCACTATTCTGAAGAGGAGTGGCAATGGGGGCAGCCTTGGTGGGTTCATGTCTTTAAGGGGAATGGTTCTATTTTTTCTCTATTTAGGATGATGTTGGCTGTGGGTTTGTTGTATGTGGCTTTGATTATATTTAGGAATGTTTCCTTCAGTCCAATTCCCTCTAGAACTTTAAACACGAAGGAATGCTGGATCTTGTCAAAGGCTTTTTCTGCATCAATTGAGATGATTGTGTGATTTTAGTCCATTTATGTGTTTTATGATATTTATTGATTTGCATATATGTTGAACCATCCCTGCATTTCTGGTATCCAACTTGATCATGATGGATGATTTTTTGATGCGTGTCTGTATGCAATTTGCAAGTATTTTGTTGAGAAATTTTGCATCTGTGTTCATTAATGAGACAGGTCTATAGTTTTCTTTTTTGTTGTGTCTTTGCCTGGTTTGGGTACTATAGTGACGCTGGCTTCATAGAAGGAGTTTGGGAGATTTTCCTCTGTTTTTATCCTTCTGAATAATTTGAATAGCAATGGTTGCAAGACCTCTTTAAATGTTTTGTAGAATTCTGCTGTGAAACCATCTGGGCCTGGGCTTTTTTTAGTTGGGAGGTTTTTTTTATTACATCTTCAATTTGTTGAAATGTTATGGGTCTGTTTAAACTGTCAACCTCCTCTTGGTTAAGCTTTGTTGGTTCCCAGGATTACAGATATTCAGCCACTTCTCTTAGGTTTTCAAACTTAGTATAGATTTTTGGAGTATTCTCCTGTGGTTGTCTGGATCTTTTCTCCATATGTTGTGATGTTTCCCTTTTCATCATGAATACTATTAATTTGGAGTTGCTCTTTCTTCATTTTAGTTAACTGAGCTAGAGGTGTGTCTATCTTGTTTATCTTTTCAAAGAACCAGCTTTTGGATTCATTGATTTTTTTTGTATTGTTTTCTTTGTTTCTATTTCATGATTTCTGCTCTGATTTTTGTTATTTCTTCCTGTTTTGTTGGATTTAGGGTCCATTTGCTGCTGTTTCTCAAGTGTTTTTAGTTGTAGTTTTAAATCATTTATTTATTCCCCTTCTGTTTTTTTTAATGTGGGCATTTAGGTCTATAAATTTCCCTCCTAGGACTGCTTTTAATGTATCCCACAAGTTTTGCTGTCTTGTCTTTTTCATTTTGTTCCATGAATACTTTTATTATTTATTCTTCCCTGACCAATTAATTATTCAGGATTGTGTTTTTTTGGTCTCCATGTGTTCTTGTAACTAGTCAGGCTTATTCTGGTGTTAATATTGAGCTTTATTACACTGTGGTCTGATAGAATGCATGAAATTATTTCAAACCTTTTGTATTTGTTCAGGTTTCTTTTGTATCCCATTATGTGGTCAATTTTGAGAATGTTCCCTGAGGTGCTGAATAGAAAGTATATTCTCTGGTATTTGGATGGAATATTCAGTAGATGTGTATGAGGTCCATTTGTTGCATTGTATTGTATTGTATTGTATTGTATTGTTAGTTCCAGTGTCTCCCTTTTTATTTTTTTTTCAGTTGATCTATCCAAGGGGCTCAGTGGAGTACAGAAGTCCCCCACTATTAGTGTGTTGGGATCAATCTGTGTCTTGAGGACCTGCAGCATTGTGTTTATACGGTTCAGTGCACCTGAGTTTGGTGAACAAACATTTAGGATTGTTATGTCTTCCTGGTTAATTGTTCCTTTGATAAGGATGTAATGGAATGTAATGGCCCTCTTTGTCTCTTATGATTAACTTTACTCTGAGGTCTATTTTGTCTGATATTAGACTAGCAACTCCAGCTTGATTTTTTGTACCATTTGCTTAGAATATTTTTTGCCATCCTTTCACTTTGAGTTGGTGTCTATCCATGAGGGTGAGATGGATTTCTTGTAGGTAGCATATAGATGGATTCTGTTTCCTATTCCATTCTCCCAGTCTATGTCTTTTAATTGGGAAGTTTAGACCATTAATATTTAAAGTCATTATTATGAGGTGTGTGTTGCTTCCTTTCAATTTATTCTTGGTTTGTATTCTTGGTCTAGGTTTGTATTTACTCTGTTATTCTTTTATTAGTTTCTCTCTTTAGTTGGTTGGGGATAGTTGCTCCTTTCTTCTGTTTTTTGGATTGCTTCGAGAATTTTCTGAAGTGTTAGTTTTTTTGGTCATGTATTCTTTCATCTTGTTTATGTCATGACGGATTTTTCTTTCTCCTTCAACTATAATTGACATTTTTGCCGGGTATAGTAGTCTGGGTTGGCATCCAAAGTCGTTTAGCACTGGGAATACCTTGGTCCACATTCCTCTGCCTTTCATAGTTTGCACTGAGAAGTCAGCTGTAATTCTGATGGGTTTCCCCTTTTATGTAATTTGTTGTTTTTCTCTTGTGGTTTTCAGTATTTTGTCTTTGTTTTGAGCATCTAGCATTTTGACTATGATATGGCATGAGGAATTTCTTTTCTGCTCTTGTCTACTTAGTGATGTATGTGCTTCTTGTATTTGTATAGATTTGCCTTTTTTCAGTTTGGGAAAATTTTCTTCTATTATCCTGTTGAAGATATGATCAATACTGTTTGTCTTGGGATTCTGGTCCTTCCTCCCTCTATCCCTATGCTGCAGAGATTTGGTCTTTTCATAGTATCCTACATTTCATGGTTATTCTACTCTGATTTTTTTTAAATTTTTCATAGTCTTCACTTGAGCATTTTCGATGATCCATGTTTTCCTGGCGGTCTGATATTTTATTTTCTGTTTCATCCATTCTGTTTCTGAGGCTTTCTCCCATCCTTTCCTGTTGATTGGATGAGTGTTCCATTTCTTTTTCATTTCTTCCTGTGATTTCTTTAGTATTTCCATTTCCTATTGGAGCTTGTCATTCTCTACTTGTAGCTCCTTGTTTCACTGGTCTGTTTCTTTTTTTCATTTCAGCCTGGGATCTTTTCAGTGTTTCCACTTCCTTCCAGAGTTTGTTCTTCTCTCCCTCTAGTTCTTTTCAAAGATTGTGTTTCTCCTCCTCTAGTTCTTTTGGGAGTTTGTATTCCTCTTCCTCTAGTTTTTGTCAGAGTTTGTCATTCTTTCATTCTAGATCCTTCCTGAGTTTTTCATTTTCTCCCCTTAGTTCTCTGATTTGTTCTTTATATTCTTTGATTTCTTTGAATATGTCTACAATTGTTCTTCTATGGTCTGTGTCTTGGTTTCCTTCCAGGGAGATCTCATTATAGGAATCTTCTGTAGTACTTGTAGAGTTTGGTATGGATTTATTATGAGCTTTTCCCATGTTTGTTTTGTTTTGTTTTGTCTTTGGCATGTGGATTTTTTGTTTGTTTGTTTGTTTGTTTGTTTGTTTGTGTCTTTGTGCATTTGGATTCTAGTGCCTCAACATTGGCTTCACAGACTAGATTCACTTACACTGTGCCTGCTAGATAGCCTGCACCACAGCACTACCAGCTGGGGGCGGTGGGGGGGTGCTCCTTTGGTCACGTGCTGGTACCCTGTTGATTTGCTGTGTCCCTGTCTAGGTACACCCACACCATGGTGCTCTCTGGAACCCAAGGAATTTCTGGGGGCTGGTGTAGGTTTCCAAAACCCCAAGGCAGTTCTGCCAAAGCCCCATGCCGTGGTGTTCTTTTATGTTTTTTAATTAGTGAGTCTAGGAACCCCAGGAAGGACCCCAATTTCCCCAGTATCATATGATGGCTCTATCACAACTTCCCAAGGCTTCCATTAACACTTCTTGCCTATCTTGTAATTGCAGAGAAAACAAATCTGTTCTTGTGCCACTAAATGTCATCAAGCCCATTATACCACAGAAACTAAAAAATAGCAACAAAAACTTCAAAATGTCCTGTAAGGGAGCATTTTATTGACCCAAGTTGTATTTTGCCTCTTGAATTACACTGCTCACCCAACCTAAAGAGATAGTGTAGGCCATTACTGAACTTCCTAACTATGCCATAATCTACTAAGGATGGGTCTTTTCATTGATGTAGTTGCCCATAAATTCATTCATTCCCCAAGGTTGACTTGATGAAGACTTTCTTTGGTGTGTCAGCTCCATGTCTATTGGGGGCAGTAGATGTTTCTATAACAATCTCTACAGAAATTCACAACATCCCCTCTAGAGAATATATAATGTAGTCTATCAGTATATCACCTTGAAATCACCCAAATTTGTCTGGTTTCAGAAGCTAAGAAGAGCAGGGACTGGTTAGTACCTGTCAAAGGGACATACAGGTCATTGCGACCACATCATAGTCAAATAATCACTTGCCAAAAGATTAAAACATTACATGTTTTATGCAGAAGGGTAATCATTATGATTATATAAAGTCACTTGTTATAAAAAAAGATACCAAACTGAACGTGAAATAATTATATTAAATAAAATTGGTCAGAATATTCAAATTAAAAGTTATATATTTATGGGTTGAAATAAAAGGTCTGACCAAACTACATGCTGCCTACAAAAAAAGTGTACCTTAAATATAAATATCTAAGTATAATGAAGTAAAGAAGGGGGATGGAAAGATATCAACAGTTAAGAGCACTAGCTGATCTTACAGACTACCATGGTTCAGTTCCCAGCACCCATATAGCAACTAACAACCATCCATAACTCCAGTTCCAAAGGATTGGACACCCTTTTCTGGGCTCCATGTACATAGTGAACTTACATACATCAATTCAAATTACTCATAAAATAAATAAAATTTTTTTCAATTAGTAATGAAAAAATATACCACACTAAAGGTCAAATGAAAACTGGACCAACCATTTTAATACAAGACAATGTTAATCCCAGAGCAAATGTTAGTACCAGCAATAAAAAAAGTCTATTCCATGATAAAAAGAATTAGAATTAAGGTAGAAATGGTTGCTGTGACAGGAAACATAAAACATAAATCAGTTAAGAATAGAACTTTGAGTCACATGAAGAAAAAAAAAATGTAACGACAAGAAAAAGTAGAAAAAATCTAGTACAGTAGGTTATTTCGGGCTTCTTAATAACTAATGGAAGAAACCAGACATCAACAAGGACACTGTGTCCTCACTGGTGCAGAGCTCTCTACCCAAACAGGGCAGAACAGACATTTTTAGAGTCTCCTCAAGACTTTTGCCCCTTGTTATGCCATAAAACTAATCTCAAATTTTTAAATATTTAAATGTTACTAAAGTATGTTGTGTAATTAAACTCAATAACAGAGGCAGCTGGAAATCACCTAAATCTTTAGAAACTAATTATGTCTTCTTAAATAACAAATCAATTAAGAAATCAAAAGGAGTGTCAATGAAACTGAAAGCAGAAATTTCAGGGTGAATGGAGTAGCAGGTAGGAGGGTAGTTTATGCAGCAGTTATTCTGCAATAAAAGAAAAACAGAGAGAGGACCATCCCAATGCCCAACTTCACTCTAAGAGCAACAAGGAACGTCTCAGCGACTCTACAGTAGTTAGAGCCATTAGTCTTAAAATTCTAAACTTCTTTCTATCAATGAATATAGGTGGTTTTTAGAGATATCATTCACTGTTCCTGGGAGCATGAACTGGTACAACTGCTGTAGATGGAAGCTTTCTTATGAAACTCAACATGCACATGCCCTGAGACCCCAAAATGCCACCCCAAGTTGCTTAACCCAGAGAAACAGAAATACAGAAGATGACTTGTACAAATTATTTCCGGAAGATTTATTTAGAATTGCTAAAAACTAAGAAATACATAAGCCAAAAGGCGAATGGATTAATAAAATGAGCTATATTCATAGAATCTAGTGCTCACCAAAGATAAAAAGTAACAAAGTACTGGTATAGGAATGAATTTTTAAACTACTGTGCTGTTCAAGCCAGACAAAACCCCAACACACACGCACGCACACACACACATGTGTGTGTATGTCTGTCTGTGTGTATATGTGTGCGTTCCATTTACAAAGAGTTCTAGAGCCCACAAAATGAACCTACTGCTGAAAAACCAAATCAATGATGACCTCAGGAGGGAATAGACTAAACAGTTGCGAGTGAAATGTCTTAAGAGAAAACTTACTATCTTCAGTCTCCAGCAGAGGCTTGGGTTACAAAGCTATCAGCATTTGCAAAAACAGTGAATGACACCTTAACTCGTGGATTTCATTGTCTGAAAATGTTATCTTAAGAGCTAAGAAACAGGAAATCTATAAACATATTTATATTTAAGGTGAACTGATGTTTGCAACTTGCACTGAAATGAGTGAAGGGTGGACACATGGATAAAGAAACAAACGTAGCAATATCTAGTGGTAGAACACTGGAAACAAGTACACAGGTATCCATTGCTAAATCCTACCAACTTCACTATGCATCAAACGGTTAATGGCATGGCATCGTGGGCATTAAAATTCTGGGTAATGAGTAGAAAACACATGTCAAGAGCAAATGTGTAGGGCTACTGAGATGATTCAGAGGTGAAAGGTGCTTGTTGCTAAGCCTGATAACCTGAGTTCAGTTCCCAGAATCCACATGGTAGAAGGGAACCACCTCTCCTAAGTTCTCCGCTGACCTTCACATGAACTCTGTGGCATACATGTACACACACACACACACACACACACACACACACACACACAGAATAATATTAATTTAAAAAATTAAGGGCTGGAGAGATGGCCTAGCGGTGAAGAGCACCGACTGCTCTTGCAGAGGACCCGGGTTCGATCCCCAGCACCCACATGGCGGCTGAGAACCATCTGTAACTCCAATTCCAGGAGAACTCCAGTTCCAGGGGAATCCGAGACCCTCTTCTGACCTCCGCGGCATTGCACGACACGGGTGCACAAACCTGCATGCCGACAGTACACTCATACACATACAGAAATAAATAAAATTTAAAAAATGAAAAAAAATTTAAAGAATAAGCATGTAAAACAGACTAGATGGACCGTATTAGGTAATCCAACTAACTTGCCCTAACTCAGGGGTAGATCCTCAAGGTTGGAGGACAGTCAGACCTGGCAGGCATTCGGTTAAATCAATAGGCTTTCTAAGTTCCTTGGATGGAGCAGCAAGCAAAGAAGGCAAGGAGTCTTCAGAAACCTTCATTCTTGGGATGGAAAGATGGCTCAGAGCCTTGGATGCTCTTGCGAAGGACGTGGGTTTGGTTCCCAGCACTCACGTGGTAGCTAATAACCACCCATAACACCAGTTCCAGGAGTTCAAAAGTCCTCTTATGACCTACAGAGGCAGTGTACAACATAGGTGCACTTATATAAATGCATGAAATACATTCATACAAACAAAATAAAAATAATAAAAATAATAAAAATAATATTTAGAAAACACAGCTTTTGTAAATGGACAGGGCTTCAGAGTGGACACAAAACAGGCAGCTACACCAATGGGTTCAGAGGAGAGGCACAGAGGCAGCTGTATGCTTGGAAGTTGCCAGCCAATACTATTGAAAAATATAGAGTTTATGATGGCTTAGAAAAAAATTGCCTGGAAGAGATGAGAGAATCCAGGAGGATGCCATGAACATGAGCACTCAGAGGCCTGAGGTAGGAAAAAACGTCAGTTCATGCTGCAGAAACCTCTGTCCCAACTAAGGAATTGCAGCAATAACAAAGCTTGTTGGCTGAAGAGGAACAAATAAATCAACCCACACTCCTGCCTGGGTATCACTGGTATAACAGGTAGATTCCCTGTTCTCTCTTCCTGCTGGTGTGGAGTTCAAAGTGTCTCCAGACACAGTTCTTTCAAAGTTCGTATTAAGAAGAGCTGCTCCAAGATCAGTGTCCAGATAATGTTCTCCAAAGCTAGCTACTGAAAACACCCATACCAGAGACACTACCCTAGTCTGTAGACACACATGTAGGAATGACCCTCAGAGTACCCCAACTCTGGATACCTACTGTGAAATGGCCACTGGAACCCCCAAGGGAAGCACATTTACACAGAAACCTGCCATATAAATTACCTTCTTATTCCTTCCACTTATTCAGATTTTCATTCACATGTCCCAAGTAGCTCATCAACACCTGAATCAAGCCACAGTGGTGCATTTAGCCTCACCGAAAACAGGGAAACACCTTCCTGAGGGCCACTTTGACCTCCTTGTTCCGCAGAGAGTAGATGAGGGGGTTCAGAGTAGGGCTGACTGCTGTGTACAACAAGGTGACCACCTTGCCATTCTCCGTGGAGGATCCAGAGGCCGGCAACACATAAGTGTAGATGACAGTGGAGTAGTACAGGACGACCACAACCAGATGGGCAGAGCAAGTGGAAAAGGCGCGCTTCTTGCCCTCAGCAGAGCGGATGCGCAGGATGCTGGCAATGATGAAGCCATAGGACGTCACAGTCATCAGGAAGTTAACCACACCAAAATAAACATCTGCCATCACAACCATGATGCTGTTGAGGGTGGTGGAGCTACAGGACAGAAGAAACAATGACGGGGCTTCACATAAAAAGTGACGTATTTGATTGGGGCCACAGAAATGGAGCCGAGCCATCAGGCCAGTGTGAATGGACGTGTTGACTCCACTGATCACCCACACGCTGCCTGCAAGCAGGACACAGACAAGTTGGCTCATCAGTGTGCTGTAGTGCAGTGGGCGACAGATAGCCACATAACGGTCATAGGCCATGGTGGTGAGCAGCAGCAGCTCAGCCCCCAGAAACCAGGTCAGGAAGAAGAGCTGGGTCATGCATCCCTCGTAGGAGATAATGCTGCCCCTGTTCGCCAGGCCTTCCAGCAACTTGGGGAGGACAGTGGATGTACACACGATGTCCAACAGGGCCAGGTTTGTGAGGAAGAAGTACATGGGGGTGTGGAGGCTCGGGTTCACACTGATAGCCATGATGATGAGGGTGTTTCCTACAAGAGCCAGGACATAAAGGAGGAGGAAGAAGGCCAAGAAGAAAGCCTGGAGCCCAGGACTTACAGAGAAGCCCTGCAGGACAAATTCCACCACAGTGGTGTGGTTGATCACTGCCATCTGAGAGGGAACCCCTGGGAGTTACTGGAACATAGCTGGACCTGGCCAAGGAAACACAGTATATAAGGCAGCCTGTTTTGTCACAAAAGACCCCACTATGACTGGGAATGCTTAATGTATATGTTGATATTGTAGATAAAACATAACTAAAATGATGACAAGATCCCTGAAAATACTGAGGTGGTCAGAGCATGAACTCTTCACTCTGCACACAAAGTTCCTGGGACAGTTTCCCTTCCTGTGCTGGGAAACATCATACTGTGGCCTTTGCTCACTTTTACTTTACCCTTTCCTGATATCTTGAGACCTGGACCTCCTCTGAGCACAGGTACTAGCCTGATTGGGCATAACAATGACTAAACAGGTCCCCAGGTAGAGAACCTGGGGCCTCAGAGAACATCAGCCATATTAATGGATAGGTCAGGCTTCTCATAGGCAGGCTAAGAAGCAGTATTGTGAGAGGAAAGCAGGCTTTAGTGTCTGGAGGGGTCTGGAGCATACAGCAGTTACAACATGCCATGCACCTGGCAGAAAGGGCCATGTTTCTTATGTAATGAACTGGACACAGCTCTTTCACAAAACCACAACTGTCATCACTTCCTTGGACACCCTAGACTGCTCCATAGTAGATTGTTAGATCTTGTGAGATGGACATGTGTCTTCCCCTTTCCTGAGCCTGGTGGAGGTTCGTGCCTGCCTGAGTGGCTGTCACATTGTGCCTGGGGTAGGGATATAACAAGAAAAGCGTGGACTTTGCTTCACCCCAGCCCCCAAATCTCTAGGCTATCACTCTTATGCACATTCAAGCCGGTGGCCCCCCTATACATCATAAATCTATTCCAGGATCTATCTCTAAACACCAAAGCCTCCTCAAGAAGTATGGATTACTCAGGCCAAGGAGCAGGTGAACTGAACAGTATAAGGTAAAATCTCAGGGTCTGCCCTGTGGTCTCCATGGTGGTGGAATGACCCAGATCCGTCCATCCTGGAGGTACATAGATGGCCTGTAGGTTGTCTGAAAAAAGATCTTCTCACCTGTGAACACACAGATGAAGGCCATGCAAGGTATAAGTTTGAGACTAGGGCCACCCTGGATCTTTAACATGCCTTCTGCCCTCCACCCACAGAAGAGCTAAGCTACCCACAGTGCCTCTATGGCCCTGCAGAAGCAAAGGTCAATGAATGCTTTCTGAAGATAATCAATGGCCTCATGAAGCACACATGAGCTTGAATTGCCCTCTGGCTGCAAAATCTAAGTCATATCATCTGTCTAGTTTCAGCTCATTGTGCCCCTAGTTGCTCTGAGCTCTGAACTCTGCACCAGATTCACAGGAAACTGCTATGCCTCTCTAAGATCCAGATCTGCCTCAGAGACAAACCACAGGACAGGATTTCTTCTCGCACTAATCAACAGCTGAGATATCTGGTCTGCAGAAGCCAGAGCATTTAGAATTTCAAACTGAAACTGTGAAAGATGCCAGAACAGTGATTTCAGAGACATCTTTCCATACTAAAACAGGTCAATACAAAAACAAACCTCTTTTTAGAAGCATCCAGTCCTCCCCATTTCAAAGAAGAAGTGGAAGAAGAAGGGGGAGGAGGAGGAGGAGGAGGAGGAGGAGGAGGAGGAGGAGGACAAGGAGATTGAGGAGGAGGAGAAAGAGGAGAAGGAGGACAAGGAGAAGGAGAAGGACAAGGAGAAGAACAAGGAGGAGAAGAAAGAGGGGAAAGGGAGTTAGGTATTCCAAAGAAAAATGCAGGGAAAGTAAATCAACTCACATTGATGGAGGCATTGGCTCTGTCGGCCCATCTAAACCCTAGAGATCCACATGTCATGAAGGAAATATGGCATGACACATGTCCCATGTTTCCTGTTTGCTCTTGATCTTAAAGTCTGCCTGTTGGAGTGGACAATGAGATTTCTAGAGAGCCTTTGTGCCCAAGGAGTGGCCCTCAGAAACCAATTACCCACCTGAGGTAAGCAGGGTTCCCTGTAGTGCATGATCCCCAGGCTGAGGCAATAGGACCCTGAAACACAGAGACAAGCAGGCGCCTGAGGCCTTGTGCAAGTATAGCTTGGCCCAGAGCCTTGCACTTGTGATCTCTGCAGAGAAAATTTGTTTCCTTTTAAAGAACCATTCTTCAGCACAGTCTGTGGGTTTACCTCATTATCTCTCTTTGGTGTGTTGCTGTGGCTTAGTTCTTCTATTAATTAAACATTGAATGACCCACCATCATAGGCAGAGAGAGAGAGAATACACTACTTGCATTGCATTGCATTGCATTACAGTTTTCAAATCCTCCCTCCAGGAAGGAATGTGTGAAGGCTGTGGAGGTGAAGGTCAGCACAAACAAGTAGGACTCCTACTCCCACCATTCTCTGTGGCCCTGGGTATGAATGGGAAGGAACCATGAGCTCATTGCAGTGAACTGGCTTCCCTGCATAGCCAGAAGGCTCACAGCAGGTAGGTGAATCATCTCTTGCAGTCACAGAATACGTTCACGAGAATCTGGGAAGCCCTACAAGAAAAGCCTGCAATTTATCTTAGTGATCAAGGGCACAAAGTAGCCCATTCATAAGCCTGTCAATGCAAAGATCCAAAAGAGCTAAAGTGAACCTTAGTTCATAAACCAAAAGACCACTGGCCCCTTTAATCTCAAGATCCCCTAGATTCCTTTAGTTCAATCAATAGGAACATTATTTTTTTGGTCTTTTTGAGATAGGGTCTCCCTGTAGCCTCCCAGCTGTCCTGAACTTGCTCTGTATACCAAACTGGCCTTGAACTCACAAAGATCTGCCTGCCTCTGCCTCCCAAGTGCTAGGATTGAAGGCATGTGTCACCATGCCCAGCAGGAACATTATTAATCTCTGATAAAAATATTACCTATTTACTATAATAGTAAATGTAACATTTTCAGTACAAAAGAGTTTTGATAAATTCCACAAATACATACAGATGTGGAACTTCAGGTACTTCTGATAGTGCTATCAATTTTCCATAAAGGAATAAACTGAGCTATAAAATCAATCAGTGATCAAATGTTCCTACAACACTATTTAGGGTCATCTTATGGTTCAAAATATGTGACAATGTTTGTAGCATATAAGCCTCAAATTGGGGCCAATCAATTAATAAGAGACTAGTAAGCATCTGCCTTCTCAGTATCTTGGGGCTGCAAGTATCCACAGAGCAGGACAGCATCTCTGCTCCAGAGGTGTTGGGATTCTTAAGTCACTGGGAAAGGGAAGCATAGCAAGATACACCTGCCCTTAGCAAACACCCATAGGGTTACTGGGGACCCTGTGCTCTACCTGTGTTAGAACAGGCAATGGGGAGAGAAACAGTATATTGGCCACATTGGGTTAGGGGTCATTAACTGTCAAAAGGAAAACAAAGGCTGTGGGGGTATGAAAGTTTGGTGTAGTGGACAGTCTCACATTTGGCCTGTTCTTTGCCTCTCCAAGCTTGCCCACTGAGTACATTTCAGGGAGCACTTACATACACTCAAGCAATACAGTCATACACAAACACATGCTATAAATAAATCAAAAATATAAAAAGAAGAAAAACAGAAACCTGGGTGCAAAATGTATGTGATGCACTGGGAATATTCTGGGGAGCAACAGTGTCTTGTGGGGGTAACCAGGAAGAAATGCCAACACTGGGCACAGGCCAGCTCCCAGAGAGGGAGGAATAAGACTAGAAGAACCACACCACAGGCTTCTAATAATTTCCATGAAGCAGGGTTTGGGGCAGAAAAGTGAGACAGAGACATCTATCAGAGACTACTAGGGAAAGGTCAGACCCAAGTCAAGACCAGCACGAATCCAGCTGTGGTCACATCTGGTGCATCCCTCCTATGCCTGGAAAATGTGTGCACAGCAAAGGAGCCACCTGGGGCATTCAATGGACAGAAGTCCAGCCAGTATCACTTCTGAGGCTCACAGATCCAAAACCACCAGCACTAAGCTGAACCAGCCTCTCCACAGTGGAGCTTCAGTCTCTGCGCCATCACAGGCAGCAGGGCATGAAGGCTGCCATCATCACACTCAAGCCAGGCATGAGCCACCCAACATGCACCAGAAGCCCATCTGCACCTCCTAAAGAGCATGAGTCCTGAGTTCACCTCTCAGGTACCACTAGAACCACACCTGCCTCCACAGCCCCCTTATTCGTTATTCTGCAGCCCCCACTGCACAACCCACTAGGAGGCGGCCAGGCATCAGCTGATTCCAGGACACCATGCACCAACATTACTCATACACACAATTATTTGAACACATTCAAGCACATACAATCTCCACAAACATAATTTACACTCTTAAACATTTTAATACACAAACTCTACCCCCACCTCATTTACCTGCCCAGGCAGCAGGACAAATGGTCTAGGAAGGCACCAACATTGTCCTTACTAATGATCCTCCCTTTCTCCTCTGATTCCCTCATAGTTTAAGCCCCAGAACCCCTAATCACATTTCAGGCTCCAGAAGAGCATCATAGCCAGAACCAGTGTGGTCCCAGTCACTGAGAGGCTATCTAGGAACTGGACCCTGAGTAGGAAGGATCATTGACCCCCACTAAATATACAACACAGGTCCACTTCCAGAATTTCTTCATCCCCGTTTGCCAGATGGTAGCTAAACAGGTAGCTCAGGCCTAATGAACCTCAACAAACTATAGCAAGGCCTAATGTCTCAAAAGTTATCACTCATATAACCGTAGAATATAAGCCAGCCATTAGCTCTAAAGACATCCCTAAATGATTCGGTAGGAAAGTATTTGTACTAAATAGCCCATATCGTCTGGGAAGAAGATTGTCCATTGTTCATTTGAATTCTTTCTTTTCTTAAGTTAGTAGTCTGAAATTAGTTTACCAAGCAGTGAGTTCCCATAGTGTTTTTCATAGACTCTTAGTTTTTGTCAACCCTCCTACTATCTCCTTGCACCTCTCTGAGCTTACCCCTTTAACTCTCAGTATTCTGCCTCTTTCCCTGCACATGGGATACCTCCACTTATGTTTTAGGTTGGGTTGTAAGATAATAGCTACATTTCCGTGCAGCTCATCATACCTCCCTTCCATTGAGTTAGTTCCCCCATTTACCCCCCAATTCCCTCCATACTCTGCTACCCTCCCTGCTTAAGCCTTTGCATCTCCAGTTTTCCACCTCACTAATTCCATTTTATCTACTACCTACTACTCCCTCCATTTACATGCCCCCATCCAAAAGTCTTTTTTTCTCATTTCCTGGCTCCCATTTGTGCTCCAAGTTAAACATACAAAACAAAAGATTTGAAGCTAGGATCCATGTATGAGAGAGAATTTACATGAGGATTCTCTTTCTGGGCCTGAGTTACCACACTCAGTATAATTGCTTCAAAATCTACCCATTTACCTGAAAATTTCATGCTTTCATATTTCTTTACATCTGATTAATATTCCATTTTGTGTATGTACCATATTTTACTGATCCAATATTCATCTATTGATGAATATCTAAGGTTGATTCTATTTCCTACCCATTATGAATAGAGCAGCAATGAATATTTGTCTCTGAAGTAGGATATAAAGTCCTTTGGGATTCCAGTATAAAGCATTGGATACATCCCTACAAGTTATTGGTCAGGGAGCCTCAAGAAGTCTCCAAAATGCCACAGTCTTTGCTCTTGGTTAACCACCACACCTTCATGGTAAGATCCATATTGCACAATTTGGCTTTTTGACACAGATAAATCAATCTCAAACCAACCAGGAAATATCCTCCCTGGTGGATAGCTTTCAATATTCTGCCCTTGCCCAGTACTGGAGAATGCATGCTCCAATAGCAACCCGCCTAGCAAGATATGCCTGCTGGTGCAATAGTGGCAGAACTGTTATGGGGTAACTAACCACTTTCTGCTAGGATTTGTGCCCTGCTCCACTGGAGTGAATTTCATACCTAGTCATTAATCCTGTAGAAAAATTCATGGCTTTGAAAGGCAAAGGCCATAGGGGAGAATCTCATATTATTATTTTGCTAAAAGGCCAAGCTAACAAATTGTCTTCTTAATATTTATCCATATACACATAGACCTGTCTCTTTTTCAGAGAAGATTCTTTTTACAGTGGATATCAGTCAATGGAGAGATGTATAACTGGTCAAAGTGTTGAAAATAAGAAAATATATGCTCAGTCTTAAATGAGGCATCTATATTAACCCACCACCACCAAGGCTCAGGAAATATTTTGGAAAAAGAGGTAGAAAGAATGTAACAGCCAGAGGATGGAGAAGCTTTTCGTGAAATGCTGTTTTCTGGACATGACAGGGCTATTGCTTTCATGATCTCACAGGAGCAGTCATCAACCACACCAGAATTACACACAATCAAGGTTCTACTTTCTACTGGGACACTACAATAGTCAGCTGTACAGCAGGACACCAGGAGAATCCAGTGTTCACTAAAACTTCATAAAGACAATGATGGATGCTACCACACCTACATAACATATTCCATGTGGCCTAGGGAATAAGGGACCAGGAATGATGCTGTTTTCTGTACATGACAGGGCTTTTGCCCTTACAACCTCACAGGAGCAGTGGTTACCTACACCAGCCCCTACACACAATAAAGCCAGTAAAAATCTGAGCAAAATGGGGTACATGATCACCAGGCCCTACTCATTACTGAGGAGCTGTTGGCACTGGATAGGGCAAAGAGAATAATTATTTGTTTAATATATGGCCACTGGTAAGTTTCTCATACCCCAGTGGATGGCTGTATACCCATACACATATGGGGGTGTATTAACCAGACTTCAAAAAGACATGAAGTTGAAAGAAGGCATGTGGGGAAGGGACATGAGAAGAAATGGAGGAAAATTGGGGGATTGGGGGTTATATATGATCATATTTAATTATACATGTATTTATGAAAGTCTCAAAAATGAGAAGTTAAAAGAAATAGACAAAAATCTTTCAAGAGAATGGAAGAAAGACCTGGGCCCACTTATACTGATGGTTCACAGGAGAATTCTGGAGCTTCAGAGAGAAGGGTGAGACACCGTGGGGAATAAGAGTAACAAGAAAAGATGAGGCCAGGAGCCCACAGCCAGGGGGAAGAGCAGGGTCCAATGAGAAGGGAAAACAGAGTAGTCAAGAGCCAAACCCTCTCCTGCCTGGGGAACCTCAGTCTACACTGAGGCTTGTGGCTGAGTTGCCATGTCTTGGTGACCAGCTCTCACTTAGTCCAACATTGAGTACAACCTAGTACTCCATGGAAAAATGAAGCATGGATGACCCCATGGCTATTGGGATGTCACACAGAAGGTTCATTTTTCAAAAAGAACCCAGCCTGGTCTATCATCCATCAAGACCCAGAGTAATTTTCCACAAGGAAACCAAGGAGAATAAATAGATATCCCAGCATACTACAATAGCCCATTCTCCAGGACGCACTAGGAGGTTCTACTTTATACTGGGTCACTACAATCACCAACTGTACAGCAGGACACTAGGAGAATCCAGTCCTCACCAGAACTTGATACAAATAATCATTGGTGCTATCACAAATATATAACATATTCCATATGGTACTAGGAAAACCCGTGCCAGGGAGATTATTATCGCCGAGTACAGAACTGGACATGTATGTTAACATGGGGTTTCATCCAGCTATGGAAGTCATGCATAATTGTCATTAGTGAGCAATTATAGATGAAGCAGGACATGAGGGTATGATCATGGGTTGATTTGCTGAGAAAAGCTGGCTGGTCTAAACATGAAGGTTGTGGTCTAAAGACAACAGTCAACCATTTAGCTTCCAATGTGTTCTGAGCTTATGAAAGGACAGTTAGAGAGCTGCAGTGTCAGGTACATTGACCTCCCGCATGGGGAGGACAGCCGTGCCTGCCATGGTAATAGGAGAGTACCCACCAGTGTTTTATCAGGGATCCTGCTACCCCTCAAAAGAACTGCAAGAAGAAAAAAGGATGGTAATCCCACAAAGCTTGCTTGTTCAGGAGGACAAATTTCCAAACTTAGGTAGTAAAGTGAAGCCCAGAACATAAAAATGGCCATGGTGGAGGTATAATAATTTTTAGGAAGAAATATCAAAGAATCAATGAGTTTAAAGAAGTTTAATAGCATTTCTTCATTAAATTAAGACCACAGTCTCTCAGGAAAATATGATATTTTACACAAACCTAGAACTCCAAGATCAGTGCACAGTCATGTGGTGCAAGGACAAGGGTTACCACACTCTTCCATCCCAGCCTCAGCATCAGCATTCAGGTAGCAAACAGCACCATCTTTGTTTACAGAAGGAGACACCCACTGTGATCCTCTGGCATTTCTTAGTCCCAGGAGTCCTCACTTCCTGCTTTCCCACTGTAGAGCAAAGATATAGGAGCATGGACCAGGATGAGAGGTCATGGGTCTGGTGGCTGTGACATAGCTTATTATACTAACTCCAACTTTCCAGAGCAACGTCCACCCAGAGTCATTCTTAAAGACACCAGGAAACAAGTGATACACAGTAAACACAGCTCATAAGGACCTAAAATAAGAGCAAGGACCACTCTGACCATATGCCTACACAGTAAAGACTCTAGTCTCTGGACAAACCTTGAAAGGACAGAGGCATAGCTCTTACTCCAGGCCTAAAAAGAAATGAGGAGCAGGGACACATTTAAAGGTTATTAGAATTCTTCAAATGCAAGCCTTGCACACAGCAGAACTCCTGCAAGACAACAGTGCAGCAGAAAAGGTATCAGTCTCTAGGGAATAGAAGTGCACAGCACTTGGGCTTAACAGTGCCCAGCAGCCTCCTTCATGTCTTCCCTAGCGCCATCCTCAGCCTCTTTAACATCATCATAATGGTCTTCTTTCACTACGTTCTGAGATGTTGCTGGCCCTTCTGCTCTCTCATCCATGCTAATTACTTAAATGTCTTCATAGATACCCTCAGAGTACAGGTCCCTTATCATTCCAGAACCTGTAGAGACCACACTAAAGCTTTTCATGAGACAGAAATCCTGGACTCAGACCTATCTTGAAAATATGCAGGCTACCAATCTGCTTAGCACACCAGGCTGAGCAAAAGATACCTGACATGCCCTGTTTCTGCTAACATGTGCTCAGAAGTCACAGGTCGGCTTGCTTGTCAATATGCCCATTTTCTGAATATGCTCCAGGAATTGGGATGACGTGTGATGGTCTAGAGATCTAATATTGGCCACTGGGAGGTGATATCATGCAATGGGGGGCTGTCCATCCCAGTCATATTTAAGCTACAGGCTGTGTGGCAATAGATGGGTTTTCATGGATTTGCTCCACATGATGTGATCTTCAGGCTGTTACTGTGTGAGTGCTTGGTTGTGGGGCCATCAACCCCACAGATGGCTCTTCAGCTCATTTGGTCATGGGAACCAGCAGCTCCACAAACAGCATGTTTGGCCATGGGACTATCAGTCCCACAACTGGCATCTTCAAAAAGGGACCTGAAGCAATCTGGTGAGCCTGCATATGTGAACCCCCATGATGTGGAATCTGCCCTCCTCTTCTACGGAGCCTTTTCTTCAGTCTGAGCAACTTTGGGGCATTCTCCTCCAAAGTGTGCCCCCACCACCAGCTCTCTGCTGTGAGTCTTTTCTACTCCATTGTAACTATTATCCTCCAATGTTTGGGCCATAAAGAAGCGAATATCCCTGAGATATTGCAGGCTCAAATAAAAAACAAAAGTGAAAATACCCCTGCCTGCAGTGGCCCTGGTGCTGCTCCACCATTGAAGAGGCTCTCGGCCTGGAGCCAGAATCCATCCTTTTTATAGATCTTTTTTTTTAATTTTTTTATTTTTATTTTTAAGGGATTCTACAATACAATGACACAGTTGTTTGCAGATAACAATGATGTTACTCAGTATGTCATACAATTAAGTAATTGGTGCATTTTGCAAGTATCTATGTCCAAATTTTGAACAACCCAAGGTTCCCATAGTCCAGTTGGAGAAGCTTGTATGCACAGGCATGTTGATCAATCAGGTGTCCAGACTATATTCCTATAGTCTCATGATTCACCCCTATCTCTCCACAGCCCTTACAATCTACCACGCCTCCTCTTCCGCAGTTTGTTCCCTAGGCTTTGGGAAAGGGGCACAAGTGGGTGAGAAGAAAACAGTCTAATTTCTTTGGAGTTGTCATTTTGGACTCCGGTCTGTTCAGTTTGTTTCCCTTCACGGATTGACAGCTTTCACAGTGATACCCTTTTCAGTCATACTAACAAAGCTCAAGCTATTGGATGTACAGGCATTTAAGCAGTACCACTTATTGTGTCAAGCTAAGCTGTGAGCATAGACACAGATGCTTGGATGGTATGCTAATCCGCAAACTGTGGTTTCTCTATAAAGGGTGACAAGTTCTTATTGTGGCTTATAACATCGCCTAACCACTAGAGGACATAAGCTTGTGGCATCCGCTGTGAGTTATTCCTCCAAGGAGAGAGCTAATAGCCAAATAGTTTTGGGATATAATATAGACACTTGGCTGCCACTGTTGCACTGTATCTCCAGGCTGTTGAGGTGTAGCTGATATTTTCGGAGGAGTCTTGTTTGTCTCAGGGAGACCAATATTTTGCTGTATTGCTGTAGTGGCCTTTGGTAACGCTCTCTAGCATTTCAGAGGCCAGTTGTACGCTAGCAGGTGACGTCTCATAACATTTTTCATGCTCACACCAGGTCTTCGACAACAGGGACTTACTGCCTTTCTCCTTGCATATATCCCATTTATAGGCAAAAGGCCTTTATAATTTGGGGGGGCGGGTTTGAATCCCCTAGCCAACATCTCCTAGGCAGAATAATTCATTGCTGATGTCAGAGCTTTCCTGTAGTAATATATTTTGCTTAATTACACAACTTATAAACACTTTACTATTGAATTTGGCTCTAGATAGAGAAATATCCTTTCACAGTTCCTATGCCTATCAATCAGTTAATACGTTGTGCCTGTTTTATAGGAAATTACCACCGTAACAATTGGCTCTAGTTTACAGTTTGGGAGTGGTTTCATTACCATCCTGTTTTTCTTTTTTCAAAAAAAAAAAAAAAAAAAAGGGGGGGGGAGAGGTAGGAAGGTTTCTCAGCATTAGGGTCCATTATTAACAGTCAACCCCAATATTATTCAGAGAGATGCTCAGTGACCGTGTCTCAGGCAGTCTGATGTTCCTCATTCCTTAGTGTTCAGATGGGTCAACCTCTCTGCTGACATTCCCCAGTTCATCCTGCACAGCCATAAGTTGTATGTTTTCAGGCATTTAGATTGGTGACTTTTTATAGATCTTAAGGGCTCTCAGTACCCCATCCTTCCCACTATGCCTCTACCCAATCCACAATTGCCCCTTTGGCTCCCTTACACCTGGGCCATCTGCTGGTTCCCCAGCCTTCTTCGACTCTCTATGCTCAGTGGGACCATGTATGGGGATTCCCTCCTCAGCCCTTCACCACCACCCCCCTTAGAGGCTCTTCCTGTTAATATTGCAACTAATCCGGCAGCCCACTTCCTCACTTGCCAGTGTAACCCAAGACCCGCTCGTGGTCTTCAAAGAATCAGTGATGCTCTTCCATGCCCTTCACTGTCAGATTTGTCTCCTCCTTCCCCTTAATGGGAATAATTCTTGCTCCAGGAGATTGTCTGGTGGGGGCAATATGGCAGTCTCATGGGCCTCTAGAAGGGCAGTACCCTTCATATCATAGAGTTCAAGAAAGAACCCCTGGCCTGGAACATGTTGCTATCATGATTAGGATGCTTTGCCAGAGAACTCTCCACCTTTTTGGCATGGAACCTGAATGCCTGATTCTCCCTATTAATAAGGGCCTCTTGGATTGGCTGATGAAACATAATGGCCCCTTTTGTTATCTCCCATGAGGATTTTCCTGGTGCTATTGATAATCACTTACCTGCCCATGGGCTCTTGGCCAGCTCCCAGGAGTTGCCACTAATGCCCTCCCCATCCTAGTACCCCAGGCCATCCCTGGGGCCCACCTCATATTCACTGATCCCTCCAAAAAAGGGGCTGCACTGGAGTCTATTGGGCTGGACTCCTCCTCCAAAGTCCAGTGTTTCAGGCCACTGCACAAAGGGTCAGGACAGCTTACAGAACTCTTTGCTATCTATCAGGCCTGTCAGCTGTTCCCCTCTAAACCCATTAATCTCCTTACTGATAACAAATACTTCTATAATACTTCTAATACCTTTTTGCCTTATGCTGTATGTCAATTTGACATTTCCAAAACACTTGACATCCCCCTCTTTCTCTAGAAGGCACACTCAAACCCCCTTTTTGTCCAGCATATTTGATCTCGCTCTGGGTTTCCAGGACCACTGGCGGTTCTCAATGATGAAGCAGATGGGCTGGCTACACAGGGTCTCCTGCCTGCTCTGTCTTTTCACAAGCTACTTGCTTGCACTCACAATTCCATCAATAAGCACATAGCCTACATCAGATGTTTCCTTCCTTGACAGTGGGTCAATGTAAACAGCTGTTCTGTAGCTACAAGACCTGTGCCCCACTTCTGCCTTTGGGCTCTCTCCAGCCCTTGGGAGTAAACCCCCATGGCCTAAAGCCTAATAATGCTTTTTGGCACATGGACATTACTCATTGTTCCCCCTTTGGCCATCTCAAATACTTATATGTTACTTTAGATACCTATCCCCACTAGATAATGAATACTCCTATAACAGGAGAGTACACAGCTAAGGATTGCCAACCTCTACTTCACTGTATATTGATTATGGGCATCACACATAAATTAAAGGCTGATAATTGCCCAGCATATAACATTATCCAGTTTAAAGGCTTCTGCACTTTCTGGACTATCTATCACATAACTGATATTCCTTATAATCCCCAGGGCCAAGGCACTGCCCTAACAGTACTGCAGCAGACCAGGTATCACAGGCAACATGGGCATATGTGGCCAACCCACAGTTTTTGGTGGCATCCTCTTGGCCTAGCACCCTGCCTCTGATTTTGCCAATGATTCTGCCCTTCTTTCACTGAAGGGCTGACCCTACCTTACAAATTGAAACACCACCTTACAATCAATTTATCCTAAAGAGAGCCAGCTAGGTTTTACTTAACTCCAATCAAACTGTTTACTCACTATTTGGGAGTGTATTAGTCTTTTTCCCATTGCTGTGATAAAACCACCATGACCAAGGGAGCTTATAAAAGGAAGAGTTTATTTGAGCTTACTATTGATGGTTCCAGGGAATTAGAGTCCATTGTGGTGGGAGGCATGGTGGCAGGAGCTGGAGCAGAAAGCCGAGGTTCACAACTTGCAATGAGTACAGGAAGTTAAGAGAGAGAGAGAGAGAGAGAGAGAGAGAGAGAGAGAGAGAGAGGAGACTGGAGACTGCAAGGCTTGTTAAACTCACTAAGCCCGCCCCCAACAATGTACTTCCTCCAGCATGGCCACACCTTCTAAGATCTCCCAGAACAGTGCCACCAACTGGGGACAAAATGTCTGAATACTTAAAGCCTATGGGGAACACTCTCATTCAAACCACCACAGGGAGAAAGTAATATGAGTGACCTTTTGCCCCTCCTTCATGCTGTGAGAAGAGTCATTTATTATGACAATGGCTCCCCATCAGACTTGCCTGACAACTCCCTTTATGTTCCTACTAACTCCTCACCTGAACTGGTGGAACAGGAAATTACCATGGCCATATTTCTAATTGTATTACAGCCCACAATGCTACTGACTTTATTTATATTTTTGGGACTCCAGAAGTCTTATAGTTGTATGTGAATCTGACCATGCCTTGGAGTGGTGGTTTGAGTGAGCATGGCCCCCATAGGCTTTAAGTATTGAGACATTTTTGTCCCAGTTGGCAATGTTCTGGGAGATCTTAGAAGGTGTGGCTATGCTGGAGAAAGTACGTCATTGGGGGGTGGGCTTAGTGACCTTAACAAGCCTTGTAGTCTCCAGTTTCTCTCTCTACTTCCTGTGCTCATTGGCAGATGTGAACCTTGCCTTTCTGCTCCAGCCCCAGCCACCATGCCTCCTGCCACAATGGACTCTAATTCCCTGTAACCATCAATCATAAGCTCAAATAAACTCTTACTTTTATAAGTTCCATTGGTCATGGTGTTTTTATCACAGCAACAGAAAAGTGACTAATACAGTAGTTGGTACCAAAGAGTGGGCTGTTGGCTGTGAAGAACCTGACCATATGGGTACTTGGAAAAATGTGGAAAATTTTGGAACTTTGGGCTAGAAAAGCTGCTGACTACTGTAAGCAGAGCTTAACAGGCCATTCTAGTAGACCTGGAAGAAAGCATTGCTGAAAAAAAATGTAGTTCCAGAGGAAAATAAAGACTTAGGCAGCAACTGGGATATTTTGGCAAAGAGTCTGGCCACAGTTTACCCACAGCCCCAGTGCTTGCCTGATGCTAAGTTGAATTTCAAGACAGCCTAATGTAGAATGCTAAGATGAATTTCAAGACAGCCTAATGTAGAAATGGTGGTGTGGCTATTAATGGTGAGTATTATACAGATCTACAGTGAAAAAGAGCAGATGGGGCAGAAAGAAATGCAGAATGTACAGTTTGGATCTGAAAAGTGCACTTGGAAGATTAATGGTGGGACCAAAGCATGTGAAGGAGAGGCTTCCTTTGATAAGGAGATTAAAGTGATTAAGGAGGGGCCTCAAGATTTACAAGTAAACAACAGAAACAGTACCTTCAGGGCAAGACCACACCCAGCTAATTCTCCAGCTTTTGAAAGGAAAATACTGAAAGGGTTTTCTGCTCCAACAAGTCCAAGGCAGAGAAAAGTTGCAAATGTGCTTGAAATAGGCCAGGGTCCATCCCAAACTTGAAGCCAAACTAGGCAGTTTCATTCACATGGTGTTGGCTTTAGAGGAATGAAGGATGCAAGAGTGAAGGGGTCATCAATTTTTCCTCAAGTTTTCAGAGAGCCACAGAGGCCAGGCAGAGTGCAGCAGTGGCATCCCTGAATAAAGAAGGCCCTGACAGGTCACTGTGTGAAGCTGTGAATGTGAAGCCTGGTTGGCAGCGGAGACCCCAAGAAGACATTCTAGATACCAGAGCTGCCAGATATTTGCCAAGGAGAGCTGCATACAGGGAGTGGTACCAGCCTAAGGAAGAGATATATGTTGCAAGCAAATCTGGAAGAGCTGAGCCATCTAAGCCCTTTGGAAGTAAAGTCCCAGAAGTCGCACATGGAGCTACTGGACTTGGTGTTTGCCCTGCTGGTTTTCAGTCTTGTTTTGGTCCAGTATTTCCTCACTATGCCTCTATTCCTGCCTTTTGGAATGGGAATGTGTATTCAGTTCCACTGTATGTTGGGAGTATATAATTTGTCTTTTGATTTTACAGGAGCTTACAGTTAAGAGATTGCCCTGGGTCTCAGAAGACACTTTGGAGTAAAGACTTTTGAATAGAATTGAGACTGGTAAAGACTATGGGGACTTTTAAGGTTGGACAAAATGCATTTTGCATTTTATATGGTCAGGAGCCTATGGGGGCCAGGGAGTGGAATGTGGTGGTTTGAATGAGCAGTCCCCCATAGGCTTTAAGTATTCAGACATTTCTGTCCCCATTTGGCACTGTTCTGGGAGGTGTTAGAAGATGTGGCTATGCTGGAGGAAGTACGTCATTGGGGGCAGGCTTAGTGACTATAACAAGCCTTGCAGTCTCCTGTCTCTCCCCCTACTTCCTGTGCTCATTGCAAGATGTGAACCTCGCCTTTCTGCTCCAGCTCTGGCCACCATGCCTCCCACCACAATGGACTCTAATTCCCTGGAAACATCAATCATAAATTCAAATAAACTCTTCCTTTTACAAGTTCCCTTGGTCATGATGGTTTTATCACAGCAACAGAAAAGTGACTAATGTACTTGGGAAGGGCAAACCAGGCTGGATCATGCAGTCACCCTTTATCATCATAACAAAAAAGTCACAAAGGCCATCATCTTTGGCTACAGGAGCAGTGCCCTCAGGATTATCGATTGCAAACACCTCACAAACTGCAGCCACACCCTTCAGCAGAAAAAAATAACCTGCAGCAAAAACTGGCTGAACTTTTAATTGATCATCATATTTGTGTATGCAAACCTCTCCAGCTGGACTTGGGGACCCTAGGATACAACTAGATTCTCTCATTCTCTGGTGACATGTACAAGACTTGGACACAGATGCTGGCTAATTGGGCTCACATGTACATTGTTTATTGCTTTTGAAAAATAGCCAGGGCCATTTGGGCCAGACAAAGGCAACTGACCACCACTACTGTCACACTCTCTGAGCTTGTGGAGGCAAAAACAGAAGAGGGATGTGTGAAGCAGCAATCTTGGACTCAGATGTATCCTAAACATATGTAGGCTACCAATCTGCTTAGCATACTAGGCTAAGCAAAAGGTACAGGGCACTCCCTGTTTCAGCTAGCATGAGCTCAGAAGTCATGAGTTGACTTGCTTGTCAGCATGCCCCTTTTCTGAATATGGCCCACGATTTGGGATAATGTGTGATGGTACAGAGATGGATCTCTGTAGGTTGGAGAGGTTGAGTACATGGTAACTGCTCAATATGAGTCAGGGTGTGAAGGAAGTCCCAATCTTTCACTGCAGGCCTGGGGGATTCCTGAAGAGCCCCTTGTCCCTAGTCTAAGTTGAAATGCTGAGGAAACTGTGTTTCAAGGACAGTGAATCACAGCAGCAGCGGCGGCAGCAGCAGCAATGGGCTGAGTGTGCTGCCAAGTTTGAGGAATGGTTTTCCTTTTCAGTTAATCTTTCCAGGAAATACTCTTATAAATCTTCCTAGAGGTGTTAAAAAAAAAAAAGGAGATTGGCCACTGGAAGGTGATGTCATACAATGTAGGGGCTGCCCATCTCAGACCTATTTAAGAAACTGGCTGTATGGAAATAAATGGATTTTCATGGATTTGCACCACCTAATGTGTTCCCTGGGATTTTACTGTGTGCATGCTTGGTTATGAGGCCATTAACTCACAGTTGACTCTTCAGCTTCTTTTGTCATGGGAGCCAGCCAGCAGCTCCAAAACCACATGTTTGGCCACGGGACTATCAGTCCTATTGCTGTGTGTTTGGCTGCAGGACCATCAGGCCCATGTGCATGCTGACTTCAGCATATCCAACATGGGGTCACCAGCCCCAATTTTCAGAACAAACAAAGCTATAGGCTGGGCCATGCTGCGTTTTCCCTGCAGCCACCTGGGCATGATGAGAATGCTACACATAGGGAGCAGCCCTTATATAGTAGCCTTCAATATCAGCCCTTATTCATAGTAGCCTTCAATATCAATTCTTGATATTATGTTTTCCATCTGATTCATTATGTGGGTAAGACTTTCTCCTGTCATTTCAAATTGGCTTATTCAATATTTCAACTTCATCTTATTTTTGGCTTCAGTTTCCTTTGATATTTCTCTTTGGTGAATTCACTTTTCAGGTCCTTAATTGTGTTATTGTGTTCAGCCATATATTCATATTTTCTTGAGCTTCAGTCAGGAGATTATTCCTATTGTTGTTGAATTCTCTGAGATCTTTGTGGCTTCTTTAATGGCACTGAAGTCTTTGATCATATTTATGATTATTGTTTTAAATTTTGCATTCTGGAGTTCCTCTGAGTGGTTCTCATTGTAGTACACTTCTATGAGACTGGTGGTTTTTATCGGAGTCCTATTTTCTTAGTTTTTCTTATTATTTGTGTTTTTGCATTGCGTTTGGGACATATGGATTTCTTTGTTGGCTGTGTGTCTGATATCGAATTCTAGTCTCCCTCTGTTTAGTTGAAATTTGACTCTATATTGTTGATGTAGCTTGATTGCTTTCTGGTTGAGGATGAATAGTTAGTTGGTCTGTGCTTCAGATTCTCACAATTGATTATGTATTTGGACAACAGGAAGTTTCCAATGTGATTAGTCAAAAGCTCTCTAACAGAGCAAAGGGCCCTTTTCAATTCAAGACTATAAGGATCCAGTGGTTTGGTTCTGGCAGGCTAGTCAGGACATCTCAGGCAGGAAAATCAGAGGATACAGGGCCAGGAGGAAATGGAAACAGCATGGGGAGGGTCTAACAAGCTACTCAGAGTAGGTGTGGGCCTTGGGTCTCTTTGTTAATGAATAGTCTATTAAATTTTGGTTGATTTCATATAATACATCATAATCATGTTCAGACCACCCTCCCTGTCTGTACTGCACATCACCCCCTCACAGTATTTGAGTCTCCTTTTATGTTCTTTAATTAGTGAGATAAGGAAATGCAAGAAGGGAAGACAATTTCCCCAGTATCATATGATGGCTCTACCTCAACTTCCCAAGGCTTCCAATAACACTTCTTGCCTGTCGTTTAATTCTTTAATCAGCAGAGAAAACAAACCTATTCCTGTACCCCTAATGGTATCAAGGTCATTGTATCATAGAATCTGAAAAATAACAACAAAAACTTTACAATGTCCTCTAAGGGACCACGTGCCATAATTGACTAAGGACGGGTCTTTCCATTTATGTAGTTGCTTGTAAATTTATTCATTTCCCAAGCTTGACTTGATGAAGTCTTTCCTCGGTGTGTCAGCTCCATGCCTATTTGGGGCAAGTAGACATTTCTTTAACAATCTCTCCAGGAAGTCATACCATCTCTTCTAGAGAATATATAATGTAGTCTACCACCATAGCATCTTGAAAGCACCTGAACTTGTCTGGTTTCAGAATCTAAGAAGAGTGGAGACTGGATAGTACTATGCAGAGCAAGAAAGATGGTAATAATATAAAGTCACTCATTATAATAAAAGATAGCAAGGAAAGGGCAAAAACATTTAGTACTAGGAAAAAATGTCCTCCAGATTTCTATACACAACAAAATTGCTGCAAAACTGAAGGTGAAATAATATTAAATTCAATTGGTCAGAATATTCAAATTAAAAGTTACATATTTTGGGACTGGAGTAAAAGGCCTGAACAAACTACATGCTGTCTATGAAAAAGTGCACCTTAAATATAAAGATCCAAGTAGTCTAAAATAAAATAAAGGAAAGGAGGAGGCTGGAGAGAGATCAACAGTAAAGAGCACAAGCTGATCTTACAGAAAACCATGCTTCAGTTCCCAGCACCTGTATGGCAATTAACAACCACCCATAACTCCAGTTCCAAAGGATATCACATCCTCTTCTGTCCTCCATGGGCACTGCATGCACGTAGTGAACGTCACATTCATGAATGCAAAATAGTCATAAAATAAATCAAGAAATTTTCAATTAATAATGAAAAAATATACCACACTAATAGTCAAATGAAAGCTGTATCTGACATATTAATATGACATGATCTCAGAGTGAATATTAGTACCAGAGATAAAGAAGCCTATTCCATGATAACAAAGTATTAGAATGAAGGTAGAAACAGTTGGCATGACAGGAAACCTAAAACATTAATCGCTTAACAACAGAATTTTGAATCTTATGAATTAAACATATAGAACTACAAGAAAAAGTAGAAAAGTCTAGTATGGTAGGTTATTTCAAACCTCTTAGTAACTAATGGAAGAAATCCGATATCAAGGACACAGCAACCTCCAGGTCACTGTGACCTCACTGGTACAGAGATCTCTCCCAACCATGGAACAACAGACATTCTTTTAGAGGCTCCTCAAAACTTTCGTCCCTTGCTATACCATGAAACTAATCTCAACAAGCTTTTTTTAATTTACTAATTTATGTGTATGAGTGTAGTGTCTGCATGTAAGTAGGTGCACCTGTGTCATGCAATGCTGTGGATGTCAGAAGAGGGTGTCGGATTCCCCTGGAACTGGAGTTAAAGATGGTTCTTAGCTGCCATGTGGGTGCTGGGAATCGAACCCAGGTCCTCTGGAAGAGCAATTGGTGTTCTTAACCACTGAGCCATCTTTCCAGCCCCAACAAGTTTTAAAGTTTTAAATGATACTAGAGTATGTTGTGTAAGTAAACTCAGTAACAGAGACAGGTGGAAAACACCTACATATTTAGAAACTAATCATATGTCTTCCTAAATAACAAATCAATTAAGAAATTGAAAGGGGTGTTAAGTTCTGAAAGCAGAACTGTCAGAGTGAATGGAGTAGCAGTTGTCTGTATGTGTGTGTGGGGGGGAGTACTTCAAGCAGCACTTAAAAAAAAAAAAAAAAGAAAAACTGAGAGAGAACTATCCCAAGTGTCCATCTTCACTCCATGAGCATCAAGAAGCCTCTCTGGAGCTCTATAGTTGTTAGAATGTTTAGCAAATTCTCACCCTCTTTCTATCAATGAATATGGGTGGTGATTTAAAGCAGTTAAAGATATTCTCTGGGAGTGTGAATTAGTACAACTGCTCTAGATGGAAGCTTCCTTATAAAACAACATGCACATCCCCTGAGATCCCACAATGCCACCCCAAGTTGCCTACCCAAAGGAAACAAAAACAGAGAAGACAACGTGTACAAATATTTCTGGAAGCTTTATTTAAAAGTGCTAAAATCTATATTTTAAAATCCATAATTTGGACTGAAGATTCATGTCTCTCCAAGAATCCTCCAAACCTTCAGTGCCAGATGGGGACTGCTGAAACATCCAGCTTGTGGACTAAGCACCTATTGGGGTTTCAGCCTTTTCAGGGTATAGACTGCCATTGTTGGACTACCCAGGCTGTATCATGGACGTCAGTACAGGAAGATCAAGACAGGATGTGGTGCTTACTGGAACTCATTTGGTGACCAAGGGAAGGGAAGACTCTAGTGTGGAGCACAAGAGCAGAACTGATGGTTGTTTGGGCTTGCTAAGGAGGAGCCTTCAAACAATTCCTTAAGAAAAACATGACATCTTTCAGCCTAATAAATACAAAATAATAATAAAAAAGAAATAAGCTAAAGATGCTAAAACCTATGATGTCATAATCTTGATATATATGTGACATACATATATGCGTATTTTGGAGTGATGCAAATTGGAAAGAACAACAACAACAAAAACAACAAAGACTGGGTCAAAGAACTGACTGAAAAGGTGAACTTCTGCCTGAAACAGTAAACTTCTGTATAAAAAATTTCAAGAGACTGAGAAAAGGATGAAAAACATGTTTGGCAGAATGCATGAGCTCTGGTGGGGTGGGGGGCAAGGACGGGGGAGTGGGTCTAGATTTGGTTGGGAAATGATGTACAAAATGCACAAAGCTTTAATAAAATAGGTTTTAAAAGTGTCACAAGAATTATAATGAAGTAAAGCTAATATAAATAAGAAAGGAGGAATTACTGAATATGAGAAGTAGAACTGTCCAGGTAACCTGGGCAACGCATCATAGTGCTCAAGAAATGAGCTAAGGGGTGAGAGATTAAAGCTGATTTCTGTACCATTAAGAGGATCTAGCTTCAATGAAATAAATATGACAGAAAGTAAAAAAAAATAAAAAGTGCTAAAATCCAGGAGCTACACAAGCCAAAAGTACAAATGGATTAATAAAATGAGCTATATTTGTAGAATCTAGTGCTCACAGAAATAAAAAGGAGCAAAGTACCAATACAGGAATGAATCTAAACTACTGTGCAGTTCAAGCCAGTCATAAATGTTCCATTTATACAGAGTTCTAGAGCCCACAAAATTAACATATTGCTGAAAAATCAAAGCAGTGATTACTGAAAGAGGTGATAGGCTGAGCATCCATGAATGAAATGTCCTAGAAGAATGTCTCTCTCCATTCTCCAGCAGAGGCTTGGGTTACAAAGCTATAAGCATTTGTGAAAACTTGGTCAATGACACCCTAATGTGTAGATTTCACTGTCTGAAATTTTTATCTTAAAAGCCAAAACACAGAAAACCTATAAACAAATGGTGAGCACTAGCTTGCATGTTTAAAGTAAACTGATGTTTGCAGGTTGTAGTGAAATGAGATAGATAAATGGTGGACAAAATGATAAATGAAGAAACAAATGTAGCAGTATCAAAGGCAGAACACTGGAAACAAGTACGCAAATGTCCACTGCTAAATCCTGTCAACTTCACTGTATATCAAACCTTTCATGGCATGGCATTGTGGGCACTAAAAGTCTGGGTAGTGCCAGGGGTAGTGGTGCATATCTTTAATCCCAGGACTCCAGAGCCAGAGGCAGCTGGATCTCTGTGAATTCAAGGCCAGCCTGGTCTACAGAGCGAGTTCCAGGCAAGGTGATGCTACAAAGGGACCTGTCTCAAAAACAGCAAAATAAACCCTCTGAGTAGTGAGTATAAAACACATCTCAAGAACAAATATGTAGGGCCACTGAGATGACTCTGCACATAAACTTGCTTGCTGCCAAGTCTGATACCCTGAGTTCAATTCACAGAATGTACATGCTAGAAGAAAACCGCTTCTTATAAATTGTCCTCTGACCTTCACATGAATACCGTGTCACACACACACACACACACACACACACACACACAGGCAAACACGCATGCACAATAATAGTAATAAAACTTTTAAAGAATAAGGGTGTAGTGCAGACAAGGTGGAATGTATTGGGTCATCCTAGGAGGCAGGCCCAGCTCAGGAGTAGGCCCTCAAAGTTGGAGGACAGTCAGACCTGACAGGCTTTGTTTAAATCAATAGGTTTTGTGAGTGGCTTGGATGGAGCAGTGAGCAAAGATGTCATGAGGTTTTCAAAAACCTCAGTTCTTGGGATGGAGAGATGTCTCAGAAGTTAAGAGCCCTGGCTGCTCTTGCAAAGAACTCAGGTTTGGTTCCAAGAACTCATATGGAAGAAATAACCACCCATAACACCAGCCCCAAGGGATTCAAAGTCCTCTTCTTACCTCCATAGGCATTGTACAACACAGGTGCACTTATATAAATGCAGGCAATACATTCATACAAATAAAATAAGAATAAAAAAGAATAATAAATAAAATAATTTTCAGAAACCTCAGCTCTTGCAAATGGACAGGTCTTCATAGTGGACATAAGCTAGGGAGCTACACCAGTGAGTTCAGAGGAGAGGCACAGATGCAGCTGTATATTTGGGTGTTGCTGGCCAATATCAGTGAATAATATAGAGTTTATTGTAGCTTGGAAAAAAAAATTGCCTGGAAGGGATACGAGAGTCCAGGAGGATGTCATGAACACCAGCACTCGGAGCCCCAAGGTAAAACAAATCTCAGACCATGCAGCAGAAGCCTCTGTCCAAACTAAGGAATTGCAGCAATAACAAAGCTTGTTGGCTGAAGAGGAACAAATAAATCAACCCACACTCCTGCCTGGGAGGATTTTGGCAGGTAGATTTCCTATTCTCTCTTCCTGCTGGTGTGGAGTTCAAAGTGTCTCCAGACACAGTTCTTTCAAAGTTCATACCAAAAAGAGCTGCTCCAAGATCAGTGTCCAGATAATGTTCTCCAAAGCCAGCTACTGAAAACACCCATACCAGAGACACTACCCTAGGTTGTAGACACACATGTAGGAATGACCCTCAGAGTACCCCAACTCTTGATACCTACTGTGAAATGGCCACTGGAACCCCCAAGGGAAGCACATTACACAGAAACCTGCCATATAAATTACCTTCTTATTCCTTCCACTTATTCAGATTTTCATTCACATGTCCCAAGTAGCTCATCAACACCTGAATCAAGCTACAGTGGTGCATTTTGTTTCACTGAAAACAGGGAAACACCTTCCTGAGGGCCACTTTGACCTCCTTGTTCTGCAGAGAGTAGATGAGGGGGTTCAGAGTAGGGCTGACTGCTGTGTACAACAATGTGACCACCTTGCTATTCTCCATGGAGGATCCAGAGACCGGCAACACATAGGTGTAGATGAGAGTGGAGTAGTACAGGATGACCACAACCAGGTGGGCAGAACAGGTAGAAAAGGCACGCTTCTTGCCCTCAGCAGAACGGATGCGCAGGATGCTGGCAATGATGAAGCCATAGGACGTCATAGTCATCAGGAAGTTAACCACACCAAAATAAACATCTGCCATCAAAATCATGATGCTGTTGACAGTGGTGGAGCTACAGGACAGAAGGAACAATGACGGGGCTTCACATAAAAAGTGACGAATTTGATTGGGGCCACAGAAATGGAGCCGAGTCATCAGGCCAGTGTGAATGGACGTGTTGACTCCACTGATCACCCACACGCTGCCTGCAAGCAGGACACAGACAAGTCGGCTCATCAGTGTGCTGTAGTGCAGTGGGCGACAGATAGCCACATAACGGTCATAGGCCATGGTGGTGAGCAGCAGCAGCTCAGCCCCCAGAAACCAGGTCAGGAAGAAGAGCTGGGTCATGCATCCCTCGTAGGAGATAATGCTGCCCCTGTTCGCCAGGCCTTCCAGAAACTTGGGGAGGACAGTGGATGTACACACAATGTCCAACAGGGCCAGGTTTGTGAGGAAGAAGTACATGGGGGTGTGGAGACTCGGGTTCACACTGATAGCCATGATGATGAGAGTGTTTCCTACAAGAGCCAGGACATAAAGGAGGAGGAAGAAGGCCAACAAGAAAGCCTGGAGCCCAGGACTTACAGAGAAGCTCCGCAGGACAAACTCCACCACAGTGGTGTGGTTGGTCACTGCCATCTGAGGGGGAGCTCCTGGGAATTACTGGAACACAGCTGGACCTGGCCAAGGAAACACAGTATATAAGGCAGCCTGTCTTGTCACAAAAGACCCAGCTATGACTGGGAATACTTAATTTATAGCTGTTATTAACAAACAATATACTTAAAATGATAGCATGATCCTGAACATAGTGAGGTGGTCAAAGCATGAACTATTCACTCTGCACACAAAGTTCCTAGAAGTTCCCCTTCCTTGCTGGGCAACATGCTTCTGTGGCCTTTGCTCACTTTTACTTTCACTATACTATACACTTTTACTTTTCACTATACTCTGATATCCTGAGACCTGAAACTTCTCTGAGCACAGTTACTAGCCTGCTAGAGCATAACAATGACCAAACACATCACCAGGTAGAAAACCTGGGACCCCAGAGAGCATCAGCCATATTATTGGGTAGGTCAGGCTTCCCAGAGGCAGGCTAAGAAGGATGTTGTGAGAGGAAAGCAGGCTTTGTTGTCTGGAGGGCTCTGGAGCATAGAGCAGTTCCAACATGCCATGCACCTCGCAGAAAGGGTCATGTTTCCTGTGGGATGAACTGGACACAGCTCTTTTGCAGAACCACAACTGTCATTCCTTCCCTGGACACTCCAGTCTACTCCATTATAAATGTGAGATGGACATGTGTCATCCCTTTCCTGAGTCTGGTAGATGCTTGTGCCTGCCTGAGTGGCTGCCAGATTGTGCCTGGGCTAGGGATATAACAAGAAACACATGGACTCTGCTTCACCCCAGCACCCAAATGTGGTCTCCTTGAGAGTGGGGTGGCCTCAGATCCATCCTGGAGGATCATAGACGGGCTGTAGCTTGTCTGAAACAAAGGGCTCCCACACAGGGCATGTCCTGAACAAGGAACCCTGTCTTCTCACCTGTGAACACACAGATCAAAGACTTTTCCCTAGAGAGTATAAGCTTGAGACTGGGGCCACGCTGCATCTCTAACTAGCCCTTCTGCCCTCCACCCCTAGAAGAGCTGAGCTACCCACATTGGCTCTAGGGCCCACATATGGCCCTCCAGAAGCAAAGGTTGGTCAATGAATGCTTCCTGAAGATAACTAATGGCCTCATGAAGCACACAGGGCTTCTCACCTGAGTGTGAATTGCCCTCCAGCTGCAGAATCTGAGCCACAGCACCTGTCTAGTTTCAGCTCATTGGGCCCCTAGTTGCTCTGAGCTCTGATCTCTGCACCAGATTCACAGGAACTTGCTGTACCTCTCTCAAAGATTCATACCTGCCTCAGAGACAAACCGCAGGACAGGATTTCTGCTCACACTGATCAACAGCCTAGATAGAACACAACGCTCATCTGCAGAGGCCAGAGCATTTAGAATTTCAAACCGAAATGGTGAAAGATGCCAGAACAGTGATTTCAGGGACATTTGTTCCGTACTATAATAGGTCAGTACAAAAACAAATCTCTTTTGAAAGAAGCAACCCTTGCTCCCCACCTTAAAAATAGGAAGAAGAAAGAGGTGAAACGAGGTAGGTATTCCAAAGAAAGAGGCAGGGAGAGAAAAGAACTCACATGGAAGGAGGCAGTGGCTCTGGCAGCCCATCAAAACCTAAGCAATCCACATGTCATGAAGGAAATATGGCATGACACATGTCCCATGTCTCTTGTTTGCTCTTGATTGTAAAGTGTGCCTGTTGGAGTGGACAGTGAGATTTCTAGAGAGACTGGGGTGCTCAGGAGTGTCTATCAGACTGAGGTAAACAAGAATTCCTGTGGGGCATGATCCCCAGGCTGATGCACCAGGACCCTTAGGGACAGAGACAAGCAGGCACCTGAGGCCACAAGCATGGCTCAAGAACCCTGGACCCTTTGATGACCTGTGCCCTAAGGATGCCCTTAAGATAGCTTCCCTCAGAGCCATGTACAACTTATCCCTGCAAGGAAAGTATTTCACCTTAAAGAATTATTTTGCAGCACAGTCTGTGATAATACTCCAACTTTCTCTCTTTGGTGTGACTTAGTTCTTCTATTAATTAAGCATTGAATGACCCACCGTCATATGGAGAGAGAGAATATCCTACTCTCATTGCATTGCATGGGGAATGCATAGTTGATGGGGTGCATCACTGCTGAGGTTGATGCTGAGGGGATCCATATTTTCACTGCAGTTTTCAAATCCTCCCATGAGGACAGAGTGTGTGAAGGCTGTGGAGGTGAAGTCAGCTCAAACAAGTAGGACTCCAACTCCCACCGTTCTCTGTGGCCCCGGATATGAATGGCAAGGTACCATGAGCTAATTGCAGTGGACTGGCTTCCCTGCCTGGCCAGAAGGCTCACAGAAGGTTGGTGAATGAATCCTCCCAAGCAGTCACAGAATACATTCACAAGAACCTGGGAACCCGTACAAGAAAAAGCCTTCAATATATCTTAGTGATCTAGGGCAGAAAGTAGCCCGTTCAGAAACCTGTCATTACGAAGAACTAAAGGAGCTAAAGTAATCCTCAGTTCGTAATCCAAAAGACCACTGGCCCCTTTAAGCTCAAGATGCCCTAGATTCCTTCAATTCAGCCAATAGGTACATTATTAATCTCTGACAAATAATTACCTACTTACTATAACAGTAAATGTAACATTTTCAGTAAAAAAAAAAAAACACAAGTTTTGAGACATTCCTCAAATGCATACAGATATGATATGGACTTCAGGTACTTCTGATATTTCTATCAATTTTCCATGAAGGAATAATACTGAGTTATAAAACTAATCAACAATCAAATGTTCCTACAACATTGATTTAAGGTCATCTAGGTGGTCATATTTGTACCATATAAGCTTCAAAAGTGGGCCAATAAATTAATGAGAGACTGGTAAGCATTTTTCCTCTCAGCATCTTGGGGCTCTAAGTGTCCACAGAGCAGGGCAGCATTTCTGCTCCAGAGGTGTTGGGATCTTTGAGTCACTAGTGCAGTGAGCAACAGCTAGAGATCCCTGCCCTTAGCAATTACCCATAGGATTATTGGGGACCCTGTGCTCTACCTGTGGAAAAACAGGCAGTGGGGAGAGAAATAGTGTAATTGTCACATTGGGTTAGGGGCCATTAACTATCAAAAGGAAAACAACAGAGGCTGTGGGGGTATGAAACTTGGGTGAGTGTACAGCCTCGCATTTGGCCTGTTCTTTCCCTCTCCAAGCTCGCCCACTGAGTACATTTCAGAGTGCACTTACATACTCTCAAGCAATACACACATACACATAAAATAAATAAATCTAAAATATAAAAAGAAAAAAAAAGAAACCAGGGTACAAAACATATGTGATGCATTGGGAATATTCTGGGCGTCACCAGGAGCAAATGCCAACCCTGGGCATAGAACAGCTACCAGAGAGGGAGGGATGAGACTAGAAGAACCACACCACAGGGTTCCAGCAAGTGCCACAAAGCAGGGTTTGGGGCAGAAAACTGAAGGACTGGTAGGGTAAGGTCAGACCCCAGGTCAAGACCAGCCTGAATCTGATGCATCTCTCCTATGCCTAGAAAATGAGTCTACAGGAAAAGAGCCACCTGGGGCCTTCAGTGGGCAAAAATCCAGCCAGACTCAGTTCTGAGGTTCAGAGCTCCAAAACGCCAGCCCTAAACTTAACTGGCCTCTCCATACTGGAGCTTCAGACTCTGCTTCATCACAGGCAGGGGGTCAGGGAGGCTGCCAACATCACACTCAAACCAGGCATGAGCTACCCAACATGAACCAGAAGTCCATCTCCCAACCCCTAAAGAGCCTGAGTCCTGAGTTCACCTCTCAGGTACCACCAAGGCCACACCTGCCTCCACAGGCCTCTTATTCATTACTCTGCAGCCCCCACTGCACAACCCACTAGGAGGCAGCCAGGCATCAGCTGATTCCAGGACACCATGCACCAACATTACTCATACGCACAACTATTTGGACACATTCAAGCACATATAATCCACACATAGATAAGTTTACACTCTTCCATTTCAAGACACCAACTCTACCCCACATTACTTACCAGCCCAGGCAGCAGGACAAACAGTCTATGGAGGCACCAACATTGCCCTTACTAATAATTCTACCTGGTTCCTCTGATTCCTTCACAGTTGAAGCCCCAGAATGCTTGAGCCCAGTTCAGGCTCCAGAAGACCATCATAGCCAGTAGCACTGTGGTCCAGTCACACAGAAGCTAAGAACTTGGCCCTGAGTAAGAAGGATCATTGACCCTCATTAAATAAATAACAACACGGGTCCACTTCCAGAATTTTCTTGTCCCAATTTGCTAAACAGGCAGCTCAGCCCTAATTAATCTCAACTAACTGTAGCAAGACCTAAGGACTAAAAACTCATCACTCATATAACTGCAGGATGTAAGCCAACCATTAGATCCAAAGAAGTCTCTAAACAATTCAGTAACAAGGTATTTGTACTAAATAGCCCATATCTTCTGGGAATAACGTTGTCCATCCATAAACGGTAATTTCATTTGAATTTTTTATTTTCCTAAGTCATAGTCTGAAACTAGTTTAATAACCAGTGGATTTCCATAGACTTTTATAGACTCTGAGTTTTACATAATCCTCCTACTATCTCCTTGCACCTATCCAAGCTTACCCCTTTAAGTCTCAGTATTCTACCTTCTTTACCTGCACATGTGTTCTGCTATCTCTCCACTTATTTTTAAGTTGGGTCATAATATAACAGCTAGGCTTCCATTGAGCTTTTCATTCCTCTCTTCCTTTGAGTTAGTTCTGCCATTTACCCACCCCATTCCCTCCATATTCCCCCCTCCCTCCCTACTTAAGCCTTTCCATCTACTAGTATTCTACCTCACTAATGTCATTTTATCTATTACCTACTACTCCCATGCTAACATGCCTCTAAGAAAAAGTCATTTTTCTCATTTCCTGTCTCGCATTTGTGCTCCAAATTAAACATATAAAACAACAAATTTGAAACTAATCCATGTATGAGAGAGAATGTACATGATGATTATCTTTCTGGGCCTGAGTTACCTCAGTCAGTATAATTTGTTCAAATTCCATCCATTTCCCTGAAAACTTCATGCTTTAATTTTTCTTTACATCAGAGTAATATTCCATTGTCTGTATGTACCACATTTTACTGATCCAATATTCATCTACTGATGAACATCTATGGTTGATTCTATTTCCTACCCATTGTGAATAGAGCAGCAATGAATATTTGTCTCTGAAGTAGGATATAAAATCCTATGGGATTCCAATATAAGTCATGGAATACAGCCCTACAAGTTATTGGTCAGGGAGACTCAAGTCTCCAAAATAGCACAGGCTATTGCCTTTGCTCTTGGTTAACCACCACTCCTGTGTGGTATGTCCCATACTGCACACTTTGGCTTTTAGACACAGATAAATCAATCTCAAACCAACCTATCCTCTCTGATGGATAGGTTTCAATATTCTGGAATGGGCTATGTTGTTTACTTGGTGAGAAAATATATCAATGGCCTTGCCCTGTGCTGGACCCTGCATGCTGCAACAGCAACCTTCCTAGCAAGTTATGCCTGGTAGTGCATCAGTGGCACAACTGTTACGGGTAACTAACCAATTTATGACTGAATTTGTGGCCTGCACCACTGGAGTGAATTTCATACCTAGTACTATAATCCTGTAGAAAAGCACATGGCTTTTAAGGCCAAAAGCCATAGGATAGTACTTAATATTATAATTTCCTTAAAAGGCCAAGCTGAAAAATCGCCACCTAAATATTTATCCGTATACACATAGAACTGTGCCGCTATCAATCTCAATCAGATAAGCTTCTTTTTGCAGTGGATCATTGTTAATGGAGAGATGTATAACTGGCAAAAGTGCTGAAAATAAGAAACTAAGTGCTCAGCTGTGAACGAGACATCTATGTTAAACCACCAACACCAAGGCTCAGGGCACATTGTGAAAAAGGAAGGAGAATTAGTTTAAGAGCCAGAGGATGGAGAAGGGTCTTGTGAAATGTTGTTTTCTAGACATGACATTGTATTTGCCCTCAAGACCTCACAGGAGCAGTAGTTACACACACCAGGCCTACACACATTAAAGCACCAAACATTCCAGCAAAGATGGGGTAGATGATCACCAGGCCCAAGCCATTACTGAGGAGCTGCTGGCACTGGATAGTGGCTAGGGAAAAGAGAATCATTATTTTTTTGGTATACAGCCACTGGCAGGTTTCTCACACTCCAGGAGATGGCCGTGCACCCATACACATACGGGGTGCAGTAACGGGACTAAAGAAGACATGAAGTTGAAAGAAGGAATATGGAGAGGGAGCATGAGAAGAATTGGAGGGAAATTGTGGTTATATATGATCACATTTAATTGTATAACAGTGGTTATATATGATCATATTTAATTGTATATGCATTTATGAAATTCTCAAAAATAAAGAGCAGTTAAAAAACAGACATAAAACTTTCAAGAGAATGGAGGAAAGACCTGTGCCCACTTATACTGATGGTTCACAGGAGAATTCTGGAGCTCCGGAGAGAAGGGTGAGACATCATGGCGAATAAGAGTAACAAGAAAAGATGAGGCCAGGAGCCCACAGCCAGGGGGAAGAGCAGGGTCCAATGAGAAGGGAAAACAGAGCATTCAAGGGTCAGACCCTCTCTTGCCTGGGAAACTCAGTCTACACTGAGGCTTGTAGCTGAGTTGCCATGTCTTGATGACCAGCTCCCACTTAGTCTAACATTGAGCAGAACCTAGAAATCCATGGAAAAATGAAGCATGGATGACCCCATGGCTATTGGAATGCCACACAGAAGGTTCATTTTTCAAAAAGAACCCAGCCTGGTCCATCATCCATCAAGACTCAAATAATCACTCTCCACCAGGAAACCAAAAGAGAATATAAAGATATCCCAGGATACCATGAGAGCCCATTCTCCAGGACATGCTAGGAGGTTCTGCTTTCTACTGGAACACTACAATAGTCAACTGTACAGCAGGACACTAGGAGAATCCAGTGTTCACCAGAAATTCATACAAGCAATCATGAATGCTACCACACATATGTAACACGTTCCATGGGCACTAGGGAATAAGGTACTAGGAAAACTGGTGTCTGGGGCATTATGATCACAGAGTACAGAAATATACATGTATGTTCACAGAGGGCTTCATCCAATGGGGAAAGCCATGAACAATGATCACTGCTGAGCAGTTATTGATGGAGGACATGAGAGTATGATCATGAGTTGATTTGTTGAGAAAAGTTGATGCTGGCTAGTCTGAGCATACAGGTTTTGGTCTTTCTAAAGACAATAGTCAACACTTTAGCTTCCAATGTGTTCTGAGTTTAAGAAAGGGCAGTTAGAGAGCTGCATTGTCAGGTACATTGACCTCCCACATGGGCAGGACAGCCATGCCTGCCAGTGATAGGAAAGTACTCACCAGTGTTTTATCAGGGAGTCTGATATCCTTCAAAAGTACTGCAAGAAGAAAGAAGGATGGTAGCCAAGCATGGTGGCACATGCCTTTAATCCCAGCACTTGGCAGGCCAAGGCAGGCAGATCTCTGTGATGTCAACACCAGCCTGGTCTACAGAGTGAGTTCCAGGCCAGCTGAGGCTATAGGGAGACCCTATCTCAAAAACACCAGAAAAAAAAGAAAGGAAGGAAAAAATGATGGTAATCCCACAAAGCTTCCTTGTCCCAGAGGATAGATTTCCAAACTCAGGTAATAAAGAGTACTAAAAGGGCTATGGTAATTTGTAGGAAGAAATATCAATTAATCAATGAGTTGAAAGAAGTTTAGTAGCATTTCTTCACTAAATGAAGAGCATAGTCTCTCAGGAAAATACGATGTTTTACACAAGCATAGAACTCCAAGGTCGCTGCACAGGTCATCTGCTGTAAGGACAAGTGTTAGCACACTCTTCGATCCCAGCCTCAGCATCAGCATTCAGGTAGTAAACAGCACCATCTGTGTTTACAGAAAGAGACACCCATTGTGATACTCTGACATTTCTTTTTTTGTTTTGCTTTGTTTTAAATACTTTTATTGATGAATCATGTATTTCATTCATTGTCTTTCAATCCAATTTAGACACATTCCCCTCTACCTGAACCCACCCCACGCCTGTTCATGCCTTCTGCCATACATGTCTTGCATCTTTCTCTCAGTCTTTCCAGAGTTTTTCACTGCAGAGGCTTGTTGTTTTGGGCAGAGTTTAACTGTATCATTCAGTTCTTTAACCTAATCACTATTAGGTTGTTGTTTTTCCTTCCCCTTTATATTTCTCCAAAATATGCCTAAATAACCATCACATATGCATCAAAATTATGACATCTGAGAAAAAACTGTATGTCAATTGCAAAATATGTTTAGGAATTCACATTTCACCTCTTTAATTTTATATTACTCTAAAATATGAATACATATTCCTCCAGTACACAATAATTACAGAGTCTGAAAATAAGTGGCTGGTCAATTCTAGAGCCGGTTAAGAGGTTTACATTATAACAACACAGTTGCTTTCAGATAAAAAGAAATATAACAATAATGTTGTTCAGCTTGCCTTTCAACTGGGGATTTGGTGTAAGCATCCACAAATGAGGGAAACCATTCTCCATTTGTCTTTCTGGGACTGTATTACTTCACTTAGCATAATTGCTTTGAGTTCCATTCATTTACCTGCAAAGTTCAAGATGTCATCTTTCTTTACCGCTGCATAAAACTACATTGTGTATATGTACCACATTTTTGTCATCCACTCATCAGTTGAGGGGCATTTGGGTTGGTTCCAACTCTTTGCTATTGTGAAGAGAGCCGTGGTAAACATGGATGTGCATGTAGCTTTCCAGTAGGATGAGTCTTGTGGGTATATACCCAAGAGTAGTATGACTGGGTCAGGTGGTAGGCTCATTTTGAGTCTTTTAAGTTTTCTCCACACTGCTTTCCATAATGGTTGTTCAAGTTTACATTCCTGCCACAGTGGATGAGTGTTCCCCTTTCCCCACAACCTCTCCAGCATTTGGTGTCTTTTGTTTTCTTGATCTTAGCGAGTCTTATTGGAGTGAGATGATATCTGAGAGTGGTTTTAATTTGCATTTCCTTAATTACTAGTGATGTTGAGCACATTTTAAGATGTTTCTCAGCCATCTTTACTTCCTCTCTTGTGAAGTCTCTGTTCAGCTCTTTACTCCATCTTTTGAGTGAGTCATTTGGGGTTTTTTTCTTTGTTTTTTGAGTAGTCTATATATTCTGGATGTTAATGCCTTGTCAGATGTAACACTGGTGAAGATTTCCTCCCACTCCGTGGGTTTTCTCTTCACTTCCTTGATTGTTACATTTGCTGTACAGAAGCTTTTGAGTTTGATGAGGTACCATTTATGAACTATTGACCTGACTTCCTACACAGCTGCTGTCTACTTTAGAAAGTCTGTTCCTAAGCCTATGTCTTGTAGGTTGCTGGGAACTTTTTCTTCTGTCACCTTCAGGGTTTCATGTTTCAGATTGAGATCTTTGATCCACTTGGAGTTGATTTTTGTACAGGGCGAGAGGTAGGGGTTAGTTTTGTTCTTCTACATATGGTGATCCAGTTTGGGCAGCACCATTTGCTGAAGATGCTATCTTTCCTCCATTGAGCTTTTGTCAAATATGAGGTGCCTGAAATTGTATGAACTCCAATTTGGATCTTGAATTTTGTTCTATTGGTCAACAGGTCTGTTTTTGTGCCAGTACCAGGCTGTCTTTATGACTATAGCCCTGTAATATAGCTTGAAGTCTTGGAAAGCAATCCCCCCTGTATTGCACTTTTCACTCAGGGTTGCTTTAGATATTTGGAGTCTTTTGTTTTTCCATATAAATTTAAGGATTTATTCCAAGTTTGTGAAGAAACTCATGGAGATTTTGATTGCATTGAATCTGTATATCAATTTGGGTAAAATGGACATTTTTATTATATTAGTTTTTCCAATCCATGAGCATAGGAAGTCTTTCCATCTTTTGATGTCATCTTCAATCTCCTTCTTAGGGGGTTTAAAAATTTTGTTGTAGAGATCTTTGGTGTCTTTGGTTAGGTTTGTTCCCAGGTAAATTATTTCTGTGAAGCCAACAACACTCTAATACCCAAACCAGGCAAAGATACAACCAAAAAAGAAATCTATAGACCCATCTCATTAATGAACATATATGCAAAAATTCTCAACAAAATACTTGCAAATCGCATACAGACCCAAATCAAAAAGATCATCTATCATGATCAAGTTGGATTCATACCAGAGATGCAGGGATGGTTCAACATACTTAAATCATAAAACACAAAAAAGTACTGAAAGACAAAAATCACATGATCATCTCAATTGATGCAGAAAAAGCCTTTGACCAGATCCACCATCCATTCATGTTTAAAGTTCTAGAGGGAATCAGACTGAAGGGAACACTCCTCAACACAACCGAAACCATACATAGCTAATCCACTGCCAACATCATCCTAAATGGAGAAAAATTGGAAGCATTCTCCTTAAAGGCAGGAACCCAGCAAGACTTCCCCTTATTGCCACTCCTCTTCAAGGCTTGCTAGGGCAATAAGACAAGAGAAGGAAGAATACTAATCAGAAAAGAGGAAGTTAAACTATCCCTTTTGGCAGATGATATGATAGTTTACCTGGGGGATGCTAAAACTCCACCCAAAAACTCCTAGAAATGATTAAGTTTCAGTAAAGTGGCAGGATACAAAATTAACCTAGAAAAATCAGTAGCCTTTCTTTACACCAACAATAAACAAGTAGAGAAGGAATATAAGGAGACCTTCCCACTCACAATAGCCTCTAGCATTTCTTAATCCTAGGAATCCTCAGTTCCTGCTTTCCTATTGTAGAACAAAGACATAGGGGGTGGATCAGGATGAGAGGTCATGGGTCAGGTGACTTTGACATAGCTTATTACACTAACTCCACACTTTCTAGACCAATGTCCACCCAGAGCAATTCCTAAAGACACCAGGAAGCAAGTGCTATGCAATGTTACCTCTGAAGGACCTAAAATAAGAACAAGGACCACTCTGCCCACATGCCTACATAGTAAAGACTGTAGCTCTGGACCAGCCTTAAATGGATGGAGGCCTACCCAGTCCATCAGATCCTAAATGGACGTGAGTGTCAGAGACATATTTAAAGGTTACCAGAATCTTTTAAATTTAGACATTGTCCACCCCAAACTCCTTCATGACATCCGTGCAGCAGAAAAGGTGTCAGTGTCCAGGGAACAGAGGTGCACACCTGTCAGGCTTATCAGTGCCCAGCCTCCTCTCCTCTATGTCTTCCCCAGGGCCATCCTCAGGCTCTTTAACATCATCATAATCCTCTTTTTTTCACTAGGTTCTAGGATGTTGTTGGCTCTTCCGGTCTTTCATCCATGGTAATTGCTTAAATGTCTTCATAGATACCTTCAGAGGGCAGCTTCCTCATCATTCCAGAATCTATAGAGACCACACTAGAGCTTTGATGTGGGAGAGCAAGCCTGGACTCAGACCTATCTTGAACATATCCAGGCTACTAATCTGCTTAGCACACTAGGCATAGCTAAAAATACAGGGCAGCTGGTCAGTTACACATATGAACTCACAGCAGTGGTGAGGGCATGCACAAGTCCCATGCAAGCTCAAACCAGACAAAATTCCAGCATAGACTTGGGGAAGTGGGTAAGAAGTTTTCACCCAACTTAAGGAACTTTTGGCTGGAAGGGAGAAAGGCAGTTTCTTACAGGGATGGGGCTCTTGTTAGGTTACCCAGCCTTCAGTGGATATACCCACACTGAAGGACATTTGGGGACACAACTCAGACTATCTACTATCTATCTATCTATCTATCTATCTATCTATCTATCTATCTATCATGGTGTACATTAAGTTGGGTCAAGGGCCTTAAAGGGACGTGTGCATAGGGGAGGGAATCCAAATGCCATATTATGTTGTATGAAAATCTCAAAAAATCAATAAAAATTTAAAAAAGAAAAAAAAAATACAGGGCACACCCTGCTTCTGATAGCACATGCTCAGAAGTCACAGCTGAGCTTGTTTGTCAGCACCCTCCTTTTCTGAATATGCCCCACAAGTTGAGATGATGTGTGATAGTCTGTAGGTCTAAGATTGGCCACTGGGAGGTGATGTCACATGATGTAGGGACTGCCCATCCCAGACCTATTTTACTGACTGGCTCTGTGAAAATAAATGGATTTTCATGGATTTGTACCACCTGACATGATAATTCCCACAGTTACATATTTGGCCACACTTCCATGCCCTCTTCAGCCTGTCCAATCACGGGATCAGTAGCCCGCTTTTCAGAATAAGTAAAGCTACAGGCCGAACCACACTTGCCTGGTCCCTGCAGCCACTTAGGCATGAGAATGCTACAAATAGGGAGCAACCCTTGTTTATAGTAGCCTTCAATAGGACCATCCACTGTGCCAGACACACAGCATTCAAATCCCTGGAGCAAGTGGGTCTCAGTTCAAGATCACTTCCCTGAAAGAACACAGTACGGGATAGCACAAAGATGGAGGGAGACATAGGGGTGGCCTAAGAGTAAATATTGTCTTAATCATCTCATCCCAGAATCTTTCAGAGGTTTCCAGACAGTAACTTAGCAATGGCTACCATGGATACCTAATAACATTCATTGCAGTGAGCAAAGCAAAGCCACAGGTTCTTCTGTAGATGTAACCTCAGAGAGTTCCCACTGACCCTGTCAAGCATGACCCTATGCATGCAGGTAGCTCTGCTGTGGTATCACTGAATGACCAGGAATGTCCATGTATGAAGGCCCAGGTAATGAGTTACAGGTGTGAGCACAGGGAATGTCTCAGACTCCTAACTGCCCTGTACTCAGCTCTACTCTGGGAACAGTGTCTAATAGGATAAAACATACCAAGGCCAAACTACAGAATCATCTATCCAAAGGTCCTTAGAAGTAGTGTCTGAGACCTGGGAACTGTTCCCCATGTTTTTCCACGCAGCCAACACAGAAGAAAGCTGAAGTTTCTGTTGCAGAGTGGGTCTATCTTCATCAGCCTAGAGCTCATCCAAAGAGTGTGCCTGTGGCCAAGGATTTCAGATCTCCAAGGAGATCTCCAAGGAGAGCTAGAAATAATCTCTACTTCTGGGGCATAGGGAATGATGAACACCAGGAGGGCTTAGTTTCTTCTTTCACCAATTCATCATTCAGGAGAGTTTTGTTTATTCTCCATGAGATCATTTACTTAGTAGAGCTTTTTTTCCTGTTGATTATAAGCTTTATACACTGTGGTCTGATAGAGTGCATGGAATTAGTTCAACTTTTGGTTGTTGGTTTTTTTTTTTTTTTGAGATTCATTTTGTTTCCCAGAATGTGGTCACTTTTAGATGAATTACCATGAGCTGCTGAGTAAAAGGTGTGTTCTTTGGTGCTGGTGGACTATTGTGTATATGACTATTAGGCCTATTTTAATTTGAAGTCTGTTTTGTTAGGTACTAGAATGGCAACACACACTTGCTTCTTAGAGCCATTTGCTTGGAATATTTTTTCTATCCTTTCACCCTAAGGTAGTTCTTATTCTTGAAGGTGAGATGATGGGTTTTCTTTCTTGATCCATTCCTCTGTGCCTTTTGACAGCACAGTTGAGGCCATTGATATTTACTGTTATTATTGAAATGTCTATATTGGAAGCTGTCATTTTAATTGCTTTGTGCTTGTGGCTTAGTTTGTGGTTTGTTATTATGACTTTCTTCATTTTTTTTTCTGTACCCTATTGTGTATACTCATTCCTTTCTTCAGTCCTTTGTATTGCTTCATGTATTCTCTGTATGGCTGGTTTGGTAGCCATAAATTATTTCAGCATATTCATGTCATGGAAATTTTTCAATTCCCTTCAACCATCATAAATAGTTTTGCTTGATAAAGTACTCAGGGTTGGCATCCAAAGTCATTTAGAACTGGGAACACCTTGGTCCAGGTTCTTCTGACTTATATAGTTTCCATTGAAATGTCAGCTGTAAATTCTGAAGGGCTTTCCTTTATATGTGATTTGTTGTTTCCCTCCAGCAGCCATCAGTACCCTCTTATTTTTCCATACATTTCATATTTTTACTCTGATATACCATGGGGAGTTACTGTTCTAGTCAGTCAGGTCTAAGTGGTTCCCTACATGCTTCTTCAATCTCTATATGTAAGTTTTTCCTTAACTTAGGGAAATTTTCTTTTATCATCCTGTTGCAATACCATTAGCCCAAGATTCTTCTGTTTGTCAGCCTATCATTCATACATTTGCAATTTTCATGTTTTCTCACACTTCTTGCATATTCCATTTCTGTGGTTATTTAATTTTACATACTCTTTGCTTAAGGATTCCAGATCTTCAACTTTGTCACCCAATATAGACATTCTGTTTTCCACTTCATTCTTTCTCCTTGTGAGGCTTTCTTCTGTCATTTGTAATTGGCCTATTGAGATTTTCAATCCCATGTTCATTTCCATTTGGTTTTCATTCACTATTTCTATCTCTTTTACGAGTTTACGTTTCAAGTCATGGATCCTTTTGGATATTTCACTAAGCCACATATTTGGATATTCTTAGGATTCTATGACAAGTCTATGCCTTTTATCTCTGAGTTCATTGAGTTGTTCGTGTTTTCTTTAAGTTCTTTGATCATGTTTTCATGACTTATTCTTTTAAATTCTGTGTTCTGATGTTCCTTGGGGGGTTCTCATTGTAGTGTACTTTTATAGGACTAGGGGATTTTATTGGGTATACATTCCTTGGCTTTTAATATTACTTGTGTTATTGCTCCGCCTTTTGGGCTTATGGATATTCCTTTTCTGTTATGTATCCAATAGGAACTTGTATTCTGCTTTTGCTTAATTTAATTTTCTTCTGTTTGTATTGTTTATGTTGCTTGGTTGCTTTTTGCTTTAACCATGGCAAATAAACTTGTGTGTGTTTCAGGTTCTTTCTGGGTAGTATACTGATCCCAGTGGTTGGTGGGACAAGACTATAGGAAGATTAGTTTGGTATGAGGGCTGGTCTGTGTCAGACATTGAAGGAGCCAGTGGAGGCTACACTAGGGAGTTTAGCTAGTCTGGTTAGGAAGCTAGTCCAGATTACTGATACAGAGGAACTGTAGTATACCTAAGTCCAAGGCTGGCAGGAGACAGGATGGAGGTGGGCAAAAGGAATGTAATAAAGAAATGATGTGTGGAATCAAATATAGCAGAGTCTTAGGTGGGTAAATTAGGCCAGCTGATAAGGAGCCAGAGAAGATAGGGGTATGGACCACCTGAGGATACACTTAGCCATCCATGCCATGGGTTTTATGTAGTCTGGGTTAGGAAGGTAATCCAGACATCTGAGCCAGAGGAATTGGAGCCCACATCAGTCAACGCAGACATGGGACATGGTGGACTTCATTTCTTTTTCTTTTTTTTTAATTTTATTTATTTCTGTGTGTGCATGAATGTACTATCTGCATGCAGGTTTGTGCACCCGTGTCGTGCAATGCCGCGGAGGTCAGAAGAGGGTGTCGGATTCCCCTGGAACTGGAGTTCTGGAATTGGAGTTTTGGACGGTTCTCGGCCACCATGTGGGTGCTGGGGATCGAGCCCGGGTCCTCTGTAAGAGCAGTCGGTGCTCTTAACCGCTAGGCCATCTCTCCAGCCCCCGGACTTCATTTCTTAATCCATTCAACCACTCTGTGTCTTTTGACTGGAAAATTGAGGCAATTGACATTTAGAAATATTATTGAAAGGTGTTTATTGGTAACTATAATTTTGTTTTCTATCTGCATTTTAGTCTTATTTTGTTTTCTTCTGTACTTTATATGTTTGTTTATTTTCTTTCTATAACATCTTGGATATAGTCATTTCATTCTTAAGTCCTTGTATGGCATCAAGCAGACACTGTAGGGCCAGTTGGGTAGACATGAATTCAACCTATTTGTATCGTCGAATATTTTTCTTTACCCTTTAGCTATAAATGAGAGTTTGGCTTCATAAAATATTCTAGGTTGGCATCTGTGGTCATTTAGAACTCTTCATACATTGATCCAGGCTCTTCCAGCTTTCATAGTTTACATTAAAAACCATCTGTAATTCTGATGGGTGTTCCTTTATATGCAACTTCTTTTCTCTTTTAGCCACGTTCACAACCCTCTCTTTGTTCTGTACATTTACTTCTTTCTTTACTTTTTTATTTATTTTTATTATATTTTAAGGGATACACAATATAAGAGCACAGTTGTTTTCAGATCACATTGACTTTGCTCAGTTTGCCATACAGTTAGGCAATTGGTGCTAGCAACCACAGATGAGGGACACCATTCATCTTTTGTTTTTCTGGGGCTGTGTTACTTCACTCAACATGATATCTTCTAGCTCCAGCCATTTACCCATAAAGTTCATGATGTCATCTTTCTTTACCGCTGCATAGAACTCCATTGTGTAGATGTACCACATTTTCTCTATCCACTCGTCAGTTGAGGGACACTTGGGTTGGTTCCAGCTCCTTGCTATTGTGAAGAGAGCTGCAAGAAACATGGTTGTCCATGTATCTCTGTGGTAAGATGAATCATGTGGGTACATGCCCAGGAGTGGTATGGCTGGGTCACGTGGCAAGTTCATTCCGAGTCTTCCAAGTGTTCTCCACACTGCTTTCCATAGTGGCTGTACCAGTTTACATTCCCACCAGAAGTGAACGAGTGTTCCTCTTTGCCCACAAACTCTCCAGCACTTGGTATCATTTGTTTTCTTGATCCTAGCCAGTCTTATTGGAGTAAGATGATATCTTAAAGTAGTTTTGATTTGCATTTCCTTAATGATTAATGATGTTGAACACTTCTTAGGTGGTGCATGCCTTTAATCCTAGCACTTGGGAGGCAGAGGCAAGCAGATCTTTGTGAGTTCAAGGCCAGCCTGGTCTACAGAGTGAGTTCCAAGACAACTGGGGATACAGACCAAAAAAAAAAAAAGATGTTTCAAAGACATCTCTAATTCCTCACTTGTGAAGTCTCTATTCGTCTCTTTGCTCCATCTACTGAGTGGGTCATTTGTTTTCTTTCTTCTTTGCTTTTTGAGTAGTTCGTATATTCTGGAAATCAATGCTTTGTCAGATGTTTCTGTGTTGAAGGTTTCCTCCCACTCTTTGGGATTTCTCTTTACTTCCTTGATAGTTTCTTTTGATGCACAGAAGCATTTGTGTTTAATGAGGTCCCATTTGTCAATCGTTGACCTGAATTCTTGGGCAGCTGCTGTCTGATTTAGGAAGTCTTTTCCCACGCCTATGTCTTGTAGTCTGCTGCCAACTTTTTATTCTATCACCTTCAGAGTTTGGGGTTTCACGTTGAGGTCTTTAACCCATCCGGAGTTAACTTTTGTTCAGGGGGGAGAGATAGGGGTTTAATTTCATTCTTTTACAAGTGGTGATCCAGTTTTGCCAACACCACTTGCTGAAGATGCTCTTTTCTCCATTGTGTCTTCTTGGCCCCCTTGTCAAATATGAGATGGCTGAAATTGTGCTCAAGTTTGGATCTTCGGTTTTGTTCCATTCATCAACAGGTCTGTTTTTGTGCCAGTACCAGGCTGTTTTCATGACTATAGCCCTGTAGTATCGTTTGAAGTCTGGTATAGAGATGCCCCTGTATTGGTCTTTTCACTCAGGGTTGTTTTGGCTATTCAGGGTATTTTGTTTTTCCAAATGAATTTAAGGACTTTTTTTCCCAATCCTGTGAAAAAACTTGGGGATTTTGATTGGGATTGCATTAAATCTATACAAGAGTTTGCATAGAGTAGACATTTTTGCTATATTAATTTTCCTAGTCCATGAGTGTGGGAGGTTTTTCCATCTTCTGATGTCTTTTTCAATTTCCTTTTTCAAGGGTTTAAAATTTTTGTTGTAGAGATCTTTGGTGTGTTTGGTTAGATTTGTTCCTAGGTATTTTATTGGTTTTTGAGGCTATTGTGAGTGGGAAGGTCTCCTTGAATTCCTTCTTCAGTTGATGTAAAGAAAGACTACTAATTTTTTAGGTTAATTTTGTATCCTGCCACTTTACTAACGCTCTTAATAGTTTCTATGAGTTTTCTGGTGGAGTTTTTAGCATTCCTTAAGTAAACAATCCTATTATTAGCAAAAAGGGATAGCTTGACTTCCTCTTTTCCTTTAATTTCCTTTCCTTGCCTTAATGCCCTAGCAAGTGTTTCAAGCACTATATTGAAGAGGAGTGGTGACAGGAGACAGCCTTGCCAAGTTCCTACCTTTAAGGGGAAGGCTTCTGTCATTTCCCCATTTAGGATGATATTGGCTGTGGGTTTCCTGTATATGGCTTTGATTACATTGAGGAATGATCCCTCCAATCCAATTGCTCTAGGACTTTAAGCATGAAGGGATGCTGGATTTTGCCAAAGGCTTTTTCCGTGTCAATTGAGATAATGGTGTGGTTTTTGTCTTTCAGTCCATTTATATGCTTGATATTTATTGATTTTCATATGTTGAACCATCCCTGCATCTCTGGGATGAATCCAACTTGGGCATGTGGGATGATCTTCTTGATGTGGGTCTGTATGCGATTTGCCAGTATTCTCTTTAGAATATTGGCGTCGGGGCTGGAGAGATGGCCTAGCGGTTAAGAGCGCCGACCGCTCTTACAGAGGACCCGGCTTCGATCCCCAGCACCCACATGGCGGCCGAGAACCGTCTGAAGCTCCGGTTCCAGGAGAACTCCAGCTCCAGGGGAATCCGAGACCCTCTTCTGACCTCCGCGGCATTGCACGACACGGGTGCACAGACCTGCATGCAGACAGTACATTGATACACATACAGAAATAAAAAAAATAATAAAATAAAAAAAATAGATATTGGCTCTGTTCATTAGGGGGTTGGGTCTATATTTCTCCTTTTGGTTGTATCTCTTGCCGGTTTTTGGATAGAGTGTGCTGGCTTAATAGAAAGAATTTGGGAGAAATCCCTCTGTTATCCTTCGAAACTATTGAGTAATAATGGTTTTAAGTCTTATGAAATGTTTTATAGAATTCAGCCATGAAATCGTCTGGGACTGGGCTTTTTTTATTTGGGAGGTGTGGTGGTTTGAATGAGTGTCCCCCATAGGCTTTAAATATTCAGACATTTGTCACCAGTTGGTGGCACTGTTCTTAGAAGGTGTGGCCATGCTAGAGGAAGTATGTTATTGGGGGCAGGCTTAGTGAATTTAACAAGCCTTGCTGTCTCCAGTTGCTCTCTCTGCTTCCTGTGCTCATTGCGAAATGTGAACCTCGGCATGCTGCTCCAGCTCCAGCCACCATGCCTCCCACCACAATGGACTCTAAATCCCTGGAACCATCATATGTAAGCTCAAATAACTCTTCATTTTATAAGTTCCTTGGTCATGGTGTGTTTATCACAGCAACAGAAAGTGACTAATACAGTTACTTGGTACCAGAGAGTGGGCTGTTGGCTGTGAAGAACTGACCATATGGATGTTTGGAGAAATGTGGAAGATTTGGAACTTTGGGCTAGAAAGACTGTGACTACTGTAAGCAGAGCTTAAGGGCCCACTCTAGTAGAAGCCTGAAGAAAGTATTGCCTGCAAAAAATGTAGTTCAGAGGAAAATAAAGACTTAGGCAGCAACTGGGATATTTTGATAAAGAGGCTGGCAGCAGTTTTGCACAGCCAAATGCTTGCCTGATGCTAAGTTGAAAAACAATGGTCTAGTGTCTTTGGTGGATGATATTTCAAGACAGCCTAATGTAGAAATGGTGGTGTGGCTAGTAATGGTGAATATTGTACAGTGAAGAGGAGCAGATGGGGCAGAAAGAAATGCAGAATGTACAGTTTAGATCTAAAAACCCCACGAGGAAGATTAAAAGTGGTGCCAAGGCTTGTGAAGGAGAGTTTTCTTTTGATAAGGATATTAAAGTGATTAAGGAAGGGCCTGGAGATTCACAAGTAAACAACAGAAATAGTACCTTCAGGGCAAGACCACACCCAGCTAATCCTCAAACTTTTGAAAGGAAAATACTGAAAGGGCAGAGACAAGTTGCAAAGGTGGTTGAAATAGGCCAGAGTCCATCCCAAACTTGCAGCCAGATTCGGCAATCATTCACGTGGTGCTGGCTTTAGAGGCATGAAGTTTGCAAGAGTGAAGGGTCATCAGTTCGTTCCTCCATGGTTTCAGAGAGCCACAGAGGGCCAGGCAGCGTTTGGCAGGGGCGTCCCCAAATAGAGAAGGCCCTGATAGGGCATTGAGTGAAGCTGTGAATGTGAAGCCTGGTTGGCAGCGGAGACCCCAAGAAGACATTCGAGATGCCAGACCTGTGAGATATTTGCCAAGGAGAGCTGGATACAGGGAGTGGTACCAGCCTAAGAAAGAGATGTATGTTGCAAGAAAAACTGGAAGAGCTGAGCCATCTAAGCCCTTTAGAAGTCATGTCCCAGAAGTTGCACATGGAGTTACTGGACTTGGAGTTTGCCCTGCTGGTTTTTGGTCTTGTTTTGGTGCAGTATTTTCTCACTATGCCTCTATTCCTCCCTTTTGAAATGGGAATGTGTATTCGGTTCCACTGTACATTGGGAGTATGTAATTTGTCTTTTGATTTTACAGGAGCTTACAGTTTAGAAGATTGGCCTGAGTCTCAGAAGAGACTTTGGACTGTAGACTTTTGAATGGCATTGAAACTGGTAAAGACTATGGGGACCTTTAAGGTTGGACTAAATTCATTTTGCATTTTATATGGTCAGGAGCCTAAGGGGGCCAGGGAGTGTGGTGCTTTGAATGAATATCCTCCATAGACTGTAAGTATTCAGACATTTGTCTCCAGTTGGTGGCACTGTTCTTGGAGGTCTTAGAAGGTGTGGCCATGCTAGAGGAAGTACGTTATTGGGGGCAGGCTTAGTGAGTTTAACAAGCCTTGCTGTCTCCAGTTGCTCTCTCTGCTTCCTGTGCTCATTGCGAGATGTGACCCTCGGCATGCTGCTCCAGCTCCAGCCGCCATGCCTCCCGCCACAATGGACTCTAATTCCCTGGAACCGTCATTCTTAGGCTCAAATAAACTCTTCCTTTTATAAGTTCCTTTGGTCATGGTGATTTATCACAGCAACAGAAAAGTGACTAATACAGGAGGTGTTCTATTTTGTCTTCCATTGCTGTGACAAAACACTCTAACTGACACCAACTTGGGGTGGAAAGGGTTTATTCAGCTTACATCTCCTGGGTCATAGTTCATCACTTAGGCAGCCCAAGGCAGGAACTCAGGGCAGGAATCAGGAAGACAGGAGCTGAAGAACAGACCATGGAGGAATGATGTTCACTAGCTTGCTCCCTGGCTCATGCCCAGCCTGCCTTCTTATATGGTACACAACAACCTGCCCAAGGTGGCACTACTCATTGTGGGCTGGCCCCTCCCACACTGCTCAACCATTAAGACAATACTCCACAGATGTGGCCACAGGCCAATCCAATGGAGCCAATTCCCCAATTGAGGATCCCTCAACGCAGGTGTGTCAGGTTGACACAAAAGCTATCCAGCACAGGAGGTTTCTTTTTACATCTTCAATTACTTCATATATTATGGGTCTGTTTAAGCTGTTGATCTCTTCTTGGTTGAGATTGGTGATTCCCAGGATTTCAGATATTCATCCATTTCTTCTAGGTTTTCAAACTTGGTAGAGTATAGGTTTTTTAAGTATTCCCATATGATTTTCTGTATCTTTTCCTTGTCCATTGTGATATTCCCCTTTTCATCATGGATTGTATTGATTTGGAGTTGTTCCTTCTTTCTTTTGGTTAACTGGGCTAGAGGTCTGTCTATCTTGTTTATTCTTTCAAAAACCAACTTTTGGAGTCATTGATTTTTTTTGTATTATTTTCTTTGTTTCTATTTCATTGATTTCTGCTCTGATTTTTGTTATTTCTTCCTGTCTGTTGCATTTAGGATTCACCTGTTGTTGCCTCTCAAGTGCTTTTAGCTGCAGTGTTAGATCGTTCACTTGAGCTCTTTCTGTTTTTCTAATGTAGGCACCAGGGCTATGAACTTACCTCTTAGGACTGATTTTAAAGTATCCCATAGGTTTTGTTGTTTTGTATTGTCATTGTCATTCAGTTCCAGAAATGCTTTTATTTCTTTCTTTATCTCTTCCTTAACACATTCATTATTCAAGAGTGTGTTGTTTAGTCTCCATGTGTTCTTGTAGATAGTAGGCTTATCCTGATGTTGTTATTGAGCTTTATTGCAATGTGGTCTGATAGAATGCATGAAATTGTTTCAATCTTTTTGATTTGTGGAGGTTTCTTCTGTGTCCCAGTGTGCGGTCGATTTTGGAGAATGTTCCATGGGGTGCTGAGTAGAAAGTGTACTCTATGGTATTAGGGTGGAATATTCGGTAGAGGTCTATGAGGTATCATATCATTCAGTACAGATGTCTCTCTGTTTATTCTTTGTCCTGTTGGCCTGTCCAAAGGGCTCAGTGAGGTATTGAAGTCCCCTACAATGAGTGTGCTGGGGCTTGTCTGTGACTTGTGGTCCTGAAAATTTGTCTTTATAAAGTTTGGTGCAGCAGAGTTTGGTGCATATATATTCATAATTGTGAAATCTTTTTGGTGTATTGTTCCTTTGATAAAAATGTAATGGCCTTTGGGGATGGAGAGATAGCCTAGCGGTTAAGAGTGCTGACTGCTCTTGCAGAGGACCCAGGTTCAATTCCCAGCACCCACATGGCGGCTGAGAACCATCTGTAACTCCAATTCCAAGAGAACTCCAGTTCCAGGGGAATCCGAGACCCTCTTCTGACCTCCGCGGCATTGCACAACACGGATGCACAAACCTGCATGCAGACAGTACATTCATACACACAGAAAATAAATAAATAGGAGAGATGGCCAACAAAGCTTAACCAAAAAGAGATTGACAGTTTAAACAGACCCATAATATTTGAGGAAATTGAAGATGTAATTAAAAACCTCCCCTGGTCCAGATGGTCTCATGGCAGAATTCTGAAAAACATTTAAAGAGGTCCTACAGCCATTGCTACTCAAACTGTTTAGAGGATACAAACAGAAGGAATTCTCCCAAACTCCTTCTATGAAACCAGCATCACTCTAATACCCAAACCAGGCAAAGATGCAAGCAAAAAAAGAAAATTGTAGACCCATCTCACTAATGAATATAGATGCAAAAATTCTCAACAAAATATTTGCAAATCACATACAGACCCACATCAAAAAGATCATCCATCATGATCAAGTTGGATTCATACCAGAGATGCAGGGATGGTTCAACATATGTAAATCAATAAATATCATAAAACACATAAATGGACTGAAAGACAAAAACCACACAATTGTTTCAGTTGATGCAGAAAATGCCTTTGACAAGATCCAGCATCCCTTCATGTTTAAAGTCCTAAAGAGAATAGGACTGAAGGGAACATTCCTCAACTTGATCAAAGCCATCTATAGCAAACCCACTGCCAACATCATCCTAAATGGAGAAAAATTGGAACCATTTCCCTTAAAGGCAGGAACCCAGCAAGGCTGCCCCCTATCGCCACTCCTCTTCAACATAGTGCTTGAAACACTTGCTCAGGCAATAAGACAAGAGAAGGAAATTAAAGGAGTATTAATCGGAAAAGAAGAAGTTAAGCAATCACATTTTGAAGATGATATGATAGTTTACCTAAGGGATTCTAAAAACTCCACCAGAAAACTTCTAGAAATGATTAAGAACTTTACTAAAGAGTCAGGCTACAATTAAACCTAGAAAAATCAGTACCTTTTTTACACCAACAATAAACAAGAGGAGGACTACAAGAAGACCTTTCCACTCACAATAGCCTCAAAAATAATGATACCTAACAACAAACCTAACCAAAGATATCAAAGAGCTCTACAAGAAAAATTTTAAACCACTGAAGAAGGAGATTGAATATGACATCAAAAGATGGAAAGATCTCCCCCAGTCATGGATTGGGAAAATTAATATAGTAAAAATGTCCATTTTACCTAAATTGATATACAGATACAATGCAATCCAAATCCAAATCCCTATGAGCTTCTTCACAGACTTGGAAAAAAAATCCTTAAATTCATATGGAAAAGCAAAAGACCCTGAATTGCTAAAACAACCCTGAGTGAAAAATGCAATACAAGGGGGATTGCCCTACCAGACTTCAAACTATATTACAAGGCCATAGTCATAAAGAACAGCCTGGTACTGGCACAAAAACCCATTGACGAATGGAACAAAACCGAAGATCCAAACTTGAGCTCATACAATTTCAGGCACCTCATATTTGACAAAGGGGCAAAAAAACCTCGATGGAGGAAAGATAGCATCTTCAGCCAATGGTGTTGGAATAATTGTATAATCATCTGTAGAAGAACAAAATTAAACCCTTACTTCTTACCCTGTACAAAAATCAACTCCAAGTGGATCAAAAGATCTCAACATGAAGCCTGAAACCCTGAAGGTGATAAAAGAAAAAGTTGACAACAACCTACAAGACAGGCGTAGGAAAAGACTTTCTAAATCAGACAGCAGCTGCACAGGAAGTAAGGTCAACAATCAACAAATGGAACCTCATAAAACTCAAAAGCTTTTGTACAGCAAAAAAAATAATAATAATCAAGGAGGTGAAGAGAAAACCCACAGAGTGGGAAAAAATCTTTACCAGTGATACATCTGACAGAGCATTAATGTCAAGAATATATAAACTACTCAAAAAACAAAGAAGAAGAAAAATGACCTACTCAAAAGATGGAGTAAAGAGCTGAACAGAGTCTTCACCAATGAGAAATTAAAGATGGCTGAGAAACATCTTAAAAAGTGTTTAACATCATTAATAATTTAAAAATGCAAATTGAAACCACTCTCAGATATCATCTCACTCCAGTATGGCTAGCTAAGATCAAGAAAACAAAAGACAACAGATGCTGGAGAGGTTGTGGAGAAAGGGGAACACTCATCCACTGCTGGTGGGAATGTAAACTTGTACAACCACTATGGAAACCAGTGCAGAGAACCCTTAAAAGACTTGGAATGAGCCTACAACCTGACCCAGTCATACCACTCCTGGGTATATACCCCAAAGACTCATCCTACCACAAAGATACATGCACATCCATGTTTATTGCAGCTCTCTTCACAATAGTGAAGAGCTGGAGCCAACCCAAATGCCCCTCAACAGATGAGTGGATGACAAAAATGTGGTACATCTACACAATGGAGTGCTATCCAGCAGTGAAGAAAGATGGCATTATGAACTTTGCAGGCAAATGGATGGAGCCGGAAGACATTTATGCTGAGTGAAGTAACACAGTCTCAGAAAGACAAACAGAGAGTGGTTTCCCTCATTTGTGGATGCTAACACCAAATCCCCCAGACAAAAGGCAAGCTGAATGACATTATGGTTATATTTCTGTTTATCTGAAAGCAACTGTGCTGTTATAATGTGAATCTCTCAATGAGCTCTAGAATCCACCCACCAATTATGTTCAGACTCTGTAATTACTGTATTATGGGTGGAGAATATGTATCCATATTTTAGAGTAATATAAAATTAATGGAGGAAAATATGAATTCCTAAACATAAAAAAGACAGAGAAAAATACAGGATCGTTCAACTTCATCTTATTTTTGGTTTGAGTTTCCTTTGATATTTCTCTCTTTGGTGAATTCACTTTTCAAGCCATATATTCATATTTTTTGAGATTCAGTCAGGTGATTATTGCTATGATTGTTGAATTCTTTGAGTTGTTTGTGTGTTCTTTAATGTCACTGAAGACTCTGATCATGTTTATGATTGTTGTTTTAAATTCTGCATTCTGGAGTTCCTCTGAGTGGTTCTCATTGTAGTACACTTCTATGGGACTGGTGGTTTTTATTGAGGACATATTTTCTTGGTTTTTCTTGTTATTTGTATTTTTTATTTTATATTTATTTTTCTCTATGTGTATGAATGTACTGTCTGCATGCAGGTCTGTGCAGCCGTATCATGCAATGCCGTGGAGGTCAGAAGAGGGTGTCGGATTCCCCTGGAACTGGACTTCTCCTGGAATTGGAGTTTCAGATGGTTCTCAGCTGCCATCTGGGTGCTGGGGATAGAACGCAGGTCCCCTGCAAGAGCAGTCGGTGCTCTTAACCACTAGACATCTCTCTAGCCCCTACTTGTGCTTTTGCATTGTGTTTGGAGCATATGGACTTCTTTTGTTGGCTGTGTGTCTGATGTCAAATTCTAGTCTCCCTCTGTTTAGTTGAAGTTCGGTTCTTTTTATACTGTTGATGTAACTTGGTTGATTTCTGGATATTTATGAGTAGGTAGTTGGTCTGCGCTTCAGATTCTCACTTTTCATTATTTATTGGGAGGACAAGAAGGTTCCAAGATGATTTTTCAAAAGCTATATAATGGAACATTGGGGCGTAGGCCCAGTTCAAGACTACAAGAATCCAGAGGCTTGGTTCTATCAGGCTATTCAGGAGGTCTCAGGCAGGAAGATCAGGAAGGGTCTAGGGACAAGGTGGGGGTGGAAATAGCACTGGGATGGTCTAACAAGCTAGTCAGAGTAGGTGTGGGTCTTGGGTCTCTGTGTTAATGAACATTTTATTGTATTATTGTGGATTTCATACAATGAATTTTAATCCCCTGTCTGTACAGCACATTGCTTACTCACAGTATTTGAGTCCTTTTTGTTATTTAATTATTAAGACTAGGGACCCCAAGAAGGGACCAGAATTTTCCCAGTATTATATAGTGGCTCTGCCACAACTTCCCAAGGCTTCCAGTAATACTTCCTGCCTGTCTTTTAATTCTTTAATCAGCAGAGAAAAATCTGTTCCTGTACTCCTAAGTGTCATCAAGCCCGTTATATGGTAGAACCTGAAAGATAACAACAAAACTTCAAAATATCCTTTAAGGGAGAATTTTATTTGTCCAAAGTGTACTTTGTCTCTTGAATTGCACTGCCCACCCAACCTAAAGAGGTAGTGTAAGCCATTATTGAGCTTCCTAACTGTGCCATAATTGACTAAGGAAGGGTCTTTTCTGATGTAGTTGCCCATAAACTCATTCATTCCACAAGCTTGACTTGATGAAGTCTTTCCTTGGTGTGTCAGCTCCTTGCTTATTTGGGGCAAGTAGATGTTTCTTTAACAATCTCTCCAAGAGTAACACCATCTCCTCTAGAGAATATATAATCTGGCATACCACCTAGCACTTTGAAAGCACCTGAATTTGTCTGGTTTCAGAAGCTAAGAAGAGTGGGGGACTAGTTAGTACTTGGTGAAAGAACATACAGGCCATTTTGATAACAACACCACAGCTAAATAACCACTTGCCATAAGATTAAAACATTACATGTTTTATGCAGAGGTGCAAAGATGGTGATAATATAAAGTCACTTGTTATAGTAAAAGCTAGCGGAGAAAGGGGAGACGGTACAAACGGCGCGGCCGCCATCTTGTTTGTGCCCCCACTCCATGCGTGCTCCGTTCTTCATGAAGCACGTTACCCCCTCCTCTCCACCGAGCCCAGGCCTCTGTCTGCACTGCCCGAGGTCTCTGGACTCCGGAGCAGAGGCCGTGACTGAAATGTCCACAGAAGGAGGGTTTGGTGGTACTGGCAGCAGTGATACCCACAGAGCCTCCAGTCCTTCTGGCCTCGAGTCATGGAAGAAATTCGGAACCTAACAGTTAAAGATGTCCTAGTACAGGAACTCCCACTGGCTCGTATTAAGATTATGTGAAGATGATCAGTGTGGAAGCCCTCGTGCTCTTTGCCAAGGCAGCCCAGATTTTTATCAAGGAGCTGACTCCTAGAGCCTGGATCCACACAGAGGATAACAAGCGTTGTACTCTTCAGAGGAATGATATCACCATGGCAATTACAAATTTTGATCAGTTTGACTTTCTCATCGATATCGTTCCAAGAGATGAACTGAAAGCTCCAAAACGTCAGGAGGAGGCTCGCCAGTCCGTGATTCCTGCTGAGCCTATCCAGTACCACTTCATGCTGGCTCAGCAGCCCACTGCCGTCCAGGTCCAGGGGCAGCAGCAAGGCCAGCAGACCACCAGCTCCACAACTACCATTCATCCTGGCCAGATCATCGTCGCACAGCCTCAGCAAGGCCAGACTACACCCGTGACAATGCAGGTTGGAGAAGGTGAGCAGGTGCAGATTGTGCAGGCCCAGCCTCGGGGTCAAGCACAACAGGCCCAGAGTGGCACCGGACAGACCATGCAGCAGATCATCACTAACACGGGAGAGATCCAGCAGATCCCAGTGCAGCTGAATGCGGGCCAGCTGCAGTATATCTGCTTAGTCCAGGCTGTATCAGGCACCCAAGTCGTGCAGGGACAGATCCAGACACTTGCCACCAACGCCCAGCAGATCACACAGACAGAAGTCCAGCAAAGACAGCAGCAGTTCAGCCAGTTCACAGATGGACAGCATCTCTACCAGATCTAGGAACTCACCATGCCTGCCTCACCCAACTCATGTTCATCCAGTCAGCCAGCCAGCCCTCAGATGGGCAGACCCCCCTAGGTGATCAGAGACTGAGGATCTGAGTTGGCAAAGCCAAGGACACCCAACACAATTCTGCCATACAGTCCCAGGCAATGGGGTACAGCCTTCCTCACCAGAGGACCCAGGACTTCAGCACGTCCTGCAGGCTAGGACACTGGTGCACTAATGCCCAGTGCCTAGGGACCGAGATTCTACAACAGAAAGATGCAATATTTTTATTTCCTTTTTTTCCATTTTTCTGCCAATGAATCAATATTTCAATATATTGAACATGTATGTCCAATGCTATGAAATAAGAATGTTAAATAACATATTTATGGCATTTTCTCTTGAAGACTGTAGTTGAGGAAAGATTTCTCTGTTTATTTCTCTGGTTTGGGTTCTTGCCACTTCTTTTTAGGAGCAGGTCACGATTTTCCTTCTTAGGGGTGCACAGGATTTCCTGACTCTTGAAATAGCTGCTCCCCCTTTTCCCAGGACCAGTTAGGATCCTTTTCCACCAACATTCCTCTCCTCTCCTCTCCCAGATGTTTGTGAATCAATAGGCTGTGGAAACAGTCTTTGCATGTGGGAGATGAACTCATTCCCCACAGAGAGAGGTGGTTTCATCCTAGCCCTTCTGTCAGAAATCCGAGGAGGCTAGGACTTTGTGCATTGCCTCCCCCTTTTATTTTTTAAATACATTAAAGATCATGCTAGTCTCATTTGTTGCATGGACTTCAAACTGCATGAAATGCAATTTTTAAAAAAGCAAGCAAGGAAAAGGCAAAAATGTTTAGTACTAGGAAAAAAATATTCCCCAGATTTCTATACACAGCAAAATTGCTGCAAAACTGAAGGCGAAATAATTATATTAAATACAATTGGTCAGAATATTCAAATTAAAAGTTACCTATTGTAGGTGGACTAAAAGGCCTGACCAAACTACATGCTGTCTATGAAAAAGTGCACCTTAAATATAAAGATCCACATAATCTAAAAGCAAAATAAAGGAAAGGAGGGGGCTGGAGAGAGATCAACAGTAAAGAACACTAGACTAGCTGATCTTACAGAGAACCGTGGTTCAGTTCCGAGCACCCATATGGCAACTAACAGCCACCCATAACTCCAGTTCTAAAGGATCTCACACCCTCTTCTGTCCTCCATGTGCATTGCATGCACACAGTGAACTTACATACATGAATGCAAAATTGTCATAAAATCAAGAAATTTTCAATTAATAATGAAAAAATATATCACACTAATAGTCAAATGAAAGCTGCCCCAACCATTTTAATACAAGACGATGTTAATCTCAGAGCAAATGTTAGTACCAGAAATAAAGAAGCCTATTCCATGATTTTTTTTTAAAAAAAAAAAAAAGGGAGAGAATGAAGGTAGAAATAGTTGGTGTGACAGGAAACCTAAAACATTAATCACTTAACAACAGAACTTTGACTCCCATGAAGAAAACATAGAGAACTACAAGAAAAAGTAGGAAAGTCTATTAGAGTAGGTTATTTCAAACCTCTTAGTAACTGACAGAAGAAACCAGTTATCGACAAGGACACAGCAGGTTCCAGGTCACTGTGACCTCACTGGTGCAGAGCTCTCTACCCAACCATGGAACAACAGATATTCTTTTGGAGCCTTCTCAAGACTTTTGCCCCTTGCTATACCATGAAACAAATCTCAACAAGTTTTAAAGTTTCAAATGATACTAAAGTATGTTGTGTAAGTAAATTCAGTAACAGAGGCAGGTGGAAAACACCTACATATTTAGGAACTAATCATATGCCTTCCTAAATAACAAATCAGTTAAGAAGTTGAAAGGGGTGTTAAGTTCTGAAAGCAGAACTGTCAGAGTGAATGGAGTGGCAGGCAGGGGGGTACTTCAGGCAGGGGGGGTACTTCAGGCAGGGGGGGGTACTTCAGGCAGCACTACTCCGGAAAAAATGAAAAAAAAACTGAGAGAGAACTATCCCGTGTCCAACTTAATTCCAATAGCATCAAGAAGCCTCTCAGGGGTCTATAGTTGTTAGAATGTTTAGCAAATTCTAACCCTCTTTCTATCAATGAATATAGGTGGTGAATTAGAGCAGTTAAGATATATCATTCACTGTTCCTGGGAGCATGAAGTGGTATAACTGCTCTAGATGGAAGTGTCTTATAAAACTCAGCATGCACATGCCCTGGGATGCAACAATGCCACCCCAAGTTGCTTACCCAAGAGAAACAGAAATATAGAAGATGACTTGTACAAATTATTCTTGGAAGATTTATTTACAATTGCTAAAAACTAGGAACTACACAAGACAAGAGGAAAATGGATTAATAAAATGAGCTATATTTGTAGAATCTAATGCTCACAAAAGTAGAAAGGAACAAAGTATGGGTATAGGAATGAACCTAAACTACTGTGCAGTTCAAGCCAGTCATAAATGTTCTATTTATACAGAGTTTTAGAGCACACAAAATTAACCTATTGCTGAAAAATCAAAGCAGTGATTACCTAAAAAGGTGATAGGCTGAGCAGCCATAAATAAATGTCCTTGAAGAAAACTATCTCCAGTCTCCAGCAGAGGCTTCGGTTACAGAGCTATGAGCATTTGCTCATGGTGAGGGAGAACTTGGTGAATGACTCACTAACTGGTGGATTGTGCTGGCTGAAATTCTTCAACAGCCAAGAAACATTAAACCTATAAACAAATGGTGAACACTAGTATGCATATTTAAGGTGAACTGATGTTTGCAGCTTGCACTTAAATGAGTAAAAAGGGATAGATTAAGGATGGACACATGGATAAAGAAACAAACATAGCAACAACTCAGTGGTAGAACATTGGAAACAAGTACACAGCTGTCCACTGCTAGACCATGTCAACTTCACTGTATATCAAACCTTTCATGGAATGGCATGTGGGCATTAAAACTCTGAGTAGTGAGTAGAAAACACATCTCAACAACAAATGTGTAGGGCCACTGAGATGACTCAGATGGTAAAGGTGGTTGCTGCCAAGCCTGATAACCTGAGTTCAATTCCCAGAATCCACATGGTAGAAGTAAACCAGCTGTTTCAAAAGTTGTCCCCCGACCTTCATGTGAATGATGTGGCATACATGAATGTACACACACACATACACACACATACACAGAATAATAGTAATAAAATTTTAAATAATAAACATGTAGGACAGACTGCAGTGAATGTACTGGATCATCCAAGGAGGATCCTCCAGCTCAGGGATAGCATAGAGGTTGAGGACAGTCAGAGCTAGCAGGCATTGGGTTAAATCATTACTTTTTCTGAGTGTCTTGAATGGAGCACTGAGCAAGGAAGACACAAGGTCTTCCAAAACCTCATTCTTGGACTGGAGAGATAGCTCAGAAGTTACAAGCCCTGGCTGCTCTTGCAGAGGACCCAGGTTTGGTTCCCAGAACTCACATGATAGCTAATAATCATCCATAATTCAATTTCCAGGGGGATCCTAAGTCTTCTTCTGACCTCCATAGGCATTGCACAACACGGGTGTATTTATATAAATCAAATATTACATCCATATACATAAAGTAAAAATAATAAATAAAATGATTTTTAGAAATCTCAGTTCTTGCAAAATGGACAGGGCTTCAGAGTAGACATAAGCCAGCCAGGTACACTAATGGGTTCAGAGGAGAGGCAGAGAGGCTGTCATGAACACAAGCACTCAGAGGCCTAAGGTAGAAAAATACCTCAGATCATGCTGCAGAAGCATCTGTCCAAACTAAGGAATAGCAGTGATAACAAAGCTTGCTGGCTGAAGAGGAATAAATAAATCAACCCACACTCCTGCCTGGGTGTTGCTGGTATAGCAGGTGGATTTCCTGTTCTCTCTTCCTGGTGGTGTGGAGTTTCCAGTATGTGCAGACACAGTTCTTCTAAAGTTCATACCAAGAAGAGCAGGTCAAAAATCAGGGCCCAGGTAATGTTCTCCCAAGCCAGCTACTGAAAACACCCATACCAGAGACACTACACTAGGCTATACACACATATGTAGGAATGACCCTCAGCTTACCTGACAACATACTCAACCTGACAACAATAATTTACACTGGAACCTCCAAGGGAAGCACATTACATGGAAACCTGCCATAAAAAATCAACTTTTTATTCCTTCCCACTGCCTCAGATATTCAGTCAAATGTCACAACTAGCTCATCAATACCTGAATCAAGCCACAGTGGTGCCTTCCCACCCAAAACAGGAAAACACCTTCCCGAGGGCCACTTTGACCTCCTTGTTCCTCAAAGAGTAGATGAAGGGGTTCAGAGTAGGGCTGACTGCCGTGTACAACAAGGTGACCACCTTGCCATTCTCCGTGGAGGACCCAGAGGCTGGCAACACATAGGTGTAGATGGCAGTGGAGTAGTACAGGGTGACCACAACCAGGTGGGCAGAGCAGGTGGAAAAGGCGCGCTTCTTGCCCTCAGCAGAGCGGATGCGCAGGACGCTGGCAATGATGAAGCTGTAGGATGTCATGGTCATCAGGAAGTTAACCACACCAAAATAAACATCTGCCATCACAATCATGATGCTGTTGACAGTGGTGGAGCTACAGGACAATGGGAGCAGTGATGGGACTTCACATAAAAAGTGATGTATTTGATTGGGGCCACAGAAATGGAGCCAAGCCATCAGGCCAGTGTGAATGGACGTGTTGACTCCACTGATCACCCACACGCTGCCTGCAAGCAGGGCACAGACAAGTTGGCTCATCAGTGTGCTGTAGTGTAGTGGGCGACAGATAGCCACATAACGATCGTAGGCCATGGTGGTGAGCAGCAGCAGCTCAGCCCCCAGAAACCAGGTGAAGAAGAAGATCTGGGTCATGCATCCCTCGTAGGAGATAATGCTGCCCCTGTTCGCCAGGCCTTCCAGCAACTTGGGGAGGACAGTGGATGTACACACGATGTCCAACAGGGCCAGGTTTGTGAGGAAGAAGTACATGGGGGTGTGGAGACTCGGGTTCACACTGATAGCCATGATGATGAGGGTGTTTCCTACAAGAGCCAGGACATAAAGGAGGAGGAAGAAGGCCAAGAAGAAAGCCTGGAGCCCAGGACTTACAGAGAAGCCCCGCAGGACAAATTCCACCACAGTTGTGTGGTTGATCACTGCCATCTGATGGGGAACCCCTGGGAGTTACTGGAACACAGCTGGACCTGGCCAAGGAAACACAATATGTAAAGCAGTCTGTCCTATCCCAAAGGACCCAGCTATGACTGGGAATGCTTAATGTATATGCTGCTATGGATAAAGAGTATAAATAAAATGATGACCACCCTGAACATAGTGAGGTGGTCAGAGCATGAACTCTTCATGCTGCACACAAAGCTCCTGGGACAGTTTCCCTTCCTGTGCTAGGAAACATCATACTGTGGCCTTTGCTCACTTTTACTTTACACTATCCTGATATCCTGAGACCTGGACCCCCTCTGAGCACAGTTACTAGCCTGATAGGGGATAACAATGACCAAACAGGTCCCCAGGTGGAGAACCTGGGGCCTCAGAGAACATCAGCCATATTAATGGATAGGTCAGGCTTCTCGGGCTAAGAAGCAGTATTGTGAGAGGAAAGCAGGCTTTAGTGCCTGGAGGGCTCTGGAGCACAGAGCAGTTCCAACATGCCATGCAGCTGCCACAAACAGGCCTAGTTCTTAATATAATGAACAGGACACAGTTCTTTTCCAAAACCACACCTGTCATTCCTTCCCTGGACACCCTAGACTGCTCCATTGTGTATGGTTAGACCCTGTGAGATGGACATGTGTCTTTCCCTTCCCAATTCCTGGTGGAGGCTTGTGCCTGCCTGAGTGGCTGTCAGGTTGTGCCTGGGCAAGAGATGTAACAAGAAAAGCATGGACTCTGCTTCACCCCAGCCCCCAAATCTCTAGGATATCAGTCTTACTGAAATTCAAGACTGTACCCCTTACACATCATAAATCTATTCTAGGATCTATCCCTAGACACCCAAGCCACCTCAAGCAGGATGGGCTACTCAGTCAAAGGAGCTGGTGAACTGATCAGTGTACGGTAAAAACTCAACCTCTGTCCTGCTGTTTCCATGGGGTGTGGGAGGCCCAGATCCATCCTGGAGGCTCATATATAGGCTGTGGGTTGCCTAAAAACAAAGGGCTTACACCAAGGGCATGTCTTCAACATGACAGCCTGACTTGCATCTATAAACACACAGATCAAGGCCATTTCCATACAGTGTATAAACTTGAGAGCAGGTCCACCCTGGATCTTTAACAAACCCTTCTGCCCTCCATCCACAGAAGAGCTGAGCTACCCACAGTGCTTCTAGGGCCCACATGTGGCCCTACCACGTGTGGCCCTGCAGAAGCAAAGGTTGGTCAATGATCAATAACCAATGGCCTCATGAAGCTCCCAGGGCTTCTCACCTGATCTTGAATTGCCCTCTGGCTGCAAGATCTGAGCCACAGCACCTGTCTAATTGCAGTTCATAGGGCCACAGGATGCTCTGAGCTCTGGACTCTACATGAGATTCATAGGAAACTGCTGTGTCTCTTTCAGAAATCCAGATCTGCCTCAGGGACAAGCCACAGGGCAGAATTTCTGCTCATGCTTCACAGCCTGGATAGAGCATAAAGCTGATGTGCAGACGCCAGAGCATTGAAGATTTCAAACAGAAACTGTGAAAGATGCTAGCAGAGTAATTTCAAAGATACTTTTTCCACACTAAAATAGGTCAATACAAAAAAAATCTCTTTTCAGAAGCATCCCATGTTCCCCATGTCAAAAAAAGAAAAAAAGAAAGAATTAAAAGGGAGGTAGGTATTCCAAAGAAAGAGATTTGAATAGAAGGGAAAAACTCACGTGGAAGGAAGCATTGCTCTGACTACCCATCTAAACACATGTCCCATGTCTCCTGTTTGCTTTTTATCTTAAAGTCTGCCTGCTGGAGTGGACAGTGAGATTTCTAGAGAGCCTGGGGTATGCTAGGAGTGGCTAACAGAAACCAATTACTCACCTGAGGTAAACAGGGATCCCCGTGGGCCATGATCCCCAGGCTGAGGCACCAGTCCACTGAGGCACAGAGACAGACAGGCACCTGAGGACTTGTGCAAGCATGACTCAAGAAAACTGGACCTTTGATGATTTGTGCCCTAAGGATGCACTCAAGATAGCTTGGCTGAGAGCCATGTACATGTGATCTCTGCAGGGAAAATTTGTTTAATTTTAAAGAACTATTCTGCAACACAGTCTGGGGTTTACCCCACCTCACTGTCTCTCTTTGGTGTGGCTTAGTTCTTCTATCAATTAACATTGAATGATCCACAGTCATATGGAGAGAGAGAATAGCCTACTCTCATTGCATTGCATGGGGAATGCGTAGTTGACGGGGTGCATCACTGCTGAAGTTGATGCTGAGGGAATCCATATTTTCATTGCAGTTTTCAAATCCTCCCACTGGGATAGAGTATGTGAAGGCAGTGGAGGTGAAGTCAGCCCAAACAAGCAGGAGTCCACCACCCACCATTCTCTGTGGCCCTGGGCATGGATAGGAAGGAACCATGAGATCTCGGTAGTGGACTGGCTTCCCTGCATGGCCAGAAGGCTCACGCAGGTTGGTGAATCTGCTCTAGGAGTCACAGAATACATTCACAAGAATATATTCTTACAAGAAATAGCCTGCAATTTATTTTACTGATCACGGGCAGAAAGTAGCCCATACAGAAACCAGTTACTGCAAAGAACCAAAGGAACGAAAGTGATCCTCAGTTTAGAAACCAAATGACCACTGGCTCCTTTAAGTTAAAGATCCCCTAGATTCCTTCAGTTCAATCAATAGGGACATTATTAATCTCTGACAAATAATTACCTATTTACTATAATAGTAAATGTAACAGTTTTAGTACAATTCAAGATATGAACAGTTCCTCAAATGCTTATGGATGTGGTATGAACTTCAGGTATTTCTGATAATGCTATCAACTTTCCATGAAGGAATAAAACTGAGTTATAAAACTAATCAATGATCAAATGTTCCTACCACACTGATTTAAGGTCATCTTTTGGTTCAAAATAGGTGACCATGTTTGTAACATATAAGCCTCAAAAGTGGGGCCAATCAATTAATAAGAGATTAGTAAGCATTGCCTTCTCAGTATCATGGGGCTACAAGTATCCACAGAGCAGGATAGCATCTCTGCTCCAGAGGTGTTGGGGTTCTCAAGTCACTGGAAGGGAGGCATAGCAAGATACACCTGCCCTTAGCAAGCACCCATAAGGTTACTGGGGACCCTGTGCTCTACCTGTGTTAGAACAGGAAGTGGGAAGAGAAATAGTATAATGGCCACATTGGGTTAGGACTCATTAAGTGTCAAAAGAAAAACAGAGGCTGTGGGGGTATGAAACTTCAGTCAGTGGACAGCCTTTCATTTGGCTTGTTCTTTGCCTCTCCAAACTGGCCCACCGAATACATTTCAGAGCACACTTACATTCAAGCAATACACTCATACACAGACACATAAAATAAATACATTAAATAATATAAAAAGAAAAAGAAATCTGGGTACAAACTGTATGAGATGCACTGAGAGTATTCTGTGGGGCAGCAGTGTCTCCTGGGGGTAACCAGGAAGAAGTGCCAACACTGGGCACAGGCCAGCTCCCAGAGAGGGAGGAATAAGACTAGAAGAATGACAGGACAGGCTTCTAATCAGTGTCATGCAACAGGGCATGGGGCAGAAAACTGAGACAAAGGCATCCATCAGGGGACTGATAAGTAAAGGTCAGAGCCCAGGTCAAGACCAGCATGAATCCAACAGTGGTCACATCTGGTGCATCCCTCCTATGCCTAGAAAATGGGTGCACAGAGAAGGAGCCACCTGGGGCCTTCGATTGATAGAAGTCCAGCCAGTATCACTTCTGAGGCTCACAGATCCAAGACCACCAGCACTAAGCTGAACCAGCCTCTCCACAGTGGAGCTTCAGACTCTGCCCCATCACAGGCAGGAGGGCACGAAGGCTGCCAGCACCACACTCAAGCCAGGCATGAGCCACCCAACACTCACCAGAAGCCCATCTGCACCCCATAAAGAGCATGAATCCTGAATTCGCCTCTCAGGTACCACCAGAGCCACACCCGCCTCCACAGCCCCCTTATTTGTTATTCCGCAGCCCCCACTGCACAACCCACTAGGAGGCAGCCAGGCATCAGCTGATTCCAGGACACCATGCACCAACATTACTCATACACACAATCATTTGAACACATTCAAGCACATACAATCTACACATACATAATTTACACTCAAACATTTCAATACACCAACTCTACCCCCACCTCATTTACCAGCCCAGCAGCAGGACAAATGGTCTAGGAAGGCACCAACATTGCCCTTACCAATGATCCCCCCTTTTTCCTCTGATTCCCTCATAGTTTAAGCCCCAGAACCCCTAAGCACATTTCAGGCTCCAGAAGAGCATCATAGCCAGAACCAGTGTGGTCCCAGTCACTGAGAGGCTGTCTAGGAACTGGGCCCTGAGTAAGAAGGATCATTGACCCCCATTAATTCTACAACACAGGTCCACTTCCAGAATTTCCTCATCCCCGTTTGCCAGATGGTGGCTAAACAGGCAGCTCAGGCCTAATGTATCTCAACTAATGGTAGCAAGACCTAATGTCTCAAAAGTCATCACTCATATAACTGCAGGATATAAGCCAACCATTAGCTCTGAAGAATTCTCTAATGATTTAGTCAAAAGGTATTTGTACTAAATAGCTCACATCTTCTGGGAATGACATTGTCCATCCATGAATGGTAGTTTCATTCAAATTCTTTATTTTCTTAACTTGTGGTCCCAAATTAGTTTACTAAGCAGTGGGTTCCCATAGTCTTTTTCATAGACCCTTAATTTTAGTAAACCCTCCTACTCTCTCCTTGCACCTATCTGAGCTTACCCCTTTAACTCTCAGTATTCTGCCTTCTTTCCCTGCACATGTGTTCTGCTATACCTCCAGTTATTTTTGTAAGTTGGGTTGTAAGATAATAGCTAGGCTTCCATGGAGCTTTCCATGTCTCCCTTCCTTTGACTTAGTCCCCCCATTTACACCCTAGTTCCCTCCATACTTCCACTCTCTTCCCTATGTAAGCCTTTCTATCTCCAGCATTCCACCTCACTACTTTCATTTCACCTATTACCTACTTCACCCCCCCTTAATATGTCCCCATTCAAAAGTCTTTTTAAAAGAATTTTAAGAAACAGAAGAAGGTAACAGAAAATGTAAGACTTCCCAGCTGGGCGTGGTGGCGCACGCCTTTAATCCTAGCACTTGGGAGGCAGAGGCAGGTGGATCTTTGTGAGTTCAAGGCCAGCCTGGTCTACAGAGTGAGTTCCAGGACAGCTGGGACTACAAGGAGACCCTGTCTCGAAAA